>BSBM01000711.1:5922500-5925000 GCA_027924585.1 Larix kaempferi | reverse complement strand
AAATTTTTGTTCGCATTTGTTACAGGTTCGGATCTAGGAATAATCCCTATCCCCTTAACTGTGGGAAGTACTTGGGCATAAGCCCTAAAACTCATTGTGAGGAGTACCACAGGAACCCCGAAGTAGCTGGCCCATTGAGAGGACCTACTAGCGAAAAGGGCAACGACCCCTACCTGATTGACTAGTTCCCACCCGTGAGGTAAACCAAGAGTTGTCGTTTGGGGAAAAGCGGTTATCAGTTTTACCTGAGCCGTGGAGTGAGGGGTACTTCCCCAATACGCAAGCTATCAGATAGAATTGGTGGCCGAGTGAATCCCCTGAACTGTTAGGAAGCCGAGCATACCTGGGGTCCATCTCTATTTCCAGCTGATACATCGCATATTTCCTCTATCCAAAACTATTGTCGATCGCTTCCACGCCATTACAGATCCATCTGTTGCCGATCACTTCCGCGCCATTATAGATCCATCTGTTGCGGATCTCTTCCGTGCCGTTGCTGATCCATTTCTGGAGGAAAAAAAAATATGTGTGTGTGTGTGTGTGTGTGTGTGGTTTTCTGCCATATCTCCCTTTTTTTACCTCTCTTTCCCTTGAAACTTCTCTGACACCCCTATAATCCCATTCTGCATCTTTCATTTTTGAGGACCCTATCCCAAATTCCACTTCCCCACACCTGAAATCTCACATTTGTCTATTTTTAGAGTTTGCCATAACTTCTTCGATTTTCACCCGATTGCCTTCAAATTTTACCACAGAGTTCCTTTTCTAATTCTACTTCTTTGTCCCTCTCTTCCAAATTTTCTCATTCTTTCACCCCGCTTCTAAAATCCCCATTTTTTGCTTCCCTGTCCATCAAAAAGTGTCCAAAACCTAGTCAAACCCCAATTACCCAACTAATTTTTTCCCAAATCCAAATTTCCCTTTACTAAATAAGCTTTCGTTTGTGTTTTTCTATCCATTCCAAAAATAAAAACTCCTGGTTATGGTTGTCACCTATGTAGGAGCAAAAATGATGGAGGAAGCACTTGCAGCCATCCAAACCAAACTCCAAGATCTGGATGAAAAATTTCTTAGCTTCCATCTTCAGCATTCAGCCATGAACAATACCCGACAGCAAGAATCTTCTGCAGCCAATGAGTTCTCTTCTTCCAGCAATTTCTGTGGTCTCAAACTTGAATTTCCTCGCTTCAATGGTACTGATCCAACTGAATGGATCTATCGTGCAGAACAATATTTCAATCTGCATAATACTTTTGATGTCCAAAAAGTTCCACTTGCATTTTTTCATTTGGAACAGGAAGCCCTTTAATGGTACCGTTGGTACATCAAGGCTCATGACGAGCCAAAATGGACAGATTTTTTCCAACTCCTTTTGCAACGATTTGGTCCTAGTGCTTTTGATGACTTCACTGGAGCACTCACTAAACTTCGTCAAATTGGCATTGTGAGAGAGTATCAGATAGAATTTGAGAAACTATCCAACCACATAGACGGATTGTCTGATGACTTCTATAGGAGTTGTTTTATCAGTGGTCTTAAGGATTAAATCCGCCTAGAGGTCAAAATATTTTGTCCCAACACAATGATGGAAGCCCTGGGGTTGGCTAAGTTGGCAGAAGACAAGATTGCCACCCAACAGCTCTCCAAACCCACTTTTGTTCCCTTCCGAAATATGGGTTCTCAACAACCCCCCATTCTGCCAGCTCCTCAACCAACTCCTATCAAGCATTTTTCTGAAACAGAGATGCAAGCATGCAAAGAAAAAGGGCTTTGTTATAATTGTGATGAGAAATTCCCTCAGGGACATAGATGTGTTCAACAAAATCTCTATCTCTTGGATGTGGATTCTCTGCCCACCTCTGACGTTGGTGAAGAAGCTCCCAATACACCGGATGATCAGGTCGACATTCAGGAGCCACCTATTGAGCCCCCATCTCAGGAAGACCACCCAGAGATATCTCTCCATGCTTTATCTGGCGTCACCACCCCCCAAACAATGCGGGTCAGGGGTTACTTCAAGAAGCTTCCCCTTACAATAATCATCGATTCTGGTAGCACTCATAACTTCATTGACCCTCGGATCGCCAAACAGCATGATTGTTTTGTCCATCCTTGCTCCAACTTTGAAGTCATGGTTTCCAATGGGGGCACCTTACCTTGCAAGGGAAAGTGTCACAATGTGCGTATCTCTCTGGAAGATTATAACCTACGATCTGACATGTTTGCCTTGTCCTTAGGCGGATGTGATGTGGTTTTGGGCATTCGATGGTTATGCACACTTGGCCCCATCTTATGGGATTTTGCTAAACTTTGGATGCAGTTTTCAGTCAATGGGACACAACACAAATTTATGGGCTTACAACCAGGGTATCTTCGCATCATTAGTTCGCATTGCTTGGAAAAGATCCTTAAGAAGAATTCACATGGTGTCATCGCTCAGCTCCATTCCATTCAGATGCACCCACCAACGGTCTCCACTACTTCCTTGGATAGATATGCA
>BSBM01000711.1:5395000-5915000 GCA_027924585.1 Larix kaempferi | reverse complement strand
ACTAGTACAAAATTTGTGCCATGATAACACTAGACCATCATCAAATCAAAGAGATGTGTTAAAGTTGAGAAAAGGTGTTAAGGGGTGTGAACCTCATGTCAAGCACTTCCTTGAAATGACACAAACAAAACTCTATGAGAGGTTCAAGAATGAGCACACACAATTGAACTTGGGCCAAAGGTCCTTTGAAAAGTGGAAACCCTGGTGTGTTAGAATTTGCATTGCTCGCAACACATGTTGTAGATACCATGTAGAATTTGAGTACTATTAAGATACATATAGACATATATTTTTTTATTTGCATACTAACATTGTGCAGGACTCCCCATCATTACAACCACCGAAGGCATCCAGTGAATTTATACAAGACTTATGATGTGCTGTGTATATCAAACTATTTTGAGACCAAGCATGGAAAGGGAGAGCATGACGGAGCTAGAGCATGTCTCAAAACTTCCTTACGAAGGGAGGAGATGAGGTGCATGACAAACACTCATATTCAGGATGTAGAATCCATAACTCAATGGTTCTCTACAAAAATGTCAGATTGAACCACGGAGTAGCACAGACCAACAGGTAGAGGACATGCTGTAAGAAATTTATGGAATGTAATTGATATAGATCGATCGCATTCTTATAGTTGTATTATTGTACAAGGCACTCATGGATTTCATTTGGTTCGAAGCTCAAACAACCCCTTATTTGAAATATGGATGCAGAAACTTGCTTGCTTTTGTGGGCCTTGAAGCAGTTGTGAGTGGGGTGAGTGTGAATCAATGGATTGGGTTGATTAACGGGATCATGTATCACTTGTAGTGGACCCACATGTAGTTGTTGAAATAATCTAGCTAGAGGAAGGCCAAACCTCTATTTCAAATGAATATTATCATATATCTGATCTTGTACAGCCAGGTAAACATTTCTGCATTCATATCTTGGTTCCCTCCTTGTTTTTGTAATTATCCAAGTTATCAAACCACTACTTGTTGGAATATGACCATAAAATTCATTTTTGCAGGACACATCTACGCAATTGTCGCCCCGAAAGACAGTGCAATTGGCACGAATTATTGGTTGGCACAATGCATACAGGGGAAGCAAACCCTCCTTGCATCATTAACCGATAGTGAAGGCATTACCTTTCTAACTAGATTGATGTTTATTCAAGGAGAATATCTTACAGTAGATGGAAAGGGACCAAATAGAAATGGCTACACATACACGGATTACAGACCAGGTTCACAGGTGTATCACTTGATCATTTCTACAAACATCCAACTACAAACAATGTCAACAAAGTCATCAAACAAGGTATGCTACTTACTACCTCATATAGAGCACGAGAGGTTGTTTGAGACAGTAAAAAAAAAAGAGGATCAAGAAGGCCTAATTGATTGAGGTACATAGTATATTCATGTGATTGTTTATTCATGCATGTCTAATGTTATTCATGTTAGATAATTTATTTGATATCGTTATCTTATATCGTTTATTTGATGTTTGAGTTATGTTTAAGTTACTATTACAATACATTTATTTTTTACACCATTATATGTTTTACACCAATCGCTCCAATTCAAGTTTCCATCCCTTTAGGAAAACTTCACATGCATAAACAAGATTGAAAATTCATATTATATTAGAACATTTACAAATATTCAATAGAAATTAGAATCAATACACATTAATGAGTACACATTTGTCATTCACAAATCACAATGAGACATATAGATGCATTTAAATTTGATAGGCATTGGGCAATAGCTCAAGATGTCAGATCCATATTTCTCATTAAGTCATCAAAATCAAAATGTTTTACATAAATGTTGGAATGCCACTAGGCATTGGAAAATTCCAAATATACTAATAGTAAATATAAAATGGGGTGGATCAAGATGGAAGAATCTCATATGTCAATAGTACTCCTCCATTCCTGAATCAATAAAATAATCAACAAAACTTGTGTGTACTCTTTCTAGATGGTGAGGTAATTTGTGTGGTTTTGTACAAAGTTACAGATATGGCATGCATGCTCAATAAGGTTTCCAATCCATGTCACATATGAATCAATGGATTTCATTGATAAATTCAAGTTATGGACAATGCAAGGTGTCCAAATAACCTGTAAGTGCAATAAAATCATGTATAAATGACTCTACATTATCTACAGCTCTTGAATCACCCTCAACAACGTCCTCCATTAAGGGAGCACACCTCTCTAATGCATAAGTAGAACGGGAATGGATGAAGTCAATCTCATCATCACACCTCTTCCTCGCTATATAATTGGAAGTCTCATGGACAAAAGAAACAAATGATATAAATATCTTGGGTGGTACAATCACCCCTACATGCTCCTAAGCCACTAGATCAATAATGTTGACATTCACCCTGATCACAATAGGAAATACTAACAAACTGAAATATCTCAGAATCACGGTATATGGGTTGGAATCTAGATCTACATGTTCCTTCTAAGAAATAGAACCTAATATAGCTTAAAGACCTTGATCTAGCTCTAGAAACCATACAAAAAAAATCGTAGCCCTAGAAATCCTAATGTGGACCTACAACCCTAGAGACCTAATCTAGAATACTTATCTAGACCTAGAGATTTAACCAAGGCCCATAGACCTAATATAGCCCTATAGAACCCAATCTAGCTTATAGACCCTAAACTAGCCCTAGAAACCAGACAAAAAAAATTTAGCCCTAGAAAGCCTAATGTGGACCTACAAACCCAGGCCCCGAGACCTAATCTATCCCTATAGAACCTAATCTATCTTATTGACCCCCTTTTGCAATATTGGCATGGCCTTCACTGAGCAAAACCCTAGTTCCGGAGATGGCACAATAGGACCGTTTCTAGGCATTGGAGGCATGGTGTGGGGGGGGGGGGCAACTAGAACCTGGTGTCTTGAATCCACCAGAATTGACGTCTTGGAGATCGAAGTCATGGTTTTCGTGCTATGGGCATTTTGGTCAGGCACCTTGTGGCTATTCAGGGACACTTTGAGGATTTGCTCCAGGGGTATGGAACCGAAACCAATGAGTGGACTTGGCATACGTCAAATACCCCATGTGCATATGGCCATCGTAGATGTGTTCACGATGGCCACTCTTGGTCGGGAGCCTTCGGATCATAAATGGCCCCCTTTTGCAAGATTAGCATGGCCTTTAGTGAGAAAAACCCTATTTCCGGAGATGGCACAATAGGACCGTTTCCGGGCCTTAGAGGCACGGTGTGGGGGCTCCCCCAACTAGAACCCAACATCCCAAATCCACCGGAATCAACGATTTAGTGATCAGAGTCACGTTTTTGGTGCTATGGGAATTTTGGTCATGCACCCCATGGCCATTAAGGGACACTTTGAGGATTTTCTCCGGGGGCACGAAACCCAAACCAGTGAGAGGAATTGGCATCCATCAACTCCCCCACATTCACATGGCCATTGTGGATGTGTTCACGATGGACACTCTCAGTCGGGAGCCTTCGGATCATAAATGACCCCCTTTTGCATGATTGGAATGGCCTTCGCTGAGAAAAATCCTAGTTCCAGAGATGGCATAATAGGACCGTTTCTGAGCATTGGAGGCATGGTGTGGGGGATCCCCCAACTAGAAACCGATGTCCCGAATCCACCGGAATCGACGGCTTCACGATCAAAGTCATGATTTTGGTGCTATGGGAATTTAAGTCAGGCACCCCATGGTCATTCAGGGACACTTTGAGGATTTGCTTTGGGGGCACGATGTCAGAACTATAGATCTATCTAAACTAGCTTACCTATCTTAGCAATCAATAACATATCACAGTAAATAAGAACAAAAAGAGAACAAGAAAAATAGTACACCAGATATGCATGGTTCACCCAATTGGGCTACGTCCATGGGAAGGTTGTCTTCTATTATCTCCAGAAATATCCTTCAATCTTACAAGAGAGCAACTATAAATAACCCCAATCCAAATATAGCATAGCTTGAGATCACAATACCATGTGTCAATACTATCTATGAGCATATACCACTTTATCACTTGTTGTATCTTAGTACTTGTGATGTGACTCCCTTGACCCTATTATATACCAAGAGATGTGGAGGAATTACTCTCACGTATTGCATGTGGGATGATATAATTCTCCATAATAACATCTCTTTATATAATGATGGGTATCAAGAGTAAACTTTACCATAATGAATATGGGATATATTGTATTACTCTTTTACATAAGATTGTGGATAACTTCTGACATAATACAAAGACATTATTACCTTCCAAGGAATATAATTAATATATTCCAACACTTCGCCTTAATAATGGCTGAGAGAAAATCCCACACTAACATTAAGGGAGGAAGGAGTCATTACTGCTCCCCATTGATGACAACTTCCCTCATCCCGAGTAAATAATGAAGATGCACATACTTTGTTGTTGTTAACGATTTGGTGAAGATATCAGTTGCCTACTGCTCGGTAGGACAATACTCAAGAGAAAGAATACCATCTGCAACGAGACTTCGAATGTAATGAGCATCAAGGTAGAGATTCTTTGTCTTGGAGTGATATACCAGATTATAAGCACGTTGTATTGCACCCTGATTGTGACATTTCAACATAGTGGACAATTTAAGAACCAGACCAAGCTCAGTGAGAACCTGCCGTAACCAAACTACTTCTTTGGCTAATTTATACTCTGCTTCACATGACGATAAAGAAAGAGTCTTCACCTTCTTACTAGACCAAGAAATCGGACCTGAACCAAGTTGAAATATATAACCAACAGTTGACCGTCGATCAAAACTGTCACCTGCCCAGTCAGAATCTGTATATCCTGAAAGTGAAACTGTAGCACCGCTCGAATAAAAAACACCATAGTGCAATGTCCCCTGTAAATATCTCGAAATTGTCTTTGCTACTTTCCAATTAATTTCATGAGGTTGTTGCATGAACCGTGAAACCATACTGATGGAAAAAGAGAGATTTGTTTTGTTGTGAGTTAAATATATCAGACTGCCCATGAGATGATGATAAAGAGTAGCATCAACAAGAGGATTAATACACTCAACAGATAACTTTACACTGTATTGAAAAGGCATAGGAGCAGGTTTACAATCACTCATATAGAAAGAAGACAATAAATCTATAACATACTTTGGTTGAGAGAGAAGAATACCATCTGCCATATGCCAAATTTGAAGACCCAAGTAATAGTGCAATATACCGATATCAGTCATTTCAAAATGCTTTTGAAGACCACTTTTCATATTTTGAATTAAAACAAGTTGGCTACCAGTTATAATAAGATCATCCACATATAACACAATAATGGGGATATGATCACCAAAGTTCTTAACATACAGATTAGGATCAGATATACAATGCTTAAAACCATTATTCAAGAAATAAGTATCAATTTTTTCATACCAAGCCCTAGGTGCTTGTTTGAGACCATATAAAGACTTGTGTAATTTGCATACCAAACTTGATGATTCAACATTAATAAAACCAGGAGGTTGTTTCATATAAATGTCTTCATTAAGATTGCCATTTAAAAAAGCACTTTTAATATCCATTTGGTGTATTTCCCACTTATAAGATGAAGCAATAGATAAGATGGTTCTTATTGTATTCATTTTAGCAACAGGAGAAAAAGTTTCATTATAATCAATACCTTCAAGTTGATTAAAACCTTTTGCAACTAATCTAGCTTTATATTTTTCAATCTATCCTTCTCGCGCAGTAAACTTAGTTTTATAAATCCATTTACAACCAACTAAATTATTTCCCGAAGGAAGAGGAACAAGAGACCGAGTCTTGTTCTTCATAAGAGAATCATACTCAACAGACATAGCTTGTTCCCAATGAGACTTACCCTTAGCTTGAGCATAAGAAGTAGGATCATTTGTGGCCAAAACTTTGTTGATAAGAGCAAAGTTAGATCTAGTTCTATGAGTATCAGAAGGGTTACCGACCTCACTACCTGCATATTCAAGATTTTTCCTAGCCCAAACATGAAGGTTAGAAGGAACATAAGTCACTTCAGGAGCTTTGAGACTTTCAGGTGGAACACTTGAAGAAGAGGAGGAACTAAGATCAACAACAGGCACAATACTAGAAGGAGTAACAGGACATCTCTTTGGATTATGACACTCTGATTAGAAGGATCAAATAACCTATAATCCTTGGAATCCGCAACATAACCAATGAATATACACTTGTGAGACTTGGGTTCTAACTTTTTCTATTTTTCATTAGGAATATGAGCCCAACATTCACAACCAAACACCTTAAAGTTACTAATATCTGGTTTTCTACCATTCCATTTTTCCTCAGGGGTAACATGCTTAACCGATTTTGTAGGAACTCTATTTAAAATAAAGTTAGCACAACTTATGGCTTCAGCCCAAAATTTCTTGTGTAATCCTTTAGAATAAAGCATACATCTAGACATTTCAACTAAAGTTTTTTTTTCCTTTCAGCAACACCATTTTGTTGAGGTGTGAAAGGAACAGTCTTTTGATGTTGAATTCCATGTTTAGATAAAAATACTTCAAATTCTTTCTTAACAAATTCCCCCCCATTATCAGTTCTTAAAGTCTTAATTCTTTTACCAGAGTCATTTTCAACCAAGGATTTAAATACTTGAAATTTAGAAAAAGTGTCACTTTTATGTTCAAAAAAATAAACCCATGATTTTCTACTAAAGTCATCAATAAAAGTAAGAAAATAAACTGCATTAGACATAGAAGGAACTTCAAGAGGACCACAAATGATCCATATCGCAGTTGGCATTTGTTGTCTAATGCTAACTTCAACACATCCTCCACAGTCCTCATCGTTGATACAACTTCGACAAGTTTCAACGTGACATGACTTCAACAACTTCAGCACTCGACAGGTTCTGAATTCGACACAACTCCGATAAGTCTCGACTTCGACATACTGCGACATGTTCCACACCTTTGACATGTTCAGCGACCTCACAGTTCGCGACGTCAACATGCAACCAACAACTGTCGATATTCGATAGACTGTCTCTTTGTCTTCCAGTCGACTGTAACGGTTGAACAGTTGAACCGCTCTAACTTATTCTTTGTAACTGAACGTAACGGGCAGGCACCCAAGTGTCTCAGACTCCTATATAAGCATGTATAACATTGTAACATATATCAGTTTCGATCTGTTTACAAGTAATAGAAGAACAGTTCGCATTACTACTTATTGTCTGTGTGTATTTGTGTTTATTTGTATTGCGTAGTCCTGCTTTTGCTCTTTTTGTTTATTAAGCTTCCGCCATAACAGAGCCGACTCATTCAGTCGAACTGTTGTCCCCCTCGTGCTTCCTGGACATGACCTGGATCAACAAATGTCACTATGAATTAATTGCAAAGGTTCTTTAGCAAAGCTTTACCTTTATCAAACATTTCTCTATGATGTTTACCAAAAAACAACCTTCACAAACACCGTTAGTAGATGAAATATTAGGTAAGCCAAGTACCATTTTAGTTAACATTTGCATTATACCATAATTCAAATGACACAATATTTCATGCCATAATTTACTTAGTTCATCAACATGAGAAACATAGGAATAAAAAGGTTATCTTTTAGTTGAATTAAAACCAGTGAATTCATATTAACCATCAATATGATCAACAGGACCAGAAGAAACTACTTTGAAATTTTGATTGATATCTTTAAGAACATATTTATCAAGCCAAGCTTCAAATTTATATCCTTTTTGACATGCATGATAAATAGAAATTAAGTTTATGGGCATGTGTTCAACATTAAAAACATCTTCCAATTGACCATTAGCAACATTAACAGTACCAGAGCCAATTACAGAAAGTTGTTTACCATCACCTATAGATACTTTCTGAGATGTGTTTTTATTATTGTCATAAGATGTACATAAAGAAGCATTTCCAGTCATATGTTTAGAAGCACCGAAATACATTATCCATTCCACATTAGAAGAAGAACTACTAGACGAAACAATAGAATCACACAAAGCTACTTGTGATTCATCAGAACCATTATTTTTAGCCTTAGCCTTTAAACGTTTTGCTTTAAAGAATTTCTTTTCAGGATGGTTAGTTTTACTGCAATGTTTACAAGGAGGATACACTTTCTTCTTCTTACTATTGTCATGATGTGCATTAGAAGCATTACCAGAGTTATTATTAGTAGGATTTGAAGTGTGTGAATTAGAACCTTTAACATTATTAAAACCTTTATTAGGATTCTTATTATGTGCCACAAGAGCCTTATTAGGTGAGAGTTGTCCTGAAACAATTAACCTTTCTTTCTCATTTATCAATCCTTTACAAAAATAATCAAAAGTAGGTTTTGTGGTATTTGAAGACAATTTAAGAGCCCTATTCCTAATTTGGATGAACATATTAAAACAAGATGGCAATTTTTGTTCTACAAGAATTATAAGAGCAAACTCTGTTTTCTTGTAATATTTACCTCAATAATTTAATTTCTCATTTAAATTTTTCACTTCAGCAAGATATAATTCTACTCTTTCAAAGTTAGTAGGATCTAGCTCATAAATCTTCTTTTCAAGGTAGTAAGCAGAAACATCATCATATTTATCAAATAAAGAAGCAAGAATTTTCCATACCTCAACCGAGCTATCTTCTGCCTCAATACTTACCTGAATACTATCTGAAACTGTTTGAACAATGAGCCCTCTTGCTTGATCACATTTATCTTCCCATATAGCCAAAGCTTAAGCATCAATAGGTTTTTGGTTTTCACCATTAACAATCCTCCATAGATTCTTACTCCTGAGAACATCAATCATTTTTATTTTCCATGCAAGATAGTTAGAACCAACAAGTTCAGGAACATAAGCTACTTCTGAAGTCATAATGATAGAAATATTGACAAGAAACCCAAATGCTAGAAATGAAAAGAGAAAACAAGTGAATAATAGAAAACTGATATACTTTACTGTATTGAACTGCAGAAACATAGTAGAAAAAACAGTAAAGGAAAAGAAACTTTTACATACAACCCTTTTGAAAAGTGCCAAGAAAAGTCACATGCGGGTCTGCCAACAGGAAAATAGCAAATAAAAACTGATACTTATGGGTTCTACATGGAAATTTTGTGGTTACTAGTGGGATTACAGTAGAGTTAGCCGCGGATTCGCGAGTCGGTAACAACGAAAGTTGAGGATCTGATCGGGTGTTCGCGAGTGTCTGTGTAGTAAATTCGTGCCTATGCTGAAGCACTCGCGAGTCTCTGCACAGGAGCGTAGCGAGTAGACTGAATTAAATGCGAGTTAGAAGTGATAATAGTCGCGAGTATGACATAGCATATGTGTTTCTTTTCACTGGACGCCGCGGGTCTGCAGTATACTCGCGGGTTCGCAGTAGGGCAAGTCATGGTTAACCACGGGCTCTATGAAGCAAAGGTCATGAACGTCAAGTTTGAGGCTGAAAACAGTTCTGAATTTTCTAAAGATGGAAACCTGCACAAAGTCTACCAAAATTGGACAAAAACTGCCAATCTGTCAACCGGAAGATAGATGTCCTTGAGGAGAAGAAAAAAATCATATAGATCTACAAAAAAACATTCAAGAAACCCTTGAAAAAATTCTGCAAAAATCTACACAATAGGGTTAGGGTTAGAAAAAAAAACTGCAGAAACATGCCCAAATCTGAAGAGAATCCTAATGGCTACCAGATAGAAAGCAAATCTACAAATTAAACAATGCCCAAATGATACTAGTTATTGATTGAAAGCTATAGAAGGTGCTAGATCATAGCAACCAGCTATGATACCATGTTAGAACTATAGATCTAACTAAACTAGCTTGCCTATCTTAGCAATAAATAACATATCACAGTAAATAAGAATGGAAAGAGAACAAGGAAAAGAGTACACTAGATATACGTGGTTCACCCAATTGGGATACATCCATAGGAAGGTTGTCTTCTATTATCTCCAGAAATATCCTTCAATCCTACAAGAGAGCAACTATAAATAACCCCAATACAAATATAGCAGAGCTTGGGATCACAATACCATGTGTCAATACTATCTATGAGCATATACCACTTTATCACTTGTTGTATCTCAGTACTTGTGATGTGACTCCCTTGACCCTTTTATATACCAAGAGATGTGGAGGAATTACCCTCACATATTGCATGTGGGATAATATAATTCTCCATAATAACATCTCTTTATATAATGATGGATATCAAGAGTAAACTTTACCATAATGAATATGGGATATATTGTATTACTCTTTTACATAATATTGTGGATAACTTCCGACATAATACAAAGACATTATTACTTTCCAAGGAATATAATTAATATAGTCCAACACACATAATACAAACCAACGAGTGAAATTGGATTCTGTCAACTCCCCCATGTGCACATGGCCATCGTGGATGTGTTCACGATGGCCATGCTTGACCGGGAACCTTTGGATCATAAATGACCCACTTTTGCAAAATTGGAATGGCCTTCACTGAGCAAAATCGTAGTTCTGGAGATGGCACAATAGGACCATTTCCGACCATTGGAGGCATGGTGTGGGGGGTCCCCCAACTAGAACTCGGTGCCCTGAATCCATCGGAATCGACGGCTTCACGATTGGAGTCACAGTTTTGGTGCCATAGGCATTTTGGTCAGGCTCCCCGTGGTCATTCAGGGACAATTTGAGGATTTGCTCCAGGGGCACAGAACACAAACCAGTGAGCAAACTTGGCGTCCATCAACTCCCCCACATGCACATGTCCATCGTGGATTTTTTCACGATGGCCATGCTCGGCCCGGAGCCTTCGGATCATAAATGACCCCCTTGAGCAAGATTGGCATGGCCTTCACTGAGCAAAACCCTAGTTCCGGAGATGGAACAATAACACCATTTATGGGCATTGGAGGCATCGCGTGGGGGGTCCCACAACTAGAACTTAGCATCCCCAATCCACTGGAATTTACAGCTTCACAATCGGAGTCATGGTTTTGGTGCTATGGGCATTTTGGTCAGGCAATCCATGACCATTCAGGGACACCTTGAGGATTTGCTCTGGGGCACGGAACCCAAATCGACGAGCAAAATTGGCTTCCGTCAACTCCCCCACGTGCATATGGCCATCGTGGATGTTTTCATGATGGCCACACTCAATCGGGAGCCTTCGTATCATAAATGACCCCCTTTTGCAAAATTGGAATGGCCTTCACTAAGCAAAACCCTAGTTCCTGAGATGACACAATAGCACCATTTTTAGGGAATTGGAGGCACGGTGTGGGGGGTTCCCCAACTAGAACCTAGAGTCCCGAATCCATCGGAATCGACGGCTTCACAATCGGAGTCATGGTTTTGGTGTTGTGTGCATTTTGGTCAGGCTCCCCATGGCCATTCAGGGACAATTTGAGGATTTGCTCAGGGGGCACAGAACCCAAACCAGTGAGCGGAATTGGATTCCATCAACTCCCCTATGTGCACATGGCCATATTGGATGTGTTCACAATGGCCATGCTCGGACGGGAGCCTTCGGATCATAAATGACCCCCTTGAGCAAGATTGGCATGGCCTTCACTGAGCAAAACCCTAGTTCTGAAGATGGCACAATAGCACCATTTTTGGGTGTTGGAGGCACGGTGTGGGGGATCCCCAAACCAGAACCCAACGTCCTGAATACACTGGAATTTACGGCTTAGTGATCGGATTCACAGTTTTGGTGCTATGGGCATTTTTGTTAGGCACCCCGTGGACATTCAGGGACACTTTGAGGATTTGCTCCAAGGGCATGGAACCCAAACCAGCAAGCAAACTTGGATTTCGTCAACTCCCCCACGTGCATGTGGCCATTGTGGATGTGTTCACGATGGCCATGCTCAGTCGGGAGCCTTCAGATCATAAGTGACCCCCTTGAGCAAAATTGGAATTGCCTTCACTTAACAAAACCCTAGTTCCGGAGAAGGAAAAATAGCATCGTTTATGAGCCTTCGAGGCACGATGTGGGGGTCCCCTAACTAAAACCCGATGTCCCTAATCCATTGGAATTGATGGATTCATGATCATAGACATGGTTTTGGTGCTACGGTCATTTTGGTTAAGCACCCCATGGCCATTCAGGGATACTTTGAGGATTTGCTTCAGGGGCATGGAACCCAAACCGGCGAGCAGACTTGGGTTTCGTCTGCTCGCGCATGTGCATGTGACCATTGTGGATGTATTCACGATGGCCACACATGCTCGGGTGCCTTCAGATCAGAATTGACCCCCTTGAGCAAAATTGGAATGGCCCTCACTGAGAAAAACCCTAGTTACTGAGATCGCACAATAACGTCATTTTTTAGCCTTCGAGGCATGGTGTGGGGAGTCGCCTAGCTGAAACCTGGTGTCCTTAATCCGTCAGAATCGACAGATTTGCAATCAGAGTCATGTTTTTGGTGCTACGGGAACTTTGTTCAGGCACCCCATGGCCATTCAAGGACACTTTGAGGATTTGTTGTGGGGGCACGGAATCCAAACTGACGAGTGGAATTGGGTTTCGTCAGCTCTCACACATGCATGTGGCCATTGTGTATTTATTCATGATGGCCATGCACAATCAGGAGCCTTCAGATCAGAATTGACCCCCTTGAGAAAAATTGGAATGCCCTTCACTAAGCAAAACCCTAGTTACTGAGATGGCACAATAACACCATTTCTGAGCCTTCGAGGCATGGTGTGGGGGGGGCCTAGCTGAAACCCGGTGTCCCGAATCCATCGAAATTGATGCATTCGTAATCAGAGTCACGATTTTTGTGCTACTGGAATTTTGGTCAGGCACCCCATGGTCATTCAGGGACACTTTGAGGATTTTCTATGGGGGCACAGAACCCAAAACGACGAGTGGACTTGGGTTTTGTCATCTCCAGCACATGCATGTGGCCATTGTGGATGTGTTCACGATGGCCACGCATGCTTGAGATCCTTCAAATTAGAATTGACCCCCTTGAGCAAAATAGGAATGGCCTTCACTCAATAAACCCTAGTTACTGAGATGCGACAATAACACCGTTTATGAGCCTTCAAGGCACGGTGTGGGGGGGGGCCCTAGCTAAAACTCGTTCTCCTGAATAGATCGGAATCGATGGATTCATGATGAGAGTCACGGTTTTCGTGCTACGGGCATTTTGGTCAAGAACCCTGTGGCCATTCAGGGACAATTTGAGGATTTGTTCTGGGGTCATGGAACCCAAAGCGGCGAGTGGACTTGGGTTTAGTCAGATCCTGCACATGAATGTGGCAATTTTGGATGTGTTCACGATGGCCACGCATGCTCGGGAGCCTTCGTATCAGAATTGACCCCCTTGAGCAAAATTGGAATGGCCTTCATGAAGCAAAACCCTAGTTACTGAGATGGCACAATAACACTGTTTCTGAGCCTTAGAGGCATGGTGTAGGGGGTCCCCTAGCTGAAACCCAATGTTCCAAATCCATCAGAATCAACGAATTCACGATCAGAGTCATGGATTTGGTGCTACAAGAATTTTGGTCAGGCACCCCGTGGCCATTCAGGGACACTTTGAGGATTTGCTCCAGGGGCACGGAACCCAAACCGGCGAGCAGACTTGGGTTTATATAGCTCTAGCACATGCACATGGCCATTTTGGATGTGTTCGTGATTGCCATGAACACTCGAGAGCCTTCAGATCAAAATTAGCCCCCTTGAGCAAAATTGGAATAGCTTTCACTAAGCAAAAACCTAGTTACTGAGATGGCACAATAACACCATTTTTTACCCTTCGAGGCATGGTGTGGGGGGGGCTTAGCTGAAACCCAATCTCCCAAATCCATCGAAATCGACGAATTTTCGATCGAAATCACGGTTTTGGTTCTACAGGAATTTTGGTCAGGAACCCCGTGGCCATTCAGGGACACTTTAAGGATTTGCTCCGGGGTCACGAAACCCAAACCGATGAGTAGACTTGGGTTTCATCAACTCCCGCATGTGCATGTGTCCATTGTGGATTTTTTCACGATGGCCACGCATGCTCGGGAGCCTTCGGATCAAATTGACCCCCTTGAGCAAAATTGGAATGGCCTTCACTGAGAAAAACCCTACTTACTGAGATGGCATAGTAACATCGTTTCCAAGCCTTAAAGGCATGGTGTGGGGGGGGGTAGCTAAAACTCAGTGTCCCGAATCCATTGGAATCGACAAAGTGACGGTTTTGGTGCTACATGCATTTTGGTCAGGAACCCCGTGGCCATTCAGGGACACTTTGAGGATTTGCTTTGGGGTCACAAATCTTGAACCAGCGAGCAGAATTGGGTTTCGTCAGCTCCCGCATGTGTACACAGCCATTATGGATGTGTTCACAATGGACACACATGCTCAGGAGCCTTCGGATCAGAACTGACCCCCTTGAGCAAAATTGGAATTGCATTCACTGAGAAAAACCCTAGTTACTGAGACGACAAAATAACACCATTTTTTAGCCTTAGAGGCACAGTGTGGGGGGTCAAGTAGCTAAAACCAGGTGTCTGAAATCCATTGGAATCGACGAATTCACGATCGCAGTCACGGTTTTGTTTCAATGGGAATTTTTTCCAAGCACCTCGTGGACATTCAGGGACACTTTGAGGTTTTTCTATGGGGGTACAAAACTAAAACTGACGAGCGAAATGGGGTTCTTCCAGCTCCCACATGTGCACATGGTCATTGTGGATGTGTTCAATATGGCCACACTCACCTGGGAGTCTTCAGATCATAAATGACCCCCTTGAGCAATAATGGCATGGCCTTCACTAAGCAAAACCCTAGTTCCAGAGATGGCACAATAACACCGTTTCTGAGCCTTCAAGGCATGGTGTGGGGGGTCCCCTAGCTGAAACACAGTGTCTAAAATCCATCAAAATCGATAGATTCACGATCAGAGTCACAGTTTTGTTTCTACGGGCATTTTTTCCAGCCACCTCGTGGCCATTCAGGAACACTTTGAGGTTTTGCTCCAGGGGCACGGAACCCAAACTGATGAGCGGAATGGGGTTCTGTCAGCTCCCAAACATGCACATGGCCATTGTGGATGTATTCAATATGGCCACACTCGCTCGAGAGTCTTCGGATCATAAATGACCCCCTTGAGCAATAATGGCATGGCCTTCACTGAGCAAAACCCTAGTTCTGAAGATGGCACAATAACACCGTTTCTGAGCCTTTGAGGCACGGTGTGGAGGGGCCCCTAGATGAAACATGGGGTTCTAAATCCATTGGAATCGAAGGCTTCATGATTGGAGGCATGGTGTTTTTTCTACGGGCATTTTTTCCAAGCACCTCTTGGCCATTTAGGGACACTTTGAGGTTTTGTTCCAGGGGCATGGAACCCAAACCGGCGAGCGGAACGGGGTTCTGTCATCTCCCACACATGCACATGGCCATTGTGGATGTGTTCAATATGGCCACGCTCACCCGGGAGTCTTCGAATCATAAATGACCCCCTTGAGCAAGATTGGCATGGCCTTAATTGAGCAAATCCCTAGTTCCGGAGATGGCATAATAACACCTTTTATGAGCCTTCGAGGCACGATGTGAGTGATCCCCTAGCTGAAAAATGGGATCTTGAATCCATCGTAATGGACGAATTCGCGATCAGAGTCACAGTTTTAGTTCTACGGTCATTTTGGTCAGGCACCCCGTGGCCATTCAGGGACACTTTGAGGATTTGCTCCGAGGTCATGGAACCCAAACTAGCAAGCAAAACAGGGTTTCGTCACCTCCCACAAGCGCACATGGACATTGTGGATGTGTTCAATATGGCCGCGTTCACCCGAGAGTCTTAAGATCATAAATGAACCCCTTGAGCAAGATTAGCATGGCCTTCACCGAGCAAAACCCTAGTTCCAGAGATGGCATAATAACACCATTTTTGAGCCTTCAAGGCATGTTGGTGGGGGGGGGGATAGCTTAAACATGGGGTTCTGAATCCATCAGAATTGACGGATTCACGATCGGAGTCACGATTTTGGTTCTACGGGTATTTTGGTTAGGCACCCCATGGCCATTCAGGGACACTTTGAGGATTTGCTCTCCGGTCACAGAACCCAAACGGACAAGTGGAACGGGGTTTTGTCACCTCCCACATGTGCACATGGACATTGTGGATGTGTTCAATATGGCCACGCTCTCCCGAGAGTCTTCGTACCATTGTGAAGAACCTGAAATAATTAATTAATGAAAACAAACAAGATAGCAGAAATAACAGAACTCAGAATCACTTTTATATTGATCACAGGCCACTTCGAGGGGGAAACCTCCTTTGAGCAACCTCAATACAAATAACTTCACGGTACCTTCACTGGTATCAACACAAACTTATATACTAAGTCTAGGTGCCAATACCATGGGTCAATACCATGTGTCAATACAAACCATGGGCTAATACAAAATATGGATCAACAATTACTACGAGACGACTTACAAAGCATATGCGTCCAACAACAATAATACAAACTATGGATCAACAAATACTACGGGACTACTTACAAAGCATATGCGTCCAACAAAAATATACTAACAAAGTAAATAGAAGGGTTGACATGGGTTCCTAACATCCCCTCTCCCTTAGAAAAAGCTTTGTCCTCAAAGCTTTAGATGTGGAAATTGATGCAGAATCTGAAGGAGTGGTTCCCCTGTAGCATCCTCGGGTTGCATTCCGGCCCACTGATGCCTTTTGAGTTTCAGGGGGATTTCTTGGAAGGTTGTAGATGAAGAAGGACCATAGAAGTTGCGTGAAAAGTGTGCTCAGAATGGTGTTGATCGGCTTGTTGTTTCAGTCGAATTATTGCCATGTGAAGATTGTCCTGCAGAATGAGAAGAATCCGACTGCGGCTTCAAAGAACCAAGTCAATTTCCTGAACTGGGAAGCTACTGAGCGTGTATGGAAGAATAACTAGCGGTTCCTGGCCATAAACTGCTTCATATGGTGTCCTTTTAGATGTGGTATTGTACCACTGGAGCGCTTCTAGGAAATCCATAGAAATAGCTATCCACATCTGTGTAGGGATGGGAAAGGGTTCGAGCAGTCCCGAAAGGAGTGGCGTTTCACCCTTGTTGACTTGGAAAGTATCACACTCAACCACCATCTAGTGAATTTTCATTTTTTAGTCCCTGCCAAAAGAAGTTACATTGTTCCCGGTCATAGGTTTTGAGGATCCCAGAGTGCCCTGCCGATGAAGAAGCATGGAGTTCATAGAAGAGATAGCCCTGTTGAACAGATTGCAACCAATTTGGAACAAGAAAAGAAATATATGTAAGAGAAACTGGGTCATCAAATTTGCGAGAAGGAGTATCTTCCACCATATTATCCTTACCCTTCTTGTAAGTGATCGCATAGTCATAACCCATGAGTTGAATAACCCATTTCCAGTGTGCTAGGGAGGAGACCCATTGTTCCAGAAAAATGTTCCAGACTCTGGAGATCAGTCTTGATGCAAAAATAATTCCCTAATAGGGATGGCTACCACTTCTGTACTGCATGCAAAATAGCCATCATTTCCTGGTGAGATGTAGATGTGGTTAAATGCTTATCGGAAAGGTCTCTTGAAGGTAGCAAGCCCACTAGTGCAACAAAGACACCTACATATCTATCCAAGAAAATAGTGGAGACCGTTGATGGGTGCATCTGAATGGAATGGAGATGAGCAATGACACCATGTGAATTCTTCTTAAGGATCCTTTCCAAGCGATGTGAATTGATGATGCGGAGAGACCTAGTTGTAATCCCATAAATTTGTGTTGTGTCCCACTGACTGAAAACTGCATCCAAAGTTCAGCAAAATCCCATAAGATGGGGCCAAGTGTGCATAACCATTGAACGCCCAAAACCACATCACATCCACCTAAGGACAAGGCAAACATGTCAGAGCATAGGTTATAATCTTCCAGAGAGATACGCACATTGTGACACTTTCCCTTGCAAGGTAAGTTGCCCCCATTGGTAACCATGACTTCAAAGTTGGAGCAACGATGGACAAAACAATCATCCTGTTTGGTGACCTGAGGGTTAATGAAGTTATGAGTGCTACTAGAATCGATGAGTATTGTAAGGAGAAGCTTCTTGAAGTAACCCCTGACCCGCATTGTTTGGGGGGTGGTGACGCCGGATAAAGCATGGAGAGATATCTTTGGGTGGTCTTCCTGAGATGGGAAGTTAATAGGAGGCTCCTGAATGTCGACCTGATCATTCGGTGCATCTGGAGCTTCTTCATCAACTTCAGAGGCGGGCGGAGAATCCACATCCAAGAGATAGAGCTTTTGTTGAACACATCTATGTCCCTGAGTGATTTTTTCATCACAATTATAAAAAAACCATTTTTCTCTGTGTGCCTGCATCTCTGTTTTGGACAAATACTTGATAGGAGTTGGTCGAGGAGCTGGAGGGATGGGAGGTCGTTGAGAACCCATATTTCGGAAGGGAACAAAAGTGGGTTTGGAGCGTTGTTGGGAGGCAATCTTGTCTTCTACCAACTTAGCCAACCCTAGGGCTTCTATCATTGTGTTGGGACCGAACATTTTGACCTCTAGGCGGATTTCATCCTTAAGACCACTGATAAAACAACTCCTGTAGAAGTCATCAGACAATCCTACTGTGTGGTTGGCTAGTTTCTCAAATTCTGTCTGATACTCTTCACGGTGCTAATTTGACGAAGTTTAGTGAGTGCTCCGGTGAATTCATCAAAAGAACTAGGACCAAATCGTTGCAAAAGGAGTTGGCAAAAATCTATCCATTTTGGCTCATCATGAGCCTTGATGTACCAATGGTACCATTGAAGGGCTTCCTGTTCCAAATGAAAGGATGCAAGTGGAACTTTTGGACATCAAAAGTGTTATGCAAACTGAAATACTATTTTGCACGATAGATCCATCTAGTCAGATCAGTGCCATTGAAGTGAGGAAAATCAAGCTTCGGACCACGGAAATTGTTGGAAGAAGAGAACCCATTGGCTACAGAAGATTCTTGTTGTCGGGTATTTTTCATGGTTGAATGCTGAAGATGGAGGCTGAAAAAATTTTCATCCAAATCTTGGAGTTTGGTTTGGATGGCTGCAAGTGCTTCCTCCATGGTGTTTGCTCCTTCACGGGTGACAACCATAACCAGGATTTTTTTTTTTTTTTTTTTGGGAGGGGGATGGATAGAAAAACACAAACGAAAGCCCATTTAGTAAAGGGAAATTTGGATTTGGGAAAAACTCGGATAGGTATTTGGGGTTTGACTAGGTTTTGGACACTTTTTGATGGACAAGGAAGCAAAAAATGGGGATTTGATAAGCGTTGTGAAAGAATGAGAAAATTTGTCAGAGAGGGACAAAGAAGTAGAAATAGGGAATGGACACAGTGACAAAATTTGAGAGCGATTGGGTGAAAATCGAAGAAGTTATGGCAAACCCTAAAAATAGACAAATGTGGGATTTCTGGCTTTGAGAAGTGGAATTTGGGATAGGTTCCTCAAGAATGAAATATGCATAATGATATTGCAGGGGTGTCAGTGAAGTTTCAGGGAAAACAAAGTTAAAACAAGGGAGATATGGTGAAAAAACAGTTTTTTTTTTGGGGATTGGATATGCAACGGCATCGAAAGGATCGAAAACAGATAGATTTGCAACGACGCAGAAGGGATCGGCAACAGATGGATCTGAAACAATGTTGAATGGATAAAAAATGGTTGGATCTGAAACGGCTCTCAAAATAGATCTGAAACGGCGCAAAAGTGATCGGCAACAATTCAGCTGAAAATAGATATGGACCCCAGGTATGTGCGGCTTCCTATCGGTTCAGGGGATTCACTCGGCCACCAATGTTGTCTGACAGCTTGTGTATTGGGGCAGTACCCCTCACTCCATGGCTCAGGTAAAACTGATAACCACTTTGCCACAAACAACAACTCTTGGTTTACCTCATGGGTAGGAACTAGTCAATCAGGTAGGGGTCGTTGCCATTTTCGCTAGCAGGTCCTCTCAATGGGCCAGCTACTTCGGGGTTCCTGTGGTACTCCTCACAATGAGTTTTAGGGCTTATTCCCAAGTACTTCCCACAGTTAAGCGGGTAGGGATTATTCCTAGATCCGAAGCTGCGACAGATGTGAAAAAAAAAATTGGCAGAAATTTCACCCAGCGAGTCCAAGAAAGTGCCCTAATACCAGATGTGAAGAACCTGCAATAATTAATTAATGAAAACAAATGAGATAGCAGAAATAACAGAACTCAGAATCACTTTTATATTGATGACAGGCCACTTCGAGGGGGAAACCTCCTTTGAGCAACCTTAATACAAATAACTTCACAGTACCTTCATTAGTCTCAACACAAACTTATATACTAAGTCTAGGTGCCAATACCATGGGTCAATACCATGTTGTTAGAAAAACAGGATCGCAGAGCAATAACAATAAACAGAAAGGAAAATATAATCACACATACACATTACAAGAGAGACACAGATATATTGTGGTTCACCCAACTTGGGCTACGTCCACACTGAATTTGCCAGTCCTTATTATTATTACCATCCAGCAAGGTGAAGGGATATAACTTGCAGCACAACCGCTGCACTTCCACTTCTCTGTTTCACAGTCTCTCTCCTGATATCAAAGATCTTTGCAATGCATAAAACCTAATACATCATCCTCCCTAGCCGTATTACAATGTCTTTATTTTATAAGGGAAATACAATGGGAAAATACCACGGGATACCCAAAACCATGGGCCCGCAAAACAACTGGCGAAAAACAGCCCCAAAAATTTCTTCGGGGGCGTTGCCCACGGACCCCCCAGCCAGGGGGGATGGTCCCCCCTGGAACCCCATGGGGGGGCGATTCCCCCCCACACCCCCCCGCTGGGGTGACTATACAATCCACCTACATATCATATAAAAATGGGGTACAAACACGGCTGATACAATATCATCTATGAGACTAGAAGATCTGGCTCCACAACCAACACATGTGTCAATACAAACCATGGGCTAATACAAAATATGGATCAACAATTACTACGGTACGACTTACAAAGCATATGCATCCAACAACAATAATACAAACTATGGATCAACAAATACTACAGGACGACTTACAAAGCATATGCATCCAACAACAATATACTAACAAAGTAAATAGAAGGATTGGCATGGGTTCCTAACAACCATAAATTACCCCCTTGAGCAAGATTGATATGGCCTTCACTGAGAAAAATCCTAGTTCCGTAGATGGCACATTAACACCGTTTCCGAGCCTTCGATGCAGGGTGTGGGGGATCCCCTAGCTAAAACACAGGATTCTGAATCCATAGGAATCAACAGAATCACGATCGGAGTCACGGTTTTGGTTGTACAGGAATTTTGGTCAGGCACCCCGTGGCCATTCAGGGACTCTTTGAAAATTTGCTCTAGGGTCATGGAACCCAAACTGGCGAGCGGAACGGGGTTCTATTACCTCCCACACATGCATAAATGATATTTCAAACTACCATATAGGACTTGTATTAAGGTTCTTTGGCTCCCAAGTGTTGATACATACTTCATTAGGAGAACATGTATGCAACTAGATTACCTTCAAGTCCCTTTGCTTTAGATTTGTCTATGCTAAGCTACGACATAGGATCATGGATTTTGCAAAGAGGCATAACTCACATTCATCATTTGATTTTATTTACTTCACAGTACTTTGCTTCTTTTCACTTTGATTTAGGCACTACACATAGGAATAATATGCATATACTTTAGAACATGACACATAATTAGTTTATTGCAAAAGGGGGACATGATGAAATTGGGTGAAGTGGCTAGTGAAATGACATATGAAAAATGGCTAGGTAAATGTTGCTAATGAGATGAAATGAGGGTTGTGCTTACTTAAATCCCTAAGGGCACACCTCACACAAGAGGTCATACACTTATAACCACATCGTGATGCTCCCTAAGCTATTGAGACAATTTTGAGAATATGTGAGCCATTATAGGGTAACACCTTTGACCTCCTAATGTTATGTAAACACATAAGAAAGTGTTTTACCATAATTCAATTAGAGAGGATATGCCATATAAAACTGGTACCAACTGGATGTCCCCATTTTTATATGGCATATGGCAAGGTAGGATAAGTAGATTGAAGGTAGACTAGAGGTATCTTTGAGCTGGTTGAAAGTGTCTCTATCAACTGTCTATGGGAAAAACCATAAATCGCATATGTGGAACTATTGGGTGTGGTGGGATATCACATAGTAAATTATGATTAAGTCACCCCATACACGTCTAGGGAGAACAAGGATGAAGTTGGGTCTCAATTCCTATATAAAGAGACTTTCTCTTTCATTTATTTCATTGGTTGTTGGTTTTTTGTTGGCCCATCTTGTGCTATTTGGAGACCTTCATTGAATACCAATGTAAAGAATACTAACACCTTCTTTATAGAGTGCAACCTTAAAGGAGAGGAGTGAGAGATATTTTATTTTCCTTTGTGAAATTGTGTTGGTCCTCCAACGCGTCAAATGGTTTGAGTAATTCTTGGGTGAGTCCATACTTGCTTGAGTCTTTTGACATTAATCTGTGCTTACCATCCACATATAATATATCAAAAAAGTATTTTTCTATTTTGTTTTAAAATGAAATCTACTAACCCTAAAGAATAATGTTAGTTGGAATTCTTACTTATTCTATATCTACTTGTTCTCCATTGATTATATCTAGCTGAAAAATCTAGAAATTTAATCCTAGGGATTATCATACAAATTTCATATTTATTTATCTCAAGTCTTTTGGATTCAAAGATTAATATTAAGGGGAATTTGAATATCGTGCAAAAATTAATCTAGACTCTTTAATTGGAACTTTGTGCAAAAATTCCAATGCCTCTCAATGGCGATGGTGACAACATGGGCATGATGAGGATGAAGGTTATATTGATGGTATCAATGGGAATGGTGTTGATGGTGACAACATGGGAATGAGAAGGATGTTGGTAACATTGATGGTGGCAATGGTCATGGTGTTGATGAATCATGATGGTCATGGCGCAATGAGAATGGCAATGGTGACTATGAAAATGGGGATGGCGTTATGGTGAAAATGACCTAAATCTCCTATAGAGTGTAGAAAATTTCAAGCTAGAACAAATAATTACATATCAAAATCTCCTTTCCTATATTGGGATCCTATTTATAAATAATACCATGTGCCCACTCCTCTAGTATCTATCCCTCACCTCTACCTTGAATCTCTAAGGTGTTCCTCTGAGGACATTAGTCATTCCTATAAGATTTGATGAAACTTCCTAATGCAAGGGTTAAAATAAGGTATAAAAAGCTTCCCATGCCTGATAAGTGGTTTTGCTTAAGTGAGGGTTACATTTTTGTTATGGTCATGATAAAGGAGTTCAACATTAATCCCGTCAACCTAGAGCCTAGAGCTTATCCTAGAAACCCAGAGAGTAGCCTAAAAACCCTAGTTTTGAATCCAAATAATTATACACTTATGTGCAAAGTTTCTAACATGTATATAGCAAGGGTGCATATAGCTTAAAACAAATCAAGTGCAACCCATATCTGACCCAAAATACATAAACAAAGAGGCTAAATGGCTTAGACTCCAATGAGCATGATGGCAACAATGGTGACAATGAGCACAATGATGGTGATGGTGATAATGGGTGTGAAGATAGATATGATGACAGTGACAATGACACAAAGTGCATTAGGTTGATGGTGGATGATGGATGATTGATGGGGACAAGGATGTTGGCACCACGAGCAAGAGGATGACGAGGCTTGATGGTGATTGTGGTGGTGGGAATGGTGTTGGTGACAATGTTGTCATGATAGTGGAGTTCAACATTAAGCTGGTAACCCTAGAGATTGGAGCCTATCCTATAAACATGAGAGCCTATCCTAAAAACCCTAGTTGGTAGCGTAAACACTAGTTTGTATTCTAGTCACAATGAAACCCTAATTTGTATCCTAATCCCTTTCCTAAATTATAATACATATAAAAAGTAAATCATTTTCATTGTACATATATATTCATGTGCATACATTTGAATCCAAACCATTATACACATATATGCATAGTTTCTCATCTATATGGCAAGGGTGCACACAACTAGAAAAACATTGTACCTAGCACTCGAAACCTAATTTAGAAGCCTAATTATTTATTAGATGATTGAAATGTTGTTATGGCATGGTTGACAATTTTGTTGCAAATGATCATGGTTGATTCTAGGACCATAACTAGTATTTATTGCAAATAATTCATTTGGTCAAGTTGTAAAGGGTGCATGGTGTATGTTCATCCCCTCAATGGTTTGAAATTGATTATGGCATGAAATTTTTTATATGATGGATATGCACACTTGTGAAAACCTTCTCAATGGATGGAAAACCTAATATGATCATAACATTAGTAAAGCTTAGGCCAACATGTACATTCTACTATATTGCCAAATCCATGAGATAAAACCATAGTGGAACAAAACTCAAATAAACATATAAATTTTTCAAGAAAATAGTGGAACATGGTTCCCAATGTACATACAATGGAAACTCGTGCCGTATACAAAATCTGACAACTCTTGTCATAGATCCAAAATACATGGAAACTCGTTCCCTATACAAAATCCAGCAACTCATGTCGTAGATCCAAAATACATGGAAACTTGTGCCGTAGATACAAGGTACATGGAAACTAGTGCCCAAAGGTTCCACATCATGGCTAATGTACATAACATGGTGTGTCAAGCATTGTGACCACCCTGGTCACTCCCAGGCACATCTCCAAAATCGATCTTCCCCTTCTTGGAGCTACTGGTACCTCGGGTTTTCTTCCGTCTAGGAGCAGACAGTCTCTCCAGGATCTGAAACAAATGATATAAGATACCATCATTTTCAAGCATTTGTAACATTTACCACATTTATAAAATGAATGTACAATTCAAATCTTAAAAAACTCACCACTGATGCGAGTGGGATACGTGAGGAAGCAATCATGGATCTGCTGAGCCTCTCAGCAATTCCACCCTACGACATTTACGACAATCATTTCATTGAAAAATAATAATTGCTTAAATTAATTTTTGTTAATGCATCAAAACATTTTCATAAATTAACTTGATTCTCACTGTGAACACCTCCGAAAATAGACATGGATTTGCTTTTGGGCTAGCAGGTGGAGCAGTTGGCTAGACAACCTGCTCCGATGCAATAATGGGGGGGGGTAGATATAGATGCAACAACTATGGGTGCAACCATTGTAAATACATGGCAGATATTGGAATATTAGTTTCCACAATAGTGGCAGGAACTCGAGATGATATGGTGGAGGAGAACATGGTGGTATGGGGTGGAGGAGGACGTCGTGGAAGATGAACCCCTACCAGCTATACAATAGGGGGTATCGAACCACAAGGGTTGGGGGGATGTTGGGGTATGGTGATTGAGAGGTCAGTCCTGGATAGAGGGAGGAGGATGGATAGAAGGGAGGTTATGGATAAAGGGGGGAAGCTGGATGGAAGGGGGAGTGTGGACAAATGGGGGAGTATGGATAGACGGGGGGAGTGGATGAATGGGGGAGGATGTAAATATGGGGGGGTGTGGATGAATGGGGGCGGATGTAAAGATGGGGGGGCGTGGACGAATTGGGGAGGATGGAGGAGGGGGGGGATGGACGGAGGGGGGAGTATGGATGGAGAGGGGAGGCCGGATGGAAGGGAGGGGGTGGACGGAGGGAGGGGTCTAGATGGAAGCGAGGGGGGTGACTCATGGGAGAGGGTGGAAACCTAGGACTAAAGTGTCCTGCAGCTGTTGGCGTTCCCTGCATACAAATTTGTAATATCATAGTTTAGTAAACAAAAATCAAATTAAACCATAGTATGTTGTAACATTTCAAATTAAAAGCGTGCTTTTAACTACACATTGTACTTGTGTATATTGTGTATATTGTGATCAGCTACGTGAAAAGTATGCTCAGAACAGTGCTAATCGGCTTGTTGTTTCAGTCGAATTCTTTCCATGTGAAGATTGTCCTGCAGAATGAGAAGAATCTGAACGTGGTTTCGAAGAACCGAGTCAATTGCCTGAACTGGGGAGCTGTTGAGGGCGTATGGAAGAAGAACTAGCGATGCCTGTCCATAGACTGCTTCATATGGTGTCCTTTTAGATGTGGTATTATACCACTGGAGCCCTTCTAGGAAATCCATAGAAATAGTTGTCCAAATATGTGTAGGGATGGGCAAGGGTTTGAGCAATCCCGAAAGGAGTGTTGTTTCACCCTTGTTGACCTGGAAAGAATCATAATCAGCCACCATCTGTTGAATTGTCATTTTCAGTCCCTGCCAAAAGAAGTTACATTGTTCTTGGTCAGACATTTTGAGGAACCTAGAGTGCCCTGCTGATGAAGAAGCATGGAGTTCATAGAAGAGATAGCCATGTTGAACATATTGCAACCAATTTGGAACAAGCAAAGAAATAGCTGTAAGAGAAATTGGGTGATCAAATGTGCAAGAAGGAGCACCTGCCACCATATTGTCCTTACCCTTCTTTTAAGTGATCGCCTAGGCATAACCCATGAGTTGAATAACCCATTGCAGGTGTGTTGGGGAGGAGACCCATTGTTTCAGGAAATTTTCCAGACTCTGGAGATCAGCCTTGATGCATAAATAATTCCCTAATAGGTATGGCTGCCACTTCTATACTACATGCAAAATAACCATCATTTCCTGCTGAGATGTAGATGCAGTTGAATTCTTACCAAAAAGGTCTCTTGAAGGCGACAAGCCCATTGGTGCAGCAAAGACACCTGCATATCAATCCAAGGAAGTAGGGGAGACCGTTGATGGGTGCATTTGAATGGAATGGAGTTGAGCGACGACACCATGTGAATTCAAGAGATGTGAACTGATGATGCAGAGAGACCCTTGTTGTAAGCCCTTAAATTTGTGTTGTTTCCCATTGACTGAAAACAATATCTAAAGTTCAGCAAAATCCCATAAGATGGGGCCAAGTGTGCATAACCATTGAATGTCCAAAACCACATCAGATCCACCTAGGGACAAGGCAAACATGTCAGAGTGCAGGTTATAATCTTCCAGAGATACACACATTGTGACACTTCCCCTTGCAAGGTAAGGTGCCCCCATTCACAACCATGACTTCAAAGTTGGAGCAAGGATGGACAAAACAATCAGCCTGTTTGGCTATCCAAGGGTCAATGAAGTTATGAGTGCTACCAGATAAATGAGTATTGTAAGAGGAACCTTCTTGAAGTACCCCTGACCCGCATTGTTTGGGGGTGGTGACATTGGATAAAGCATGGAGAGATATCTATGTTTGTTCATCCTAAGATGGGGGGTCAATAGGCGGCTCCTAAATGTCGACCTGATCATCCATTGTATCTGGAGCTTCTTCACCAATTTTACAGGCAGGCGGAGAATCCATATCCAAGAGATAAAGCTTTTGTTGAACACATCTATGTCCCTGAGTGAATTTCTCATCACAATTATAACAAAACCCTTTTTCTCTGCATGCCTTCATCTCTGTTTCAAGACAAACACTTGATAGGAGTTGGTCGAGGAGCTGGCGGGATGGGAGGTCATTGAGAACCCATATTTCGGAAGGGAACAAAAGTGGGTTTGGAGCGTTGTTGGGCAACAATCTTGTCTTCTACCAACTTAGCCAACCCTAGGACTTCCATCATTATGTTGGGATAGAAAATTTTAACCTCTGACTGGATTTCATCCTTAAGACCACTGATAAAACAACTCCTATAGAATTCATAGACAATCCTTCTGTGTGATTGGCTAGTTTCTCAAATTCTGTCTGATACTCTCTCACAGTGTCAGTTTGATGAAGTTTAGTGAGTGCTCCAATGAAGTCATCAAAAGCACTAGGACCAAATCGTTGTAAAAAGAGTTGGAAAAAATCTGTCCATCTTGGCTCATCATGAGCCTTTATGTAACAACGGTACCATTAAAGGGCTTCCTGTTCCAAATGAAAGGATGTAAGTGGAAATTTTTGGACATCAAAATTATTATGCAAACTGAAATACTATTCTGAGCAATAGATCAATCCAATCAGATCAGTACCATTGAAGCGAGGAAATTCAAGCTTCGGACCACGAAAATTGCTGGAAGAAGAGAACCCATTCACTGCAGAAGATTATTGTTGTCGTTTATTGTTTATGGTTGAATGCTGAAGATGGAGGCTCATAATTTTTTCATCCAGATCTTGGAGTTTGGTTTGGATGGCTGCAAGTGCTTCCTCCATGGTGTTTGCTCCTGTGCAGGTGACAACCATAACCAGGATTTTTTTTTTGGGGGGGGGATGTATAGAAAAACACAAACGAAATTTTATTTAGTAAAGGGAAAATTGGATTTGGGAAAAACTCGGATGGGTAATTGGGGTTTGACTAGGTTTTGGACACTTTCTGATGGACAGGGAAGCAAAAAATGGGGATTTCAGAAGAGGGGTGAAAGAATGAGAAAATTTTTCAAAGAGGGACAAAGAAGTAGAAATAGGGAATGGACACGGTGGAAAAATTTGGAGGCAAGTGGGTGAAAATTGAAGAAGTTATGGAAAACCCTAAAAATAGACAATTGTGAGATTTCTGGCTTTGGGAAGTAGAATTTGGGATAGGGTCCTCAGGAATGAAATATGCAAAATGGGATTGTAGTGGTGTCCGGGAAGTTTCAAGGGAAACGGAGTTGTTTTTTTTTTCCAGAAATGGATCTGCAATGGCACGAAAGGGATCGGAAACAGATGGATCTAAAATGGCATTGAATGGATCAAAAATGACTGGATCTGAAATGGCTTTCAGAATAGATCTGAAACGGTTGGATCTGGAACAGCTTGGAATGGATCTGGAACGACGCGGAAGTGATCGAAAACAGTTCAACTAGAAATAGATATGGACCCTAGGTATGTTCGGCTTCCTATCGGTGCAAGGGATTCACTCAACCACCAATGCTATCTGACGGCTTGCGTATTGGGCCAGTACCCCTCACTCCATGGCTCAGGTAAAACTAATAACCACTTTGCCACAAATGACAACTCTTGGTTTACCTCACGGGTGGGAACTAGTCAATCAGGTAGGGGTCATTGCCCTTTCCGTTGGCCGGTCCTCTCAATGGGATAACTACTTCGGGGTTCCTGTGGTACTCCTCACAATGAGTTTTAGGGATTATGCCCAAGTACTTCCCACAGTTAAGCGGATAGGGATTATTCCAAGATCCGAAGTTGCAACAGATGCAAAAAAAAAAATTGGCAGAAATTTCACTCAGTGAGCCCAAGAAAGTGCTCTGATACCAGATGTGAAGAACTTGCAACAATTAATTAATGAGAATGCACTAGATAACAGAAATAACAGAACTCATAATCACTTTTATTGATCGCAGGCCACTTCGAGGGGGAAACCTCCTTTAAGCAAGCTCGATACAAAATAACTTCATGGTACCTTCATTGGTCTCAACACAAACTTATATACTAAGTCCAGGCACCAATACCATGGGTGAATACCATGTGTCAATACAAACCATGGGCCAATACAAACTATGGATCAACAATTACTACGGGACGACTTACAAAGCATATGCGTCCAACAACAATAAGACAAACTATGGATCAACAAATACTACAGGACGACTTACAAAGCATATGCATCCAACAACAATATACTAACAAAGTAAATAGAAGGGTTGACATGGGTTTCTAACAGGTTGGGCTCGCACCTAGGAGTTGGTGTCCCTCCCAATGGGTTCCTCCTAGCAGCAATTCAATCTTGGGTAGAGCCATGCCCAACACCTCGGAACTCAGTTATGTCAAAATAGTTGACATGTAAACCGAGCAGAAACTCATCCCACATTTTCCGAAGGAAGTACTATGGAACCTCCCTATTATTGCAGGGAGGTTTATCATAAGCCATGAATTACCTATGCATGAAATTGTCCCTCCATTGTTGGAAATGACACCAAACCATGCAAACAGGTGGATTTCTACTGTCAGGTGGTTGTTGTGTTCTTGGATCGGTGAACATACTGTATAATTGGGCCTTTGTAATATTCAATTCTTTTATTTCCTCCTTGGAAATTCCTGTGGAATAATACTCACGCATCCTAGCTCTATATTCAGTCATGTCAGTCAATTGGTGATGTGCATGGATGAGGGAGTCAATTGAGCTCTCAATTGAGGTGACAAGGGACACTCAAGATGGTTCCCCTAAGTTTCTTAGTTCTCGAGTGTGCACTCTCACATTTCATTTACATAATTATTCAAGTCGTCTTGGTCAAAATTTTGTTGGGGGTTTTGATTTTCTTGGGCATTTGGATTTTATTGAGGGTTTTCATTGGTTCCAAGGTTTGTGTTTTTTTGTGTTCCACCAGACTCCATGTTAACATTTTTTTCATTCATTGTGTAGGTTTACACTCCGCAGTTGAAAAATTTTCTATTATTTTACTAATTTGGGAATTATTACAAATTTAATTAACAAACAAAAATGAATAAAATGACAAAAAACATGGAACTTACCTATCCAATTGACTTGATGATCACTTGGTGGATGGATTGAGAGAGTACTGGAGTGGAAATGGTGAAATTGGTGGTCTATAACGTCGCGCATGCGAAGGGTGAGTCACACTCAGCCGCAATGGAGAGAATTACAAAGAATCTGCCCTATTTTTTTTATAATATTAATAGGTGCGCGTGCGTGCATTTGAGTGCGTACGCACCAAAAACGTGCACGCGCCTCGACTCGGTGTCGAACCTAGTGGCGTGTGCACACTGCCTTAGGTGAGTGCACGTGTTCGTTATTTCCCCGCTAGTGCAGCCCCATTGCAACACTTTTGGGTAGCAACCTTGTGCACCCACCCAAAGGTTCTACCCCTCTTAAGCCTCAAGTTTTTTTGTAGCCTTGCCCATGGGGTTTGTTTTGTAAACATTTTAAGTTGTTATCCTCATTCATACATTTTAGGATTAGATAGGACGAATGATATAACTAGACAATAAAATCAATCCTTAGCTAGCAATATCAAAAAAATCATAGATACTTTTGGCATGAAAGCTCTTTTATGGTTTCTTCTCTTATTACAAAAAAAATTTTGTTGTTGTTATCATTGTTGTTGTTGTTGTTGCTACAACAACATTTTTTTCATCGGTCAAAACTATTTTCAATATTTTAAATTAAAAAATTAAAATAAAATAAGTAAAAACAAATGGAGTAGTCTATTTATTCTACTTTGGACTTTATGGTGGGTTTTGGTCAAATCCAATAATTGTTTTTGGTAAAATCCAAATATGGGAGTGTTTAAATTGCGTTTTTGAAGCCATAAATAGATTCGGCACCCTTGAATATCCCCATGACACCCAAATTACGTAATCTCTATAGCTAATATATGTGATTTTAAAATTTTTTAAAGATTTCCAATCAAACTAACAAAATAAATATTATATTAATATCAACTAGCAACAAACAATATAATAAAATGAAATGAAAAAAAAACATAATTTTTTAAAGTTTTTCATAATATATTAAAAACATTTTAGAATTTTTAATAATAATAATAATTTCAAACGTTTTCATAATGAAAAAAAAAATATAGAAATAAAAACTAAAAAGCCTATGAATTAGATATAAAAAAATCGAACTTCTTTAAAAGAAAACCTTAAATATTAAAAATTAATTCTACAAATTAATAAAAAACAATATTATATTTTTTCATTTTTTAAAATAAGTATAATTACTTTTTTTAATATTTTATAAAATCTAATGCATGTAAAAGTAAATTACTAAATATTTTATTAAAAAAACTAGATGTAAACCATCTTATAAAAATCATTATATTTTAAAAGATTTGAAAAACCTAAATTTATATATTTTATAAAAAAAACCAGATGTGAAACATCTTATAAAAAATCATTATATTTTAAAAAAATTGAAAAACCTAAATTTATAGTAAATATGTTACACACAAGTGTTTGCCTATCTATAACATTGAAAAAAAAATCTTATTTTAATCATAAAAATTTTAAATAATTAAAAATTAAAATTTTAAATTTTCCTTATGCATTATTACAGTACAAATAAATACTTAGTTTTGTATTATTTTCCTTATACATTTTTACAATATAAATAAATATTTAGTTTTGTAAATCATTTTGATATAGTTTAGCAAAAAAGTAATAGAAAGTTTTTGTAGTTTAATTTATATTAATATACATTTACTTAGTGTGATATAGTGTAGTGATGAGACATGAGACTTCCCGTATAGACTTATGTTCAAATCCTCCTAGCAACAATTATTCTTCCTTTTCTTTCATCCATTTCTATTAAGTAAAAGAAATGTTAGATTCAAAATTAGAATTAAATAAATCTATATTGATTTAAATGAATCTATATTAATTTAAAACTTTGAAAACTTAAATCTATTAATATGTTATAAATCTCTTGAATGATTTAAATTTATTAACTTAAAATCCAAATCCAACTTTAACCCTACACTTAAAAACATAAATGCCAAATATATTAAAAATATTTTGAATTTTTCCACTATATAATATAATATATGTTATAAAGAATATTACATATAAATTATTATAAAGAATGTTATATGATATAAATAATATTATATATAAATTATTATAAAGAATGTTATATATAAATTATTAGAAAGAGGTGAAATAAGTGTATAATATGTGTTTTTTGGATATTAACTGTGTTGGTGTTTGAAACATCTCAACAGACATCACCTTTATTATCAAAATATCATAAAATTGTAAGTGTCTCTTTTATGATAAATTTGATCAAATTTAGTATCTACTCGAAATGAAAACGTTTTAAAAACTTCTAATACATTGAAAAAAAAATTGAAACTTCAATGCATTAAAAAAAAAAAATCTACATAATTATGAATTAAATTGTAATAATTTTTATAAACTTTCAACCTATATGATCCATCACAATAAATACATACTTAAAAACAAAAAACAAAAAAATCATTAAATTTATACAATAAATACATACTTAAAAAACAAAAAACAAAAAAATCATTAAATTTATAAATGATTAGTAATAATTTTTATAAACTTTTAACTTGACTCATCACAATAAATACATACTTAAAAAACAAAAAACAAAAAAATCATTAAATTTATAAATTATTATTAGAAGAAGTAAAACCATTTCACAATATTTTATATAAGATCTTTGACTTCTTACTCATATTACCCATGAGGAGATCTCAATAATGACTCACACATTGGGAATTAAAAAAAAAAAAATTAACAATACTTACACATTGGGAATAAAAAAAAAATTAACAAGTGTTCAAAACGCATTAATTTGTAATGGAGTTTCTCTTTTCAATAAATATTAAATATGAATTAAGAAAAGTGAAACCATGTTAAAATGGTCATTAAGTATGAATTGGTGGAAAGAGAGGTGAATTGGTGGAAAGATTTTTGTGAGATGGAGTGGCATTAAGTATAAATAATCAAAAAGAGAGGTCAAATGATTTTAAATATTATAATTGGATGTAAATTGTAAATAATATACGGTAAGTGATTATACTAGCACAATCATTTAACTTGTGGAGAGAGATCAAGTGGTTTTAAATATTATGGAGTTTCTCTTTTCAATAAATATTAAATATGAATTAAGAAAAGTGAAACCATGTTAAAATGGTCATTAAGTATGAATTGGTGGAAAGAGAGGTGAATTGGTGGAAAGATTTTTGTGAGATGGAGTGGCATTAAGTATAAATAACCAAAAAGAGAGGTCAAGTGGTTTTAAATATTGTAATTGGATGTAAATTGTAAATAATATACGGTAAGTGATTATACTAGCACAATCATTTAACTTGTGGAGAGAGATCAAGTGGTTTTAAATATTATAAATGGATGTAAATAATATACGGTAAGTGATTATACTAGCACAATCATTTAACTTGTGGTCAGTGAACACCGATAAGGCACAAGTTAAGTGTCACAAATAAGTTATATGTTACTTGTTCTCTATGTGTAGTTAAGTGTCACAAATAAGTTATATGTCTACCATGAACTTCTTATTATCTATGTATCAACTAAGAGTTATCTATGCATTAGCTACTATTTTTTTTTTTTTAAATTGTTTATTTCGAATTTTGAAACCATAAAATCAATCTGGATAATACACTTGTCTCATCCTTATATAATCTAGAAAAAAACACAGATACTAATCCACCCCAAATTCTAAAATAAAAACACCTATTAATATAAAAATAAAAATAAAAAACAAAATAAATATTTAACAAAGAACTTTAAAAAAATGAAAATATTTCAAATATCTTAATAAGAATCACTACTGGCTTGTATATTGCATGAAAATTTAATGTATAATGATGAATGTTGAGCCCTAAATATTTCCATTAACTTAAATGGTCAACTAGTCAATCACACTTAACGAATGACTTAAAAAACAACTCAAAATCTAATTTGTAATCATCTATTGACACGAATCCACAAATGTTTTAAACAAAATATCCAAACATATATATAAATAACCCCTGATGAAATCCAAGAGAAGTAGCATGTGTCATGATAGTTGTAATTTGAATCATGGAGAAACAAAATGTATGTAAATAACATCGTCACTCCACTCAAAACAATCATGTTCTCTTGTTTTGTTCTCTCTAAATCATTATCTCTCATGTTTCTCATCCTTAAGCAAGTCACTCTATTCAAAACAATCATGTTTTCTTGTTTTGTTCTCTCTAACTCATAATCTCTCATGTTTCTCATCCTTGAGCATAGGATGTAAACGGTTGTATGCATTTGACCAGCATAATCATTTAATAAACTAAAGTTAGCTTAAACAAAAACATGTAAAGCAAAAAGGCTATAAAGCCCACTCAGAATCCCACCAAATAGAAGTGGTTGGAGAAAGGGGCTCCAAAGCTTCAAAAACATCAGTGGGAAAACCCGTCTGCAAAATGCTGGTAGGAGTGTAAGATTCAACCTCTTCTTTAATGGCACGGTCTGAAGTTTGAATGTCTGCTGGACGAAATTGCATTTTCTCCCACTGGGTTTTACACATATTGTTATCTGTAATATCACGATTTCGAATCTGGGGCTGTTGTTGCTGATCATTAGAAGAAATCATTGAGCTATTTTGGATAGACGATGTTACATCCTCCTCTGGTTGTAAGAGAAAATCTAGAATATTACTATCATTAGCATCAATGTATAAGTCCACCTCAAAGTCGCATACGTTGTCATGTGTGGAAGAATTTTGAATTTGATCCTCCATTACAGCACCGTGGTTTTCGAACTGAGTAAACTCTAAATGACTTGTTGACATTTCTCTTTTAATCAAAGTTCCTTGTCTATTGTGCTTGCCATTGGGTCTGCAGCCTCTGTAGTTATTGTTAACATCGTTAATCAATGTAGATGACACTGTTGAGCCTTCACTAGAATCAGCAACTAGTCCAGGTTGTTGTTGCTCCATAAGTAAAGTTGGATCACTTGCGACTAGATCTTGCAATTTTACCATTAAAGAATTTTGTACTTCATTTGAAAAAGGCATTGTTTTTTGTCTTACTTTTCGAAACGACATTGATTGATCATTGTACAGATGTGCCGCTTCCTCTCCATCTGCCCCTTCCTCCCCAAATGTGCAGAATGGAGTTTCAAATGGATTGCCTTGCATCATCAATGGTTGAGCTGAGGATTTCATCTAATTACAAAATGAAACAATATATATTAGCCCGCGTTAAAGATTGTAAAATTTAAAAAAAAAAAAAAACGAAGTAGATCCCTTGCAATGCAAGTGAAAGATAGTTTATACTACCGTACTAAGGCCGAGAGAAATCAGCAGGAGAATATCATAATTAATAGAATATTTTTAGCTTTAACAAACATTGAAGCAAAAATGATCATCCCCTGAAAATCGATGATTCGCAGATGACACATAGATTCTCCGTTCAAAAATTAATCAAGCAAGTTCACTTGTTGAAAAGAAGGGGAAAAGGGAACCTACAAGTATAAAAAACAAATATCATGCAAATTCCTAACGAAAATAAACTAATTATTAACCATCTCGTAAGAACTTGCCTTGTAGGGAGGTACCTACTTGTGTGAAATTACACTATAAGTACTTTAAATACTGCATAAATTAGGATACAGGATATAATTAAATGTTTTGGATGTTCAAAGTTCATCGCCATTGAGACTTTCTAATGTTTATAAACCTATGCATGAATATACATCGGCATTCAATTACACGTCAAAAGGTTTCAAACAAAGTTATAAAATGGAAGGAGAGGTTAGGAAAGTAAAATTAACTAATTTTGTTATTGTTATAAATAGCTAAGTTGAATAAATATAAATTTTTATTTAAAAATAAATATAATTATTATTACAATATAATTATTTATTAAAAATAAAATAAAAAACAAATATATTTATTATTTTTGTCATAAAATATAATGAGAATTTTTATGAAAGCATTTAAGATGTTATCATCTTACCATTTTTTAAATTGATAAGTTCAGCTTTTAGATTTCATAATCTCAATTTTGGTATTACTTGGCATATGCTTATCCAACATGTTATTTTTTCTAGGGCAAGAGGTGAGATAGTATCTTCTCTTGGGGTATTTGCTAGGCAACTAATAATCAAGAGAGCTATATGCTTTGTACATGGGATTAGAAATAATTCAAAGTCTTCAAATCCAAAAAATATATATATTGGGAGTTTTTCTTATGGTTATTAAGAAGGTAAGGAAAAAAATTGTTAAAGAGGGTACCAATCTATCAAGAACCTTTAAAATGATCAACTAGAACCTTAATCAAGTAAAAGAAGCAAATATCTTGCATGTTCGAAGGTATAACATCACAATTGCAATAAGCTAGCCAATGAAGTGACCAAGTTGGATAGAAGATTCTTCATTCAAAATGAGGACCTTCCTAAATGTAGGTGGCTCCCCTAGATTTTATTATAGGGGAAGCTTTAGATTTCAATTTTTAATTTCCAATTCAATGAACTTTGAAACCAATGAAATGGATTGCATTTGGTGATACCTTATCCAGGTGAGGGATCACTTTAAATTTATGGCAAGTGATGAGCCATAACACTCCGTCGTGTTCTTGGCTCCTTCCTATGCTTAATCCCACTATTGTTTTTTGTTTCCTTTATGTCCCTTTCATGATGTTTCTCCAACATTAGTGGAATAAGTTTAGTAACCAATACCAGGGGCACGTCAAGGCTTAGGATACAGGGATGTATGGATACTTCAAGTTATGAAATTTTTGATACTTAGAAAACTTCCTGGGTGGTGCAAAGAGGTAAGGGAAGTTTCCTTCTCTACATTTCGATTGGTCAGGATAGGGGTAAAGTTTTAGCGGGGTGGATTTTTTTTGTGGGGGGGGATAGTGGAATCTCATTTCAATCCCCTTTGTTACGACTTGTTTTATGTATGTGCTGGGAAAACCATTTCCTGGGTGGGGAACCACCATATTTCAAGGAATTTATTGTATGTTGAAATGACCAGCCCCTCAAACTAGGGAGTAGATGGGGAAGATGGTCTGAGTGACATTTTCAAAATAAAGAGGATTATCTACATCATTCAATCTCTTAAATGGGCAGAATCGGGGGTTCAATTGATGGCATATAAACCCACATAAAGTGAAGGAGTAGGGGGAGACAATTGATAAGTTGATTAGTGACAAATACATTCTCTTTAACATCATTATGGTTTTATCCCAAGGGATACAGTCTCAAATAGTTCAGTGTGCGGGTTCAAAGCTTATGGAGGAGGACATAATCAACAACTTGCCATAGTTATTATGGAAACATTTAGTTCCACTTGGGACTTAGCAAAGAAGAGAAACCAATGGAAGAAGGCCACAGTGACCATGATTTCTCCTAGTTTGGATGTTTTAATGTATTGTACATGAACTTTTTTGCTAGAACAATACATTCAAGTATATAGTTGTAATTTTTTTGTGAAAGTATTAGGCATTCTTTTATGGATGTATTTTGAGGAGTTTTGTGATGTAACTCTATAGAAAATAGTTTTTTGAACAATGTCTAATTAGAAAATTGTTAGCTATACTCGTCATTTTTAATACAAATCATATTACCCATTCTAGTTTAAAGAAATAAAAAACATGTTATTTTCTTGAATGATAAGTATATACATCATCATATTAAACTTAAGTTTCAATTTTTAAAAAAATAATAAAAAAATAAACTTTATAGGTAGCTTCAATTTTTTAATTTGAAATATAACTAATTGAAATATTACTTTAATAACAAAAGTAATTGAAATATAACATTAACAACAAAGCTAATTCTTCTTTCAATTTTTTTAAAAAACCAATATAATTCTCTTATAAAATCTTAACTTCTACACTTTAATCTTAATCTATACAAAATATATCATGCAACTACATTAATATCTATCTAAATCTAAGTTGAAAAGATTTTATGAATAAGCATGAGCATATATTTGTCCCCATCAAAAGACTTTTATGAATAAGTATTTATATACCCATAGATTAAAATTAACAATAATTCTTAAGCTACCACAAATCAATATAAAAAATTATATATATATATATTTTCAAAATAATACATAAACTGACAAACAACAATATTAGGAATATTGACAAAATGTATATTTATTCATTAATAATAAAAAATTCTCATAATATTTGTTATCTCTCGTTATTGCAATCATAATACATTATATTATATTTAAAAAGTTGTACTTAAGTTAGAAAATAGAAAAGTAAAATGAAAGTTACCTGGTGTTGAGAAATTGAGAAATTTGTCAAAGCAACATTATTTGTAATTGTAGAATTGACTTTAGAACTTTGTACAGCGCGCATTATCCTTTTTTGTCGAGTGCTCCAAAAGTTTTTCACATCATTATCTGTTCGACCTGGTAAATATGATGCAATTTTGGCCCATTTGTTGCCTAACTTTGCTTGCATTTCCATTACCATCTTTTCTTCTTCTGGTGAAAACTTGCACCCACTTCTATGCCAAAATACAATAGCCAAACTTCGTTAACGATGCATAATTTTATTTCTCATCATTATAATCATATATAAATTTATTATATAAATCCCTTGTAAATTGAACCTACTCAAAATAGTAATTAAATATTAAATTAATGATTCAAGTCAAACAAAAAATTATACCCTAAATTTTTTTTTATAAAGGATTGTATACTTATAAAAAGGTATAACACCACACTGATTCCTTTTATTTTATATAAATAAAGTTTGTTTGTTATATAGAAAACTATTATAAAAAGGTAAAACACCACAATGATTCCTTACTATATAGCTAATTATTTATTTTATGTAAATAAAGTTTGTTTGTTATATAGAAAACTATTATATATAAATCCATTTTAAATTGAATTTATTTATAATCTTAATTTATAATTAAATTAGTACAAACTATTATACGTAAATATTTTTAAGTTGAACGTATTTATAATATTAATTTATAATTAAATTAGTGATTCGATAAGAACAAAATTTACACTATTCTATATAAATTCCTTTTAAATTAAACTTATAATAAAATTAGCAATTCAAGCAAAGCAAAATTCATATTTTATGAAGAAAATCTATACTTGTAAAATCCTATAATTCTCAAATAGAATCATACCAACATTGTTCTCCTTTCATTATCACTAGTAAATTAAATAAGAATTTTTAATCTATTTTTTATAAAAATTATGAATGGTTGAAATATAAATGAATTAAAAATTATATAAAACAAAACATATTTAAGAGAATCTCAAATTGAGGAAAGTGTGTACATATTTGTTTAGAGTGGACACTTTATTGTGTTCTTTGAGAATAAGGTGAAATTTTAATATAAATATATTTTCAAAGTTGGATATGAGGATCTCAAATTGAGGAAAGTGTGTACATATTTGTTTAGAGTGGACATTTTATTATGTTCTTTGAAACTAAGGTGAAATTTTAATATAAATATATTTTTAAAGTTGGATAAAGAAGCACATGATATAGAGTAAGAAATGCAAGGAAGAAATATTATAATCACATGATATGGAGTAAGAAATGCAAGGAAGAAATATTATAATCTCATGTAGGGGATCTCAATAAGATCTAAACTGATATTAGAGATAATACTTTAACAAAATTTATGATGATAAATTTACAATATTATGATTAACAACTTAAGTTGGATCCAACATATTTTTAATATTATGTATAATGAGTATTACAATCATAGTGAATTAATATTTTTTTGAGAGAGATATGGGCCCTTGGAAGAATTTGAGGGATCTTTTAGATGCAATCTTAGTTTCGTGAAATGCGTGAAAGTTTAGTGAAACCAAAACGTGCGAGCATTTCTTTGAACTAGGCATGGGCAGACCCGAGCCTGCCATGTCATTTAACACGCAGGACAGGAAACGAAAACACTCGAGCGTTATGGAAATACACAATGCTCTAGCGCTATGTGTTTCTATAACGCTCTAGAATTATAGAAACACATAACGCTAGAGCTTTATATAAACACATAACGCTATAGTGTTATGTGTTTCTATAATGCTTTAGCGTTATATAAATACATAACACTTTAGCATTATGTTTAATATCCATACACAACATTTTTTTTTGTAAACTGCAGAGAGAAATTATATTAGAGTACAAAATATATTACACACACAGGAGAACCTATAGTTCTGAGAGCATTCAATAGCCTCTCGTAGAGAAGAAAATTAAAAATAAGGCCATTGTAGACCTGCCCACAAATGGGCTGAGAGTCATAGACATAATTACAAATGACCATTAAAAAGCATATGGCTAATCCTGTTCATAAAAACAGACTAGTGCGTAACAGTAACCTATTAAGCCAAAACAAGGAAACCCGAAATGCTAACCGCTACAAAAAAGAGCTGGGTTCTTCCAGAGCATCCCTAAGTGTTAGCTTCTGCATTCTGGGGGCTAGGCTTGTCTTCAATTATGGGGCAGCTATCGAATAAATCCTCATCCCAGCGTTGAACTAGGAGTTTGGGAGGCAGAGGTTCAGTCTTGCAAGGAGTAGCAGCTTCGCCGTCAGATTTCCAGATCCTTTTGTAGTGCAGAGAGTCGATAGTAGTAGGAATAGGGAAGGAGGCTTCAGGGGGAGGGCCCCCCTGTAAGACGACAGCAGCGGGAGAGACCGACCCTGAGGTAGATCCCTGGATAGGAACAGAGACCTCTGCAGCAACAACACCAATCGACTCATGCAGAGTGGTACCCGAAGTTGGGGCTCTTGTTGTTGTGGCGACGCCCTCTGGTTGAATATCGTCCTTACCATATGGGCCTTCATTGCTGGTACCAGGAGCATCAAGAACAAAATCACGGTGAGGGCTGGTTGTACTAAGGAAGGAGTACTTGCCTTCAACCATGCTAGATTCCAGGGCTGCGAGCATTTCATCCAGGTGGACCATGTGAATCCTAGTGTCCATGATAGAGACCTTGGCCATGTTCCAATTCGGCAACATTTCTTCAATTAGGGAACCCAACATGATCTTCATTAACCAATAATAATTTATTTGATTACCATGGTTACCAGAGGCGAGAATGTCAGAGACCCGATTGGCTTCCAAATCATCGACCAACCTTCGAACAAGAGCTATGACCTTATCATCGTAGTCGCTGATGGATTTCTTTCCTTCTCCAGGTAGGTGATAGTTTGAGCGACGCCATGACCAGTGCCACGCCTAGAGGCACCACACGGACGAGTCATGGCGTAATCATCAAGCTTGCAGGAGAAGAGAGGAAGGTCATAACTATAACCAGCCGGAACATGCAGAGGATAACAAATGAAGTTGATGCGAAGTCGATACCTCATTTCAATAACCTTGGAGAGGGAGCACCGAGGCCTCACACGAGAGAGCATAATGAACAGACGGTTCCAACAAGGGAGAAAGGACATAGACAACCGAACCGGATTTAATGCCAACCACCAATGCCTCATCAGAATTAACATGAACACTCATGTGAAAGACAGCGTGCCAGGGGAAGGACGCATTACTAACTACGTTGTTAGGATGAGGACGTCTGTTGAGATCCGTTTCCAAGTGTGTGAGCCACACTACCAGGTGGGGGAATGGCATTACCTTCCGCGACCAGCCCTATGTTACCACCTGCAGTCGGGTATCTATACAAAAAACATTATCCTTGAAACCTTATTTAATATTTCCTTACCAATAAAATATTTCATTTATTTCCCTATCACTCCTTATCTTCTAGGGTTTTGCGCTTCATGTTGTATGGGTTAGTAGGTTAACTAGGGATTTGATGTTAAGGGTTAAGGGCTTAGAGTTAAAGGGATAAAGGAGTTTAGAAGTTTAGCAATTATGGGGTTGGAGGGATAAGGAGCTAAGAGGTTATGGGGTTTAAACCGGGGTTAGTGGTTAGTGGTTGAGGCATTAGAGGTAAACAGGTAAATGCGTCAAGGTGTTTGGAGTCAATGAGCTTAGGGGTTAAGGGATTTAGTTCTTAAAAGGGATTTAGGGCTCCAGGTTTAGAGGGTTAGGGATTTAGAGGTTAGAAATTAAGGGATTAAGTATTTGTGGATAAATTAGGGATTAGGTGTTAGGTGTTAGGTGCTTAGAGATAAAGGGATTTAGGGGTTAGGGTATTTATGGGTTAAGAGATTGAGGGCATCAATGTTAGGGGATTAGGGTTCAAGAGGTTAAGCATTAAAAGGTGAAGGGTTTAAGTGTTAAGGAATTATGGGCTTAGTGGTTAAGGACATAAAGGTTAGGGGATTGGTGGTTACTTAAGAGGTGGGGCCTTTAGGGGTTAGCAAATTTATGGACTAAGGGATTTATGGCTCCAGGGTTAGGATGTTAGGGTTGATTTGGTTAAGGGTTAAGTGTCAAGAGGTTAAAGGATCAAAGGATTGGGGGTTAAGGGCTTAATGGCTTCTGGGAGATGAGGGATTAGGAGTTTCTAGGGATTTATGGGTTTTGGGATTTAGGGATTTATGGGTTTTGGGATTTAGGGATTATGGGTTAGGGGTTTTAGGGTTAGTGGGTTAAATAGGACTTAGGGGTTATGGGTTAAGAGTTTAGAGGTAAAGGCATAAAGTGGTTAGCAAGTCTAAATATTTATGGGTTAGGGAGTTAAGCAAACAGGGGGTTAAAGGGGTTTTATGGGTTATGGGATTTAGGGGTTAAGAAATGTAGGGATCAATGGTTAGGCGGATAGGGTTTAAGGGGTTAGGGGTTAAGGACCAAGAAGTTAAAGGTTTAATTGTTTCTAGGGGTTAAGGGATTAAGTATTTAGGGCTTTAAGTATTATGGGTTAGGCTGTTTAAGGTTAGGGGTGGACTAGGTCTTAGGGGTTAGGGGTTGTAGGATTAGAGGTAAAGTGGTTAAGGGGCTTAAGGGTTAGGGGATTTAGGGGTTAAGGGATTTAGTGCTCTAGGGTTAGGTTCTTAGGGTTTATGAGATTAGGCATTAATGGTGAAGGGGTTAAAGGGTTAAAGGCTTATAAGGGGTAAAATAGAGCTTAGAGGCTAATGCACAAACCCAAGCGAGAATTCCAAATTCAAGAGAGGAGAGATCAATCCCAAGGGAGAGAGATCAAGAAAACATAGAGCTATTATGCAAATAAAGAGCACACATGCAAACGTAGAGCGCACAAGCAAATGCAGGTTGCACTAGCACAAGGGAGGTTGCACATGCAAACGCATTGTAGTGGTAAATAATTATTTTACCTCTATAGGGTAAACTAGAGCTTAGAGGCCAATGGTTAAAGGATTAGAGGTAAATAATTAAAGGACAAGGGTTTAGGGGTTAGGGACTTTAGGGGTAAAGGGATTTAGGGCTCTGGGGTTAGGGGGTTAGGTTTTAAGTGGTTAGGCATTAAGGGCTTAGGTGTTATACTGTTAAAAGGGATTATAAGGGGTTAAGGTCTTAGGGTGTTATAGGATAAAGACTACGAGGATGGGAGATAAGGGGTTAATTAAGGCAACAGGGATTTAAGGATTATGATATTTATAAGTTAAGGGATTTATGGATCAACTATTAAGTGGGTAAGGTATAAAAGGTTACGATTAAGTGTCAAGGGGTTAAAGTGTTAAGGGATTATGTGTTAAGAACTTAGGTGCTTAGGGGTTTAGGGATTTAGGTTGTTTGGGCCTTAGGACTTACGGGTTTATGAATTTAATTTTCTCCCTCCACATTCCTATCTCTGACTCCATAAATTTATGTCCCTTGCTCCCCCCCTTGTATCCCCTCTCTCTCTCACCCCTTATCTCCATTCAACACTTAATAAATAGTTTATGTGGTTTATAACGCTAGAGCATTTTGTAACTCCAAAACGCTCTAGAGTTGGGTTTCTCCAAAACGCTAAAGCGTTTTGTAACTCCAAAACGTTCTAGAGTTGTGTTTCTCCAAAACGCTAGAGCATTTTGTAACTCCAAAACGTTCTAGAGTTTTGTTTCTCCAAAACGCTAGAGCGTTTTGGTTGACACCAAGCACGAGAATAAAAATTTGAATTTAAACAAAACGCGTGAGCGTTCCTTAGCACCGAAAAAAGGCCTCCTCATGTGCTCGTGTGTCATCCAGTCCTATGTGGTTGGTCCGGACTTACCAAACATGTGCTATGGATTGTGCTAAATCATAGCTAATTAAGCATTTCCACCATTTTTCTCCATATGCATGTATTTCACCACACTTTACAGTATGACATACACAAGTTACCATTTTTTACGAAATTTTAGGCATAGATAGAATTTTTAATGCAGATTCTAAATATGTATTTTTTTTTAAATATTAATTTTTTCTATTGCTTTCATAATTCTCTTGTATCATCACTCATTAAGTCAAAAAACATGTTGTTAGTGTTTTTTTCGTAACTTTTTCATTTCACAACCATTTAAAAAAAATGTTATGCTGCACTAGTAGACACCGACCTCTACTCTCTATAAAAAATCCAATTCGAAATGATTGCATTTAGACCTTCAAATGTTGCACCCACATTTGACGTACCATTCTCGAGGTTTGGTCACTTAGATAATTAAAAATAAAATAAAAATTAAACATTTAATTTTGGAAAAATAGTGATGCACTAGTGCTACGTGTTCTCTACATGTCTACCAAATTTTGTATCTTGAAACCATCATTTAGGCACTCAAAGGCTGCACCCACAAAAACATATACCTTATCATTTGCCAAAAATAAAAGTGATTGTTAGAAAAGATGAAATTTGACATAGTTATGCAAATTTTCAATACATAAAACTTATATATTCGAAAACGTGATTCAATTTCCTACTTTTCATCTTTTTTACTCAATGCAAAATTTCTTGTGTAAGTATCTCAAAAAAATCCAAGTAAGTTGAGGGATACCTGATTTTTCGGTTTTCTATAGCATCTAACGCACCAAAAGTGACCCTCATTAGCTTGCACTCACACATATACTATATAAAGAAACAACATTAATTATACATTATAATAGAGAAATATATTTAGGAAAATTAATTACCCATTTATTATTATGTAACCACAATAAAAAATAATTAGAAACGACAACTAAAAGGAAAACATTGAAATGGAGAATTGCATTTCTTTTTATCCAAATACCACATGGAGTTAGATTATGTATAATAGAGGGTAAGAATGGTGATTATGTATAATAGAGGGTAAGAATGGTGGGAGTGGCCATTATTGGCTATGGAAAGTGCAAATATAAGGGATGATTGTTTCTCTTAATTTGAAGGATATAAAGTTAGTTTGTATACCATGAAGAAGTGGACTTCAAGTTTAAAGGCTTGGATGTAAGAAGAAAGCTCACTTAATATTTAATATTTAAAGACTCAGATGTAGGACGATGAAGAAGTGGACTTTAAGTTTAAAGGTTTAGATGTAAAAAGAGAGCTCATTTAATATTTAAAGACTGAGATGTAAGAAGAAAGCTCACTTAATATGGCAAAAATAACAATTCTATCCAAAAGAAAGTAGTAGATTTGTTTCCATGCATTACTAAAACAACTAAAAGAAATTCACAAACAAACGCAACATAGGATGAGAACGATACTAGAGCAAAATAAAATATATTTTCAATCAAATATGGATGTTCACGCCAAGAAAATTGAAAATGTTGAGTTCGGGAATTGCGTTTCAATGACATGTATGTTGATTTATAAGAAGCAATGAACATTTACGTGTCATGTGGATTTATGAGAAGCATTGAATATTTACGTGTCATGACAAAGAAACTTCATGTGAAAATGAAAGCATTAAATAACATGGTATGTTAGGGAAAGTAGTAAACTTTGAAACGAAGCAATAATATCTAGAAAGTTAGTTTAGATAGTGTAATCTAAATATTTTAAGTTTTTAATTTTTTTTAAAATTTTTAAAAAATTTAGAATTATATAATTAGTTATGTAAATTGTATAATTTGAACGTTAAGAAATATTTTAAAATACTAAATTTATTTATAAATTTTAAAATACAATTTAAATACATAAAAAAAAATTAAATTTAAAAAAAAAAACGAATTCCAACCAAAACCTTTAATGTAGAAATATAATACATACCTTTTAAGGTCAGGTTTGAGCTTATTAACCCATCGCAAACGGCATGACTTTCCAGTACGTGGCAGCAATCCTTTCGCTCCAATGGAGTTCCAATCTCTCGCACCATACTGCCGCACATATTGTATCAGAATCTCATCTTCCTCCGGCATCCATGGCCCTTTCCTCAAAACTTCCTTCTTATTATTATTGCCATTGACATTCTGTTCCGTCTTCATCGTTATCAAATATTTTCAAACCTCAATATGACTGTTTTTTGAAGATTTCTCGTTAAGCGAAATGCTGATCTTTTATACTCTATCAACAAGACCAGCGAGCATCTGTGCTTCAGTTAGGCTTATGAAGCACAGATGAGGAACACTTTACATCCAAATACTCTTGGATAGAAACTAGGGTTGAACAAATCACTTTAAACGGAGATAGCCCTTGTATTTTAGAGATGGATGGGAAAAATTCGTTGCAAATCACCGAGGTTCCTGTAAAGATTCAGAATATAGACTAACGGATCACTGTCCTTAAAAATGACGTTAAATATTCTTCAAAGATCGCTAAAACCCAGTATACCAGACAAATATACCGTTATACGTTCAGCTTTCCAGTACAATATTTGCATTAAACAGTAAATATCACCATCTTTTCAAGATACCCGCGATTAATTAGTCTTTCGCCCTTAAGTTCGTCTCAGAACATCAAAACGACACACCTTATCAAAACTTAAGCAAATCTTTTCATAAAGATACACATCTTATCAAAATTTAAGCAAATATTTTCAGAAAGATTAACGCAGAGACTTAAAGAAAGCGAAATTTACCGCGTGGACCGCAAATTTGTCTTCAAACGGGCAATGCTGGTGTTTCTTTGCACAAGCAACCATAAAGATTCACAAAATGGCCCTGAAAATACACTAAACCGTGCAACTTTCCACAAAATATGTTCAAGCAAGCTTTAGGATCAAATATGTTCAATCTTTCCACAAACTATGTTCCTTTATTGCAATGCCTTGAAGTCTTATCTGCTACAACTCAAAATCTCTTGAATTTTGGCATCAAATAGCTGCAAATCGCGCGATTTTTCAAGCTTAGTAGGAATTGTGCGAAGCTTTGCCTCGCAATTTACAAGACGAGAGGCCTCCAAGCCCGCTGTATCGAGGACTTCATGAACATAGCAAGCTGAAAATGAACGCCCCAGTTTACCCCTCCGACGGCCGTTGTCAAACCCTCACGGAATCATATGGTAAAAAATAAATAGGGATACTGACAGTTATTTGCCGTTAAGTTGTTTCCGCATTTTACAATCTCGAAACAATTTTATTTCTTGACGACACACGTGTTCTCCTGAACCAGAAACATAGAGCCTCGTGTTCTACCAAGACACGGCTTTTAGGTACTTATTATGGATTAACAACAATTATGATAAATATATAAAGAGAGCTCACTCACATGGGGGATTTTAGGTTTCTTCCCCGGGTTTTCCAACAAAATGAAATAGGTTTATTCACCCATGGTAGAAAACAATTCAAATGTTTTGGGTTCTACCCATTTTTATTATAAATATTTATAATTATTATCAAGTAATGTTTATAGGAAAGTGTAACAAATTGAGCAACCTAAAATAGTAAGTACAAATCATGATTAACTTCAAAATCACCTAAATTTATGTCTTGACAAGTAAACATATGTATGTGGTAAGACAATTTTATAAAATGCATATGTGATGCTCAAAATCAAAAGGTTATATCATGGTGTGTGATTTGGTCCCTATCGATGCATGACAGATCTAGACTTAAGATAGATCTACACTCGTGATTAAACTATATTAGATGAAATCCTAAAAGATGAATGCCACCACTTTTGTAAAAGAAATGTAATTTGTAAAGATGTAAAGATAGACAAATTCCATAATATCCATATCAAGTAATCAATTGGACATAGCCAAACTTGCATTGGTTGAAAGGGATATCAATTGGTAAATGGGATGACAAAGCAAGAAGTATCCAGGTTTCATTATTTTTTCTAGTTTTAATAATTGGAATATATAATCTTTGTTTGGAACTTTAGGTTAGGGCCAACATTGTAATTTTTTAATATTATATTATATTATTTTATTAAAGTGCCACATGTCAACTCCACGATGAGCATGGAATTACACTTCTCCCTCATATTGAATTGTAGAAATAACTTCTCGATACAATCAGAGACTCGATTATACTCATTAAACTTATGAACAATCCCAACATTCCACATGAAGTCAAACTCCCGAGTCTATACTTAGAATAAAAAAGTAAGAAAGTAGGTTTGAAACTATTGAATACTTGCATGTGCTGAGAGATCACAATTGATAAGTGAATCAAGTTGCTAATGCGAGATCTTGCATGAATGAGGGATCATTAAGGGTAAAAAAGAGGTATTATTTCTTCCCCATACCTTAGTTTTTAAACATGATCTACTTGATACATTGCATGTCCTCCACATTCCAAAGGTGGTAGGGCTAGTCAAACAATCGAGAAAACATTCAATCAATCATCAAATGCCTTGTACTCCCACACACTTATACATTAATGAGGAATCATCATAATCAATGGGAGATGGATGTGAAGTTTAATGTGGGTGGGAATATGGATTTTTCCATTGATGGTCACTTGGGAAAGGCATCTGGAAGCTTGAAGGATGGACTGCAGGGGACCTATTGTAGCCACAATAGATCCCACCATTTTCCTTTTGAAAAATTATGGAAGCCCCTTTTGAATTTTCCTTTTCCTTTCAAAATAAGTTGTTTTGATCCAATTTTCCTTCAAATAATGAAATTTTTCATATTTTATACTTTTAGAATAATTCCCATTGAAATTATCTTTGAAACTGTCTTTACGACGTACCCGATGCTTATATTTTAAAATTTTGTATTGACGTCAGATCTCGAATGTCGAAAATTGTAAGTTTTCGATTTTTTATCCCCGACGTTCCAACGATGATGTATTCTATAATTCTCGGATCTCAGAAGTCGGAAAATCTTTTAAACGTCAAGTTTTAGTCCCAACGTTCCGACTTCGATGTTTTAAATCCAATAATTAACCTCAGGTGTCGGGAATCGAAAGTGTAATTTCTTTACAAGGTTCATTTTACTCTAAACGTTCTGATGTCAATATTTCGTTTTGTCGTATGTCGGAATTCAGAAACCTAAGTGACAAATCACTCAAAAAATGACCTGAGACCTGAGACCCGACAATATTACATGGCCCCACATCGGAACCACTGTCTGACATCGAAAAAAAATTCCCTCAACACACGTACGAACTAGCTTCCCCAAAGAACCAATCAAATCAGAAAATTAATTCATAATCATAATTTAACTACCATTTCTGTACGACACATTTATAGTTGATTGAAAGTGGATTTACTTGTAACATGGTTCATACTTAGCCAAATTTTTGGAGCAAGCTTCATCATTTTACTCTATTTTTATCTATGGCTACGAACTATAAATTTCGTTTTCATTCTCATAAATAATTTGCTCTACACTACATAGTATATGTTGTAATTCATTTGACGTATTCTGCAACTGCAAATTTCTTTCATCACATTCATTATAGGAATTTCAAGATAGCTTATGATTTAATATTTTTGCAGGCTAGATTTTGGACACCATGGCTCATAGGACTAGGTCGAAAATAGTGTCAGACAAACTTGAAGCAAAAGACCCAAATTTTGGCATATGCTCAGACACCGATGGGAAGAACTGCGACACGGAATGTGTAGATTGGGACACTATTTATAGTATATTCGACAATGACGATTTTCTCATTTCAGGGAAGATGCTCAGATTTAATAGAATATTAGTAAATTCCACCTTCACACTATTGCAACCCGTCTAGCAATTATGCCCTACACGGATCTCGTCAAGTGGACGGTAGACTATGCAGATATCCCAAATTCTACCTTCTGATATTTGAACCATGCCAGATATGCTTCTTTTAAGCCCGATAATTCTGCGAGGATGTATTCTCTAAGGACCCCCCATAGTTTCCAACATAGGATTTCATGAGGGCTTTTGAACAAAAATATGAAGTGGAGGAATTGGTTAAAAGCTAGTGGTTTGATCCGTACAATTTTTCTCTACAACCTAACATGTTGTACCCTGTCTGATATCGGAGAGAACCTTACAAACTCCTTGATTCCATGCTCTACAGGTTTTATGGATTAGAAAACTGTGTATACTTCAAGCTGGAATGGACCCCTCTGGTCCATCATATTGTTTCTACCAGGAAAGTATTCAATTGGGCACAAATTTTTCTATCCCTATCAAAGATGCAATCGCTCAAATTCAAAACACACCACCAGTCAAGAAACCTAAGTTTTTCTTGTCTTCTTATTTAGTTGACATAATTTTTTTTTATTTTTCATTTATGTCCATGAAATGGCACTGGACCACACAAAACCCCCAATTCCTATTTATTGTGCTATTCTATGGGAAGAGAACTTTAGACCTCATGTTTATGATATCTACAACAATTTTCTAAGTGTGGTTTATTTGATTTTATTTAAGACTAATGCACCTAGGATCTCCGGGGATGTTAGGAATCTGGTAGCTCCCATGGGTTACTGGTAGTCTGGTGAATTTTTCACCTATTTTAGAATTTGGGGTAAAAATTTAGTTCATCTTATTCCTAGTTTTGTCCTCTATGGGATGATCTTGGAAGAGGTTGCCTTCCACACTGCGATTGATGGAGCACATGCTTGTTGTTTCGACTTAAAGAGGAGAACCTGGCCCAAATTCCCTAGGTATATCGGTCATTTGGTTTACATCGCAATATTATGTTTACATTGTTTATTTAACAATGTTACATTAGAGTATATCATCATATTTATGATAGTTACATTATAGCAACCCTTTGCTACAATAGTATGGTCATCATGTAATTATATATTGAGAAAAGTAAAATATATATAGTTATGTTTAAAAGTTCTAGAATAATTAAATATCATTGGCTCACATTTCTATAGTATGAAATAGCATACATGGTGGGTACTTTAACATAAATAAACACATGATGTATCATTCAATGTAAATAAGGAATATAGAGATAGTAGCACAATAAGCATATAGACAGTGTATCCTAGGTAAGGGTTATTAACATTTACATTATTTTTCCATATGATGAATTATTAAGACTCTAGACTAATAAATAGAATTTGCAACTTCTACTGTTCTTATTATGTTTAATAACACTAACTGAAAACAAGAATAATATTCATACCGTGAAATAACTCTTAGGCATGGAGTAATAGAGCTATCATAATGCATTTGACGGCTAACTAAAAACGTAATTAGAATTACTTGTAACACTTGAATTGTCGTAATACTCTTACCTACGTATCTGCGCAAAGAAACAGGTTCAAATGCTTTAGCTAACATAGCTAAGTAAACCTTAGGGTACCCCATATGACCCCTTCATCATCATCCAAAAGCAAATTGTCAGTATTGTGTCAAGAAGATTGTATCGTAAGAGAGTTTAATTACAGCATATAGATTTACAATTAACACGAGCAAAACTAATGTCGTACTTTGTGTTAAGAAGTATGAAGTGACGTCATCATAATTTGTTATTAGTTAAAAGGATTAGCATTTATTTTATTTTCCGCATTAGCAAGTACAACATTTAATGCTACTATAAAAAATTTTAATTTTTGTGAATTTTCGGGATGTTACATGTGGTATCAGAGCTCATGTTCGAACTCTCGGCCTGAAAAGGTCCAAAGAACACGCAACAGAAAATTTTATGACAGCAAAAATCTTTACTAATTCAAGTTAAATTATTTTGTTATACAGAAAATTGTTTTCTAAATTACAGGTATGGAAGGATCTGATGAACACATGGAGGACAAATTTCGACTGACCAGTCATACCAACAATAGAAATGGACAACATTATGAAGAAGAAGTCCATGGTGAATTGAATGACAATTCATTAGAATTGTTACGTGCATTTCAGGAGTTGAAAGCATAAATAAGATCTGTTAAACATGATAATGAGAGAATTCTGAAGGCATAAGAAGAACTGAACCAAGTACTGTTCGATTAGTGCCCAACTAATGAACAGGATAGAAGGGTTGAAAATACCTCCAAGATTGAAGACTTACCTCATCAGAACAAGGGTAAGAAAGTGAAAACTGATGATGAGAATAACAATTCAACATCATCAGGAGCTGCCATTGAGACACGTAAAAAGAAACATAATTATTCAAGTGATAGCAGCGAAGGGGATTTCAGACCAAAAAGAAAAATCCATAAACAATATCAGTAGATTTCTGGGGAGTTCAAGAAGATCAAACCCCCAACCTTCAATGGTGAAACTGAGAAAGGAGAGACAGCTGAAGCATGGCTGTTCGGCATGAAGAAATACTTTCAAATTTATGATTATTCAGAATCATTGAAAGCAAAGATGGCCATATACAACCTAATCGGGAAGGCAAACATTTGGTGGTAGGACATCAAAAGAGTGAAGGGCATCAAGGACAAGGATGTGAATTGGAGCAATTTTAAACGGTACTTCAAGAAGAAGTTCCTATCTGAACAATATTACGAAGAAAAGTCCAAGGAATTTTATGATTTAATATTGGGAACCATGAACATGAAAGAGTTGAACAGCAAATTTCTAAATTTGCTAAGGCGTGTGCCATACCTTGTGGAGGAGAAACCAAAGATTCAGAGGTTTCTGAGTTGTCTACCTTTCAACATCAAGGAGATAATAGAGTATGACAATCCAAAGACCTTAGAAGAAGCCATGAGGAAAGCAACTTTCTGCTATGAACAGAACCGGAAGAGAGAAGGGATATCTAATTGGAAAAATAATAAACCCAGCAACTTTGAGCTGAAGAAGAAGAATTTGAGGTTCAATGGAAATTCTAGTTTTCAAAAGAAAAACTTTCCAAATCGAAATTTCCAAGGAAACAGTCCCAGAAATAATCAACAGCAGAATTTTATAGCTCCTATAAATACACCCAATGTTACCAGAACTAATGACTAAAGGACACCTATACAATGTTTTGAGTGTCAAGGTCCTCATTATGCTTCAAACTGTCCCAATAAGAAGCGGATAGCCAATAATATTCACTCCATACAAGCTGAACCTAGTGTGGGAGACTTGACAAGAGAGATGCCCAGAATTAATGCAGCTCTAGACAACAGGCAAGCGGAGCATCAAGTCTCTATGGTAGAGATTGAAGGTATGCTACAAAACCACCCTGTTTTTATTTTGATTGATCTGGGCGCTATCCTGAGTTATATATCTCCAAATATTGTAGAAAATTTTAATCTGAAAACAAAAAAATTTAATAAATCCTGGTTATTTAGACTAGCAACATGAACAAAAAGAAAAGTGTCTGATTTTGTTGAAAGTTGTGTTTTATCTATGAATCAGTTAAAGACATGAACTAAGAAAAATGTTTTACCTTTAGGATCCTATGATATCTTAATTGGAATGGACTGGTTAGAAGCACATCATGTTATTTTGAATTGTTATGAGAAAAGTTTTACCTGTCTAAATGATGAAGGAGAAACAGTAGAAGTGAAGGGTATTCCTAGAAAGACATCACTTAGCCAGATTTTAGCTATGAAAGTAAAAAGAGCAGTTAAAAAAGGATTTAAGATGTTCGCAGTGAATGTAGTACATGAGGAGTCAATTACAAAAGAGGACAAACTGAAACTAGAAGATATACCTGTCCTAAAAGAATTCTTGGATGTTTTTCCAGAAGAGATTCCAGGATTACCCCCGAAGAGGGATCTAGATTTTACCATTGAGCTGATACCGGGTGCGGTACCAAACTCCAAAGCTCCATATAGGATGAACATATTGGAATTAAATGAGTTAAAATCACAGTTGAAGGAACTGATTGATAAAAACTATATAAGACCCAGTGTGTCTCCTTGGGGAGCACCTGTTATTTTTGTTAAGAAGAAGGATGTCACTTTAAGGCTTTGCATAGATTATCACCAACTGAACAAGATGACAATCAAGAATTGATATCCGTTGCCCCGCATCAACGATCTATTTGATCAACTGCGTGGAGCAACGATATTTTCGAAGATTGATTTAAGGTCAGGATATCATCAAGTTCATGTGAAGGATGAGGATATTTTTAAAACAGCCTTTAGAACTCGTTATGGACATTATGAGTTCATGGTCATGCCATTTGGGTTGACTAATGCCCCGGCAGTATTTATGTGCTTAATGAATAATATTCTGCACAAGTATTTGGATAAGTTCGTCATTGTATTCATAGATGACAATCTAGTATATTCTAAAAGTAAGGAAGAACATGACGAACATCTGCGTATTGTTTTATAAGTTCTGAGAGATCATTAGTTATATGCTAAGTTTAGTAAGTGTGACTTTTACAAGGATAAAATTTAGTATTTAGGTCACATAATCTCTAAGGAATGAATTTCGGTTGATCCCGATAAGATAAAAGCCATTAATGAATGGCTGGTTCCTAATGATGTGTCGGACGTACGATCATTTATGGGGATTACAGGATATTATAGAAAATTCATAGAAGGTTTTTCGAAGATTGCAAACCCCATAACCTCCTTACAGAAGAAGGGGAAGAAGTTTGTATGGGATCAAAAGTGTGCAGACAGTTTTAAGAAGTTGAAGGAATTACTAACTACAGCACCTATTCTGAGAATTGCAGATCCTAATAAATATTTTATAGTATGCACCGATGCATGTAATGACGAACTCGGTGGAGTCCTAACACAAGAGGGACATGCTATTGCATATGAGTCTTGAAAGCTGAAAATACATGAGAAAAATTATTCTACATATGATTTGAAATTATTAGCAGTAATACACGCCTTAAAAATGTGGCGTCACCATCTTATTGGCAGAAAATTTACTTTGATGATAGATAACATGGGGCTAAAGTATTTACTAGATCAAACGAACTTAAATGCTAGACAAGCTAGATGGCTAACCTTTCTAAGTGAATATGATTTTGAAATTCAGCACATAAAGGGTAAAGAGAACAAGGTTGTTGATGCTTTAAGTCGCAATGCAAAGTTAAATTTTATTTCAGCCATCAGTACATGCACAACAGATTTAGAAAATTAGATTTTCGAAGGGACTAAAATGGATGAAGAATACATAAATTTACATGAAAAGATAGCAGAAAGTAATTCTGAAAATTCTATGGCATATTTCAGGTTAAAAGAAAATGGATTGCTGATGTACAAGAACAGATTATATGTGCCCAACGTACTAAAGATAAAAATTCTGATTTTAGATGAGATGCACAAAAGTCATTATTTTGGTCATCCAGGTTATCAGAAAACCATAACTATGTTACAGAAAGATTATTATTGGCCAAGGATGAAGGATGAAGTAGCAGAATATATAACTAAATGCATTGACTATCAAAGAGTAAAGGTTGAACATCAACATCTGGCTGGACTGTTACAGCCATTACCTATACCTAGTTGGAAATGGGAGATCATAAGCATAGATTTTATTACCGGACTACCCAAGAATTAGAAACAAAATGATTCCATCATGGTGGTAGTGGATAAACTCATCAAGGTAGCACATTTTATACCAGTAAAAACTACTTATAAGGCTTCAAATATTGCAGAAATTTTCATGAAACATATTTTTTGATTACATGGAATACCAAAAGTGATAGTTTCAGACCGTGATTCTAATTTTACTGGAAACTTTTGGAGATATTTGTTTAAAGGGTTGAATACAACCTTAAACTTCAGCACAACATTTCATCCACAAACGGATGGATAGACGGAAAGAGTAAATCAGATATTAGAAGACATGCTAAGGATGTATGTTAAGGACCAGCTTGGTAAGTGGGAGGACTACTTGCATTTAACAGAATTTGCATATAACAACCATTACCATGCATCAGCCAGGCTTATCCCTTTTGAAATTCTTTATGGTAGGAAATGTAATACACCAGTTTCTTGGAATGACCCAGTTAATAGAGTTATTTTAGGACCTGAATTGTTGAAGGAAATAGAACTAATAATGAAACAGGTACAAAGAAATCTTAAAGCTTCCCAAGATAGGCAAAAGAGTCAAGCAGATCTTAAGAGGACTCATAAAGAGTTCCAAGTTGGTGAGCATGTTTTCATTAAGATAAGACCAAAGAAGAGCCCATTAAAATTGGGAATCTATGCCAAGTTGGCACCCAGGTATTGTGGTCCTTTCAAAATTTTGTCAAGCGTTGGACCCATGGCATACCAACTAGCCTTGGCACCAAATCTAAGAATACATAATGTTTTTTAGATTTCAATTTTAAAGAAATATATACACAATGCTACTCATGTTATAAATTGGAATGATGTACAGGTGGAACCGGATTGTATCCTCGAAAGGAGGGAAACTCTACTATGGAATCGCACCATTGGGCAGGTAAAGGTGCAATGGAATCACCTTAGCCCAGAAGAGGCAACCTAGGAGTTGGAGAGTAATATGCGAGTAGCATACCCAGCTCTGTTTTAGGAACACTCAGAAAATGAATGAACAACATCGAGGACGATGTTGACACTTAAGGGGGGGTGTATGTCACCTACCCAAAATTTGAGACTATTTATTTTATTGCAAAAACATTATGTTAAATTATAATTATAAATTTTTGTAATTATGACCAAATCTGGTCAAGGATAATTGTAATGACATATTATTATTATTTAATAAATTAAAACAGGAGACAAACACCAAGTAAACTGTTGAATGAGTGTTCACTGACCCACTAGGAGGAATGGAAGCTGTTAGAAGGCTTGGGACAGGTGTCAGCATTTGCACTCCACCACTAGCTGTTGGTTATGGGACAACTACCCCTAAATTGTGGCATTATCCCCCAGGTGGGTGGAACATAGCTGTTAGCTCATTAATGACCAGGTTAACCACTAAAAAGGCCTAGGTAGCCTAGAGAGGCAATTCGAATTGAGCAGGGAGCTCCATAAATATTTTTCTACATAAACAATTTCTCAAGTGTATCAGGTGATCACTGAGAGATTCGAATAGGGAGGCTAAGTGGAAGTGCATTGTGAGTCTGTTGAAATTATTCTGAGAAGGAAAACAGAGGTGCTGGTGCAGGTCTCTTTGACTGCTAAGTCTATATGACTGAATGATCTACATTGTTGATGCAAGTTGATGACCTAAAGCTTCTTCAGATTCTTCTTCCTAGTGGTTCAGTGAACAAGCTCGGGGGTCCTAAGGCAAGTAATTTGGCTGCCTTCGGGAGTAGGTTGGGTGGAACAGGCTCCTTGGGTTGTTTGTTTCTCCTACATTCATCAGGTTCTACTATTCTTTCTTGTTTATTTTCAGTTGAATGAACGAAGTTGTTGTATTAAACCTCTAACCCTTTTTCCTGGTTTGATAATGAAGACTTATTGACCAAATTGTTTAGCTGAACTGTATATTCTGTTAAGTTAGGACAGGTTAGAATAGTTCTGTTTTTTAATAAATAAATTACTTTCCTGTATTTTTCAACACATCAAAGATGTCATACTCTAGTACAGGAGGTGGAGAATTAATTAGGATATTTAAAAGATGCAGGATAGAAACTAGCATTTCATATTACAGGTATTTTAATATTTTTTTTACCTACTGTCAGAAAATAAATATCCCATTTCTGTATAAAAATATAGGGTTTACACTATCATTCCAAAATACACATGCTATGCATTTTATTATCATTTAATTCAAAAATTGTAAAGGACTATAACCTCATTTCATTTCCTTCATTAACATTTATGGTATTAACATTTATGGTTTGAACTTAGCATTTTTCCCATTGTTTAAAACAATCTACTATATCCCAAAATTTGCAGAAAAAGGAATATTATAGGTTTTATTTCCAAAGTCTTCCATCTAGTTTTATAAGCAAAAACATTTATCATTCTGCAAAAGAAGTTACAAGACTAAATTTCAACTGTACAAAGTTTACAAACACCTGCAGGTTCGTTTTTGAAACTTTAAGGCCATTTTATAGCCAGCTTATAGCCGAACACTTAAAATCGTAAACCTAAATTAGTTATATCAAATTTCCAAAACCAAACGCATTATTATTGTTCAACTATCACAATTACGATAGCTATCTATTTGTACAAGACAAACTCAGACAATAATATTTTTCTTCTTTTTTTTATCAATAATAATATTTATTTAAGTGGTGGTTCAATACCAAAAACTGAGTCTCGTCACCATTCCAACTTTAACTTAAACAGCACAAACATAGGGTTTCTCTTTTGTGAAACAAGTTAGCCCACGGCTCTCGACTAGATTCAACACTATATTTCCTAGTCAAAATATCGATTTATATAAACATAGAAATCACTCAGAAACTATTTTTTTGTTTCCTTAAACACTATATTTTTCATTAAAATGATCGAGGGTTCATCCCTTAGTAAATACATCTTCAACAAGTTTACATTTTCAACAAGAGTTACAGCGAAACGCTGCAGAGCCGAGTAACAAGACAAGCCAAGGATCCCAACCTCCATGGGGGGTTCACTAGCGAGGCAACATCATATCACGTCCATTCATATTGGGGGTTTGAATACTCTTAGAAACCTCAAAAATATATTGCCCCATATTAAGGGGTCAAGGGGGGTTTTTAATTTTATATAGTAATATAAATATTCGGGGTTATTTTATTTGGGTGGGATGAGGAACAATCTCCAAGTAGTGGGATGGATTCATACCTCCAAATCATGGGCTCAATTCATACCCACCTAAAACTTAAGGACCCTCCATTTTTATTTGATATTGCTTATGATCCTAAGTTTTGCATAAATATGATAATAGTGTACCAATGGTAATATCGATGGAAGTCTCTTCGGATTACTAGCCTTGATCCATATTGATTTAATAGCTTATTTAAGGTTGGTTTGAATTGATGTTATATTGTTTTTCATCTTTAAGTTAAGATATGTAGCTAATTGGAAGTTCTGGAGTTGAACAATTGTATTGTATTTTTTGTAGGCATTCGAGTAAAGATCTAAATCTTCATTTTTTAGGTTGGGGTGTAGGTGGGCATTGAGATTCAATCAAACATTACTCCATGACAACCAAGAAAAGTGAGATCAATCTTTCTTGGCTCATTGCAACAAAGAAATGTTAGATCCATTAGGGGAGTTTTGAGGTAAAAAATGGGCCTCAAAACAAATAATGTACCATAAAAATTCACTTTATAAGAACCAATAGGATTCAAGATGATGATCTCAACCATAAGGGTAAATCTGTAAAACAAATTGGGCAGAAAAAAGAAAAACTACGCTTTTTATCGTATTTTTGACATATCTCCTTAACGGATTACCCAAATTTCAAGTTTGGGCACTCGTTGGATGCATATTTTAACTACGCATCCAACCCATACCCAGACTGCATACTTCTGAGGCACGCACGACATGAAAAAATGAAAATTTCAATAAAAAAAGTATCTTTTTTATTGAAATTTTCATTTTTTCATATCGTGCGTGCCTCAGAAGTATGCAGTCTGGGTATGGGTTGGAGGCGTAGTTAAAATATGCATCCAACGAGTGCCCAAACTTGAAATTTGGGTGAACCGTTAAGGAGATATGTCAAAACTATGATAACAAAAAATAGTTTTTATTTTTCTTCTCTAAAATTTAGAACTCTTATCTTATTATTCTAACTCTTATTTTATTATTTCCCTTAGGAGGCCCATTTTAGACCTCAAAATTTCCCTTATGAAAATTTCTTGACCAATTATTTCTTTCAACTTTTTGTATTTTTCTTTAACATTTTCACATTGACAGTTAGGAATAGTTTAGATTGAGTTATATTTGGCACATTCATAATTGTAATTTCAATTCTTATATGCAAGGCATCCATCTTAATATTGTATTGAAACTAACATGAACATAGGTGAAAATATAAATACTTATTTACATACCCTATGTGTTATCGTTACCATGAAATGGTATCATATAAGTTTCACCATATGTGTATCTTTATAACTATTCCATGCTTGAAACCTAACATTGGAGATTTTTCCCTCTCCTATAAAGATTAAGAAAAAACTAGATATAACCCAAGAAAAGGTAACTAAATGTTGTTAATTCCCTTGATTGCAAGAATAAATGTAGACGAAGTGGAGGAAATTCATTGCATCTTGTGAGTGACCCAAATCCAAGCTATTCACATGATCATATGATGTTATTAGAAAGTAAGAGAAGTTTTGCTATGTTCATTTGGGTTTAAACATCAATGATGTTTTTTTTTATAGGAAGGTAGGGGAGTCCATCCATGAAAGGGTTTTAATTTTGAATTTTTATGGAGTTTAATTTATTAAGCTTATAGAAAACATGATCTCTCTATGACTATACTTATATTTACATGATATAAAATTGGTAGATTGGCCTAGACTATGGTGTGAAACATCTGCAATTATCATCTTTTCTAAGCATTGCACTAACTATTGGACTATCATCCTTTTACGCATTTTCCTTCCCAGTACTATTTTGTTGCGTCTTCTACTATCCAACGCTACAAATTTATCAGTCACCCATGCAAGATAGTGGTGGGATTGAGGCCTCGTATTTGTTACAACTTGATAATATGATATAAAGGGGGTATTAAAAATGAGTTGATAAAAATGGATACATACAATATCTGGTGAAAGTAGGGGCTTTCTTAATTGGAAAGGCATATTGGGAGGGGGGTTCAACAATTAAATTTTAGGAGGAATATTCCAATATTTAGTGAAATTAGGGATATTCTTTAATATCATGCGAACGATCGTGCTATGTAACAAGTTCACTGAGTGAACCCCCCGTGCCAACCTCTAGACACTTATCATTGGATCTCAAAATAAAAAAAACTGGCCAAAAACCTTTGCTAGGAATCAAATACCAAACTCTCGTCAAAAATCAAGCATCAACCACACTGGGCCAGGAGAACCTGCGAGGGAAAGAACCACCGAGGCTTACAGAGTGGTCAAGCAACATTCTTCCACTAAACTTCAAGCTAGTAAGCCTTCGACGAAGTCACACCTTCCACAAGAACCCATAAGAGGTTAAATGAGAAATTATAGAGATAATTATAGACACAACAGATAACATTAACACTTCAAGTTCAAAACATTACATGTGTAATGTAGCTCCAAGAGTAGAGATGCCTATAGCAAACGACGACAGAGCCATCTAGCAAACGCATCGAAAAGGGAAATCAATTCTGAGAATCAACCCTGGTCCAAACTTCACTCTCAAAGACTAACAGAAAAACTCTGGATACTAACCCTAACACACCACCAATTGCTGCATTACGGCTCGGCTCTACAAGAGAAACAAAACCTGGAACTAATAAGTTGTCCCACAGGTCCAGGGATCGAAACCGAGGAAGAAGCCCTCCGATCTTCAACTACCAAACCCTACATTGTAGCAGGCGGTCGGCCTCTCCACCTTACAACCACCAAAGCGAGGTGAAGGCCAAAGAACCACTTCAACAGTAAGTATAACGAAAGACCAGGGTTTCAGTTCAAAGTCCAAAAACATATGAGATCAACGATGGAGATGATGCCAACCAGGCATGTCGAGAATCGGGCAACAACCACTTTGAATGCCATATTTATTATCACATCCACCACTATGCCAGCCTAGTAGACCAAGGGTCAAAACAGTGCACAGCTCATCGTAATGGTAGTATTTGGAATTACTATCATGTGAACCACATCCACGATGGCACCCACTAAGAATTCCACTCAACACAGTAGGCAGGTGAATTTAATGCTAGACCTGTTACGAAAACCTGCCAGCACACTAGACATTCAATGCCCAGTCATTATCACATCTCAGTACCAGTTTAGGGTTTGCAGCATATCTTTTCTTTGCATATTCAAAGTATAAAGTCGACACCTAACTATGTAATACATTCCAAAAGTATTGATCGGAGAATGCATAGTTAATATGTTTGCATAGTTTACCAAATGACTTCATGTTTATGTAGATCGCATTCATAGAAGGCATTCAATACTTAGTATATAGTTTAGGACTCCATAAATTATACATCGCAACATTATGTTTACATTGCTTATTTAACAATGTTACATTAGAGTATATCATCGTATCTATGATAGTTACATTATAGCAACCCTTTGCTACAATAGTATGGTCATCATGTAATTATATATTGAGAAAAGTGAAATATATATAGTTATGTTTAAAAGTTCTAGAATAATTAAATATCATTGGCTCACATTTCTATAGTATGAAATAGCATACATGGTGGGTACCTTAACATAAATAAACACGTAATGTATCATTCAATACAAATAAGGAAAATAGAGATAGTAGCACGATAAGCATATAGACAGTGTATCCTAGGTAAGGGTTATTAACATTTACATTATTTTTCCATATGACGAATTATTAAGACTCTAGACTAATAGACTAATAAATATAAATTGCGACTTCTGCGATTCTTATTATGTTTAATAACACTAACTGAAAAAAAGAATAAGATTCATACCATGAAATAACTCTTAGGCATGGAGTACTAGAGCTATCATAATGCATTTGACGGCTAACTGAAAACGTAATTAGAATTACTTGCAACACTTGAATTGTCGTAATACTCTTACCTGCATATTTGCGCAAAGAAACAAGTTCAAATTCCTTAGCTAACATAGCTAATTAAACCTTAGGGTACCCCGTAGGACCCCTTCATCATCGTCCAAAAGCAAACTATCAGTATTGTGTCAAGAAGATTGTATCGTAAGAGAGTTTAATTACAGCATATAGATTTACAATTAACACAAGCAAAACTAATGTCGTACTTTGTGTTAAGAAGTATGAAGTGAAGTCATCATAATTTGTTATTAGTTAAAAGGATTAGCATTTATTTTATTTTCCGCATTAGCAAGAACAACATTTAATTCTACTATAAAAAATTTTAATTTTTGTGAATTTTTGGGATGTTACACTTTGAGTGCTTTCGAGATCCATTAGAAGAACATGTTGATAGGAATAAAAAGGGAGATAAATCTTACTTGCAACTTTGTGAGTGGCAGTCTCACCTGAGAAATGTCCTGGAAGCCATTATTGATTCCTCGGATGGAATCACTTAAATTAAAGAGAGTTTGGGTATCCCTAAAATCATGGGGTGTTGTTTGTGATGACGTCTATAGTCTGATTTTGAAAGGACAAAAAATTTGTTAAAGATACTAGGTTTTAACGGACAACTTGATGGAACTCCTAGGGATGCCGATATTTTTCGAGTTAGTTGATGTTGTTCCTGCGAAGTTACAGATCACCAAAGTGGATCAACATAGGGATGAACCGACAGAATTGATCGAGATATTATTCAAGATGATTTTCCCCTACTCTGATCATTCATTGAAGGACCTACTTATCAGAAGGTTGTTTTGGAAAACTTCTTGGAAAATTGGGCTAGAATTAGAAGCAAGGAGACCCATTCATATCTGTGCAAAATCCAACTTCAATTATAACATTCTAGCTATCCTGATTTAGCGCAAATGCTAGAGGTCTACGATAAATGGAGAGACTATGTGACCAATATTGGTAAACTTAGTTAGGCAAATCCTAGGTTCTAGGAGGTCTGATTATGATTTTGTGGATCTGCGTTATCCACCAATGTATATTTATATATATTTATTTTGTAAGAAAAAAATTGGTCAGACCTCTGATGAAATGTTTATCATTGGACATTGTAGAATTATATACCTTTGTTAATTGGTTTAGTAATACTTTGCAAACAAGTTAATGAAGAATAGAGCATATTCTGCATGATTGGGTTAAGCTGGATAAGAGTTTGAATTTTCTCGAACCATAAATGTTTCTTTGAGTTGTCTTCTTTTAGTTAGTTGAATTTTGTGAAATTATTTTGCATTACAATGCCTATAATCTGGTTTTAAATTTATTTATTGATCAAATGTGTTGTGGATAGAGTATGATGAATGTTTATTACCAATTCTATCTATGACATGTCATTGATAATTCTAGTACATTGATTAACTTTTAGGTTCATTCAACATATCTCTTAGTTCGTTTTTCATCTAATCAACAAATATGTATTTTTTTTTTTTTGTAATAGCAGCAGATTATATTAGTTTAATAAAAGTACAAAATAGGTTACAATCCACAATGGTCTGGCCCAAATGTGCCATCCATGTTTGTCAAGAGAGTTGATGAAAATCAAGATATTACAGTACAAAAAACCCTGTCTGCGGGGGGGAGGACTAGATAAAAATTCAGATCGTTCATAGTCCTAGCAACATTCTACAGACAGTGCAAAATTAACTAGGCAAAAAGAGATAAACATATGACAACAGAGAAACCTGCTCATTCAGTTAGACTCTCCTACACAATTGGGAAGCCAAATGTTGCGTTGCCCTTTCATGCTTTGGCCGAAATCGGAGTGGCATTCTCCATCATAGAATCCGAAGTCCCTGGAGTGATCACGGGTCTGATAGGAGTCGGATGCTTGACGGGAAATGGAGCAGTCTTCCTGGGTAGAACATGGGCGAAGACAGACTGTTCATCGCGAGTACGCTTCGCCAGAATGGGGCCCAAAGTGCTTGGGACTGGGAAGGAGGTTTGAGACCTCTCCTTTCCTTTCAAAGGATCTTTATCGCGTGTCTTGGCCACAATGCTGCCACTAGGGTTGAGCCTATCCAGGCAATGTGTAGAGTTTAGGACAACAGTCGATGACGTGGCACCATGGGTGGTGCTATCAAAGCGTAACTCACGGCTGAAGGGCTTGACAAGAGCGTAGGAGTCCCAGCAATGCGTTTTGTTCAGGGTGCCAAGAGTGGAAGCCCAGTTTGGAAGAGTAGCAAGCAAGGATTGTGTGGCATGGTGTGCAGAGGCCCAGTTCAGCTGCATGTCTTCCATAAGTTGGACCATCATATTTTTAACGAGCCAATAAGGATCCCATTACTACTTGTGGCTACCAATTGCCATGGTTTCCGCTATGATCCGAGCCTCCCAATTGTCCAGTAGTAGCCGAATTGGGATGGATATTTCTGGACCGTAACCCTTCTTTAGGGGAGTTTCCTCCATAGCATTATCATCCTTCTTTTATTTAGTATTGGCTCCCTTAGTCCTTCCCATAGAGGCTGTAGGTGAGCCGATACGAACGCAGGAGACGTAGGAGTGCACATGGAGCGTAGAGCTGGGAACATGAAGCACTTGGAGAATGTTCTGGTAGCTAAGCGTCATCGACCAAGAAGACATGTGATCAATGCCTTGAGCCTAGAGCTTAAGGTTCGCATGCAGGAGGCCCATCTTTTTGGTATCCAGGGAGGCCGAAGCGACGTCGAGGATAGGCATATTAAATGGCCAAGCTGCTTGATGTCGTTTGGGTGATGTCAGCGTGGGAGTGTGCCGGGAACGTGTGGCCAGGTGTCGCGTGAATGCACCCATCTGTCAACCGCATGGAGCTGGCACCCGCATCCAAGAAATCAACAAATATATATGTTATCTCAATCTTATGTTTTCTTTTGATATTGTTTTATCGTGGATGCACAAGCCATGCACTGTGTAATTGTTTAAGGATTATTTTTAACCTTTTACAGTATTGTTTCATTATCAAATATTATTGATTTTTGTAATTCCTTTTAGCTTAGCTCAGGTTGACAGGTTTTTCTGTTGACCGATGGTGTTTTAGGTTTTTCCCATCAGATCCAACATTACTCTGACTTAACATAGTACTGATTAATTAGTATTTAGGCTTAATAAAACCACTAAGTTTCATGTTAGGAGAAAAATGAGTGGGAACTAGGGAGACTCTTGCATAGGGTTTTCTGACACTACTCGATCAGATTGTTATCCTTTGCATTGACGAGTGTAACCATTACATTGTCAACAGGACCTCACCTATGTTTTGACCCCTAGTAAGTCTCAAAACCTCCAAGGGTGTTCTTGTCGATAAAATTGAAAATTCCTTCAATTCCTTTGAGTCAAGTCACCTAGGTCAAGTCTAGGATGGTGAATTTAGTACAGGTGGAAATGTTGGCTGGGATATGAAACTCTTTTGTATTTGGATTCAAGGTGGTTTTAGTATTTCTTTTTTTTCTCACCTAAGCACTATGATGAATTCCTTGCATCCTTATCTATTTGGGGAATTAACACCTTTAACCTCTATGAAGGATTTGTTTGCACCAATAACTGGCTAAAGGTTTGCTTGGAAAATATTTTTTTCTTTTAAACATGGTTATATGGGTTGTTGTGAGTTAATTGTGTATATAGCCTAGAAATTGGGATTCAGTGTTTGGTAATCATATTTGTGTCATAAAGAAAAAAAATTATCTTCACCAAAGTTATTTCGATAGTTGTAATTATGTTCCCCTAAACCTATAACTATTTTATAAGAGATCTTATTGATTTTAAGAAGGTGTTTGGGCCTTTCTTATGGGGATTATGGATAGCATCAACAACCACTTCCATGATAGGTGACGTCCTTTGTGAGAAATATATGATATTCATAATGCATTAAGAAGACAACATGAATTGATAGTTGGTAATAGCACATGAATTTTCTCAGTGACAAGGAAGGTTCATGTGTAAGAGGAAATACATAATTTACTTATGCAGTGATAATGGAGACTCCCCTTCAACAAAAACCACAAATTCAAGCACTAGAAGATTAATGCCATTTGCTCTAATAAATGGTAACAAATTCGAGTACCAGTTCACAATGTACAACATCAAATTTCAAAATGTCAAGGGCATCAACAACAAGAGAAATTAAATAGGAGAGACAATCCATCAACTCCTTGAAGATGTGGACATGGATCGAATGAACCTGGTGGACAAGAGGAAGCTCATAATAATAATTTTTTCTTTAAGCATAATTTCTTTCATATTTTGTAGAACATAATTATTTCTAAGTGTTTTTTACAAGATATATACTAGTAGGAAAGTATGGACATCCCTTGCAAAGGATGGTAGTTTAGTTTTATAGCGAGATATGAAAATTTTGGACAAATGTTGAACTTGTTAACACTAGTCAGCCACCTTGTTTTTATATTATTATGTTGACCAACGTGACTATTGTAATTTACTAATATAAATTATAACCACTCTTGTTATAATAATAATAATAATAAATAGGCAAAGAAAATGTAATAAGAGTTCCCTTTCCAATAATTCAAAATATATTTATTAGTTTAGAAAAAGAAGTGTAGATACAAGTTGCAAGTTTTGTACAATATGCTTTAAATGTGGTAGAGAGAAACAATTCATACTATACTAATTCCTATTAAAATTATGTAATTTTATGGCTTATCATAAGGGAAACAATTTTACATGATAAACTTCAAGAATGGTGACCAATGAAGAAGATACTTTTAGAGGTAGTGCAAAAATGAGTGAAAATTAATTGTAAGGTGTTTTATTGACTTATGTATCCAACCTTCCCACCAATGATTGTGATGTTGCTATGGATTCAATGTTTCACTCTTCTATGTAAGTAGATATAGCTAACAACCCTTCAATTGGGTTGAAGCAACATCATGAATTTGACAATTTAGATTTGATACTAGGAACAATGTCTTCACTTAATAGAATGGGTTCAAGGTACTTGGAATCCATGATAATTATCTCAGCTACAATTCTAGTAATGGATTGGAAATAAACCTAAAAGAAACAAGGCTAAAAGGGAAACTTTGTTGTGACAACCCAATCATTCAAACTTAAAATCATGATAAAGTGCTTAGGGTTTAAGAATCAAAGTACACAACAAAACCGATGAACGTAAAAAGGATTGTAGAGAACATAAAATAAATTTGAAGTAATATTTATTGAAACTCAAATGACCAAATCTAATGATCCTTATTACAAACTTACAATGATAAATTCAAAGAGGTATCAGTCTCTCTACCCAAATTTTGTCTTCAAAAGGTTAATTCCCCTTATTTGCAATGTCTTCTTCACATTAAATGTAAGATATGGAACTTCCCCAATTGTAAAGACTGAAATGTTAAACATTGAAATTTCCTAAGACAATTCTTTTGTTTTTCCTTCATTGGTCCAAAATTACATTTATACATAATATAAGGAATTTGAACTACTTCCACTAGTCTAATTTACATTGTTATTTGAACCATCAACCACTCAACTATTGACATTCAAATCACCAATAGTTGAATCCAACACGGTGTATTCGATGACATTGGGTCCTCGTATACATGTAAGAATTCGAAATTCATGGGGTCTTCATTGACATGGTTGGAGTTTGGATGTCACTTCCACTACTACAAGAGGGTTGTTTTTCATCCAAATTTTGTGTCCTTCTATGTCAACATTGAGGAAACGGATTCACACTAGTCTTTTTGCATCTCAAATGGGTGTAATTTTTTGTGTTTATGTATTGTCTTAATGTCGTATATTCATATTCAAGCGTATATCTAGTGCCTTAGTAGCATTTTGTAGCATAATTATAGCATCTCAATGAAATATTCAACATCCTTATAGAATCGTATTAGCATCTTCTTAGGTCACAACGACATCTCAAGGGTGTCTTAAATAATGTATTTATGACATCCTTATAACATCTCATGGGAACCTTAGGGTTCCTTCCTTGGCATCTCAATAGTGTTTGGTTTATCTTACGAGGTTTATGTCAGTTACATGGATTAGGTATGTTAGTGGGTTAGCTTAGGTTATGTGGGTTAGTGGGGTAAATTAGAGGATAGGTGGGTTTGATAGGTAAATTAATTATACCAGTTAGGAAGGTTACTTGAGTTAGTGGGGTAGTTTAGGTACGTAAGATAAATTAGGGTAGGTTAGGTGTACTTGTAGCATAGGTTATTTAGGTTAGGTGTGTTGGATTGCGGTGGCATGTATTTAAGGTTAGTATGATGAATAGTTTAGCATGGTAGGAGGTTAGGTGGGTTTGGTGGGTTAGGTCATTAGTCGAATTTGCTACAACCTATGGTCGACTATCCGATAATTCCAATCTTTTTTTATCATCGGTGGGATATCGGCTAAAATCCGACATAGTTCAAGACGTCGGATATTCGACCACCATACCGCGTCGGTTAACCCACTTCCTCCAGCTTCACAGGTAGTCGGATAAGCGACAGCGTTAACTTCCAATATTTGTCGGATACCATCCTTTCTCCATCGATTATGCATCGGTTTAGTCGTCGGTTAAGTGACGTGTTTTCCATAAAAAAAAAGCCAGTTCCGATGTTCCGAGCTGTCGGAAGTATAGCACAAGTGTAGGATATCACCCTGCAATCATCGGAGAGGTCGTCGATTAAGCGACATGGATAACATAGAAAAAAAAATGAATCCGACATTCCAATCCGTCGGACGTATTGCAAAACCGTCAGATATTACCCTACAGTCGTCGTGATTAGGTCGTCGATTAAGCGACTACCCGATACATTTTTAAAAAAAAATAGCATTTTTCAAATAAAATTTTTCATACTACAGGAAATCAATATATTCTATCTCTATTGTGGAAATATGTAGAATAATTACATATATATATAACTGAGAACCCCATTATGCTCTTCCCATTGTATTAGCAGCAGAGTAGCTTAAGGGAATAGAGCCGTTGTAATAAATCCAGTGTATTAGAGTCATTGTATTAAGCGGCGAAGTCAATCATTATTCAAGTGGACCTACAGGCTAGTGGGTGCCTATTAAGGTGGCACAAAAGACTGTACTCTAAGTCTCAAGTGCTAGTGTCTATGGAACTTACTTTATGGACTACAGGCTTTCCACATAGAAAAATAAAAGGACTGGGAAGTTATGTAACATTGTGGCATATTCGTCACAAAGAGATGGTAGTGTTCTTCCATTGTGTCAAGGTACTCTTACCTAACTTCTCTAATTTGGTATACTGAGGAGTTTGTATATTCATGTATGAGATCATATTCTTTCAATAAAGCTCATTAGATAGTTAATGGGTAGTTACTTAATGTAAAAGACTCATTTTTATTAAATAACCAGTAGGTGGTTGGTAGTCATTAATTTTGAGATTGCATGTAGTTAGGGTTTTGGTAGTTATTAAGAAACTATTTATAGCGCTAGAAGGATGTATATTGTTTTGTCAAACATTGGTATTGTATTGAAGCTTTGCTCAAAGGAGATCATCCTCTCCAAGAGGCCCATGAACATTACTCTCTCTCTTTGAATTTATTAAATCAAGTGTTATATTTTGCAAGTTTAATCTCTTTCTTGCATTTTCTTTTGTTCACTTATATTTATTTGAGGTTAAGCTGGATATTGATTCCAAGGAAATTAAAGAGAAGGTTAAGGATATTCATTCCAGTGCATCATTTACTCAACCTTTGAATTTATGGAAACTCAAAATTGGTTATGAGGAGCAACCAAAAATCAAAACAAGCTCCAAGAAATTGTCAAAATTTAAACAACACACGTGTGGGTTGTAGAAAGCCAGCATTGTAGCCATTCATTGAGCTCCTCTCTGTTTCGAGAATAATTTCATATTCTCTATTGAATAGGGCGAACCATGTGAAGGTGGAAGCTCTTATGGCCCCTCCCCCCCCCTCACATCACTCTCAATTCCCCATACCCAATGTATGCACTCGAAAAAAACAAATATGTGCAAATTCATCCATATTTTATCATGAACTTTCATCCATTATTCATTCAATAAATTCTAACATTCACTAAACCATTGTTTCTGTCGATACACACATTCATTCAATAAAAGATAACATTCAATAAACCATTCATTAATCATTCAGTCAAGACATTCATTCAATAAAAGCTGAAATTCAATAAAGGTAACAGTTTACTACACTGAATCATTAAAACATTAGAAAATTCATTAAACCATTCAATGAATTTCCATCGTCCAATGAGTTTCCGCAGTCTTCAGTTTCATCCTAGAAACGGTTGACGATTCATGGTATTACGTTTCCCTTCGACCGCAAATGACAAACTCATAGTTCACTATTAAGGTTTGTCTGACAAAGCTGACGGTCAAAGAAATCTTGATAGTGAACTATGAGTTTGCCATATTGCAGCTTAAGGGAAATGTAAATATAGAATGAATCGTCACCGTTGTCAGGCTGGAACTCAAGACTGCAGAAACACTCCTCGGACGGCGGGCGTGGGTCATACCAAATTGATAAACTAATAGAGGGAAAACGCAACGAGAATATGAGACGATTGCATAGTGAAATGCATACACAATGAATCAAGGTTGAATGTGGTAGCCCGCCATCTCCCATTGTGAAATGCATGCAAAATGAATCGAGCTTGAAGGTGGTCACCCTTGCCAGCTGCACTTCAAGCTTGAAGGTGGTAGCCTTGGGACTAGACATAGGTCGCAGGTTCGGATCTCATCAGTTCAGTTTGTACCCTGTTATTTTTTCGATGCAAACTATATGTTTTCTTTAATTTGCTGTTGACTTTAATTCCCTAGCGTAGGAGGAGCCATTATGGTCAAGTTGCATTCCTAAAAAAAAGATGAACATTTACAACAAGCAGCATGTCTCTAATTCTTGTCGGTGTATGCTAGCTTAGTTGCAAATATCATGCTTCAAAAGAAGCCAGCCTTGAATGGTAAATATACCAATTTGGAAGGGTTTAATGTGAGGTTAAGGATATTGATTCCAATGAAATTAAAGAGAAGGTTAAGGATATTGATTCTAGTGCATCATTTACTCAACCTTTGATGTTGTGGAAACTGGAAATTGGTTATGAGGAGCAACCAAAAATCACAACAAGCTCCAAGAAATTGTCAAAATTTAGACAACACGCGAGTGGGTTGTAGAAAGCCAGCATCGTAGCATTCATTGAGCTCCTCTCTGTTTCGAGAATAATTTCATATTCTCTACTGAACAGGGCCAACCACGTGAAGGTGGAAGCTCTTATGCACCCCCCCTCACATCACTCTCAATTCCCCATACCCAATGCATGTACTTGAAAAAAACAAATATGTGCAAATTCATCCATATTTCATCATGAACTTTCATCCATTATTCATTCAATAAATGCTAACATTCACTAAACCATCGTTTCAGTCGATCAACACATTCATTCAATAAAAGATAACATTCAGTACACCATTCATTAATCATTCAGTCAACACATTCATTCAATAAAAGTTGAAATTCAATGAAGGTAACAGTTTACTACACTGAATCATTAAAACATTAGAACATTCATTAAACCATTCATTCATTCATTAGACCAAAAATAGTGGACAATATATTGTTATCAAAAATATTTAGATGTTGTTTTTCCCGTCCTTCTTTTTATAAGTTTTTCTTCTCTTCAGTGGTATATAATGTATGAGAGGAACATCTACATCATCTAGACTTTCTCTTCCAGTTCTTGGTTCTTTAGCAGGCGCTTTTGGTGATGTTTGCAATATCCTAGCTGATTGTTGTTCTAGACCTAGATTTTGCAGCAAGGGGTTCGGATTTGCTGTAACGATGTGAAAATGTTACATTGTTATATTTTGCTATTGTAATGACAAGTTTTTCATTTAAAAAAATTCATTATGAAGGTGTTTTTTTACCAGGGGTGACCAAATCATGTTGTTGATGTTCTTGTCCAGTCTCAACCTGTACAGTTTCACCCTCTACATGCTCTATAGTTGAAATACGGTGAACTACAATTAATGGTCACCATTTGCAATGCTATACATAAAATTGTAGCATATGAATAAATTCATTACCGGGATTTGAAGCTTGATCATCAATTTGTTGTTGTCCCTCCTCGACACTAATGGGATCATTACTTTCCTATTAAAAACAGAGTCAATATTTTACATCAAGTATTTGCAAGATTCTTCACACAAAAATCAGTGTTCGGTGGAGGAAGATCCTTCGGTACCCATTGTTTCACTAAATGTCTGTACCTCAAGGGCACCTCTTCGTCGTCTTTTGTCTCATCACCATAGGAACATGCCCCCCCTTGACCGTGAAAAAATTCATTGCGTCTATGGAATATTCTTTTGGTTTTTTGACATCTAGTTGATACAATTCTTCTAGACCTACTGGATGTCTCACTTTCCTCTAGCCTTCCTAAACTCCCCTCGCTCGAGGAAGACAGATCAGACAAATACCTATTTGGTTCTACCTGCACCATTGGAAAAAAGTTTAGATTCGACCGCAAGGCATAGCGCCTCTTAAAAGTTGTCGTGTATCGCCTTTTATAATTTTACTTGATCCTCATTCCCTTTGTCAACATGTAGGCATTCAAGTGATGATCGGAAGATGACCAATTTATCTTTCTTAAGAGTAGAAAGTCATGCAATATTTATGAGTTGTTTTTTACTATTTGATTTAATGCTACATCACACATGTAGCACACATGAAACACTACACATACACGTTACAGGATCTCCTCTAATGCTACAAGTCCTGGCTACTTAATGAAAACTATTTACCACATATTTGATTACCTTAGTGTAGATGTTTCCTGTAATATAATCAGAAGAGTTACTTTCAGAAATGACTGTGCCTCTTAGAGGCCATTCAACTCTAGGAACCAAGTGACCCTATGATAGGCCTAGTACAAACCAGAGAGAGAGAGATGACTGGGCTATGGTACGGTCAATCAAAGAAATTCAGTGACAGTAAAAAGGCTCAGTACAAAGACCAACCAATAAGGTACAAGTAAAAAAAAAGAATGGGTATAAAGACTCACAACCCTTGGGACTAAGGGGGTGTACACTACCTCAAACGTGGACAAACTACCATAGTTATAACCATAAGTCCAAAAACATAAAAGGGCGGTACAAATCAATATATGCAATATCTCCTTGTAACTACCTCATAAATGCAATATCTCCTTGTAACTACCTCATATATGTAACTACCTCATATATGCAATATCTCCTTGTAACTATCTCTTGTAACTCAAATAGTACCACCAAAAGGTATGATAACATGCAATCTTCCAAACTAAGGTCGGGAGGGTGGTACGAAGTGCGTATAAAGACACATAACAATTTGGAGAAAGTGGGTGTACCTCAAATGTGGACAAACTACCATAGTACCCACAAGACCTAAAACATAAAAGGTGGTACAAATCACAAGATATCCCAATATCAGTAAAACACCCAAAAGGTAAAAGGCAAGGTACCACAAAAATATTATCGACAAAATGAAAGGACCATAAGACAATCGACCAAGGTGGGGTACAACCATTCATCTCTCTCTCAAATGTACCATTGTTCCATATAACTTGAAAGACCATCATCACAGTAAATGGAAAAGTCCACATGGGTGATGTGATCACGTGGTCCTCTAGACTACTCCTACGATCAAGCGTTAGTGGTTCCATGAAGGGGTATTCAGTCCCTTCAGAAGACCATCTAACTCAACCATCTCGAAGACTTAGGAGAAGAGGACATCACACATCATCAAATAAGTATTGGTAACTACCGTGAATGAACTCAAAAACCCTAAAGCAACTGAGCGTGCAGAAGGGGAGCTATGAAAAGACAAGGCTCGCAAGCCAAAAAACAAGCTCAAAAAACTATACTGGGACCGATGTCACAGTAAGCGAGCCGAAACAAAAATGGCCAGAATGCCAACAAGTAGCACTAAAAAGAAAAAGACCCTCTAAAAAGGTGAAAATGCAAGCAAACTTCCTAACTAGGAGCTGGAGACCTCGACAAATCGTATCCTTCGCAAGGTGATGAAATCCAAGTCGAACAATACGAAGTGAGAGACCGAATTTGAAGGATATCCCTCTACCGAAAGGGATCCTGGGTAAAAGAGCCCTAGTAGAAAAGTCACCAAGCTACCTTGTTCATGACACGTCGGAAAAGGTTTTAGGAGCTTCTGCCTTATCACCCTTGTATCACCAGTATGGTGGCCGGAGAATACAAGGAAGACAATGATTGATGTTGCCTTAGGGCTAAGTGGAGTGCGGCATTCCACATAGTCCGTCTGGTTCTCGATCTCATGATGGTTTAAAGCCTAAAACAACAGGAGGCCCCTCCACAAACTGGTCGTGGCCGTGTCAACAAATACTAGAGGATTTTAGTTCCTTAAAGACAACGACTATGTCTCAGATGAAAAATGACAAGGGGGAATTATTTGGATGCCTATCCCCGGTGTCCTACCTAACTACCAAATCCTTTTGATTTCCTCAAGTGAGGTTATGGTGTGTTTTGTTAGGGGTGTAAATTTTAGTGGTTGTATTACTCAATCGGGTGATGGAAGTGAAACTCGTGGTGTGATGACTGACTCAAACCATGCAAATGCATATGAATAAAATAAGCCTTTCCTTTCAACGAATGCTAGCTAAGGTAAGGAGAGAGTTCTTTCAAACTATAACTACTCTTTCAAATTAAATGAATCCATTAACAATAACTTTCTTCTATTTCTAATGACTAAAATGCATGACAATGTTTTAAACCTAATTAGCAAGCATAAGCATGACATTGTGATATTGTGAATAATCGTGTATGGTAGGACACATTATTTCAATTTAAAACCCATTTAATGTATGCTAGGAGACTTAAATTACAAAATGATCTCATAAGTATAAGCCCAAGAATATTTGTCTCAGTTGGGTGATGGAAGTGCAACTCGTGGTGTGATGACTGACTCAAACCATGGAAATGCATATGAATAAAATAAGCCTTTCCTTTCAATGAATGCTAGCTAAGGTAAGGAGAGAGTTCTTTCAAACTATAACTACTCTTTCAAATTAAATTCTTGCAACAAGTGTTCAAGTTCATTCATGGGACCTCAAGGAGAGCTTCAGATATACTCAAGTCATGCAAATGAATTCATCACATAAAACAAAGTGATAATAAATATAAGGAATTGTACATATCCATGTTCATAATTCTCTAGGAACACTTATAACATTCTTCAATCATTCTTCACAAAAACACAGGGATAGTAGAAATAATAAACTGCATATAAATCTTCATGAGCTTAATAAAAAAACAGTAACCACAACTAGGGAAGCTATACCACAACTTGTTTTTTTATGACTATAAATACAAGAGTATCTTAATCATGAGCAATTCATCCTTTACTTTTACATCATGAGCAATACTAATCATTTCCCCTTTAACTTGCATTGAGTACCTTGACATGAATTCCCCCAAGCTACTATATTGTAAGTGTTAAAGCTGCTACAATACTACCCTAGTCGAAGACTAAAATTGCCACAATCCAAGTCATGATGGTTTGATTGAAGTCTGAAGTATGATGATGCATGCTTACCTTTTATGAATTGACTAACCCTGATGAATGATACAATGAAAGCCAATTTTAAGAAGATGAAGACTTTAAAACAAACCATAATAGCCTGAAATACTTCCTAAACCATAACAGCAAAAATGGGTAAGCAAAATTGAAGTTCCGTTTTCCGACGAGGTGGCTTACAAATTGATTTAAATTTGACCGCAATGGCACCAACCGCAATTTTAGGCCTATATAATTATGTTCCTTTTATATATATACGTTTCCAATCCATCAAATGTTTCGTTACTTTGTACCCTAGGGCCACTTTCTGGAAATTATCATCTTCAAGCAGCCTCGATGGAAAACAGAACTTCGATTTTGCTTATATCATGATGCTAATGGTGTTATAGGATCTATCTCAAATGGTTCTACTTCATAATGGGATGGGGCCAATTAATCTTACTTTCAAAACTCATATGGTGGCAATGATTGATACATTCTCACTCCTCACATTCTACACTGCCCAAACTTTTCTAATTGTATGAAAATTGAAGCTTTCAATTTTATCCAAACCATGTAAGGAGAACTTGACCTAATTGCAATTTTTATAGTCTACATGGAAGGATATGTCAATTTATAGACAGGGCAATTTAAATCTATAGACAGGGCAATTTTTAGCCGTAGTATAGTTATCAACCTAATCCTTCGCATATCAGGGAAATATAATTTATAGAGACAGGGCAATTTAAAGAGGATGATGATTTGGTTGACATCCATACCAGGTTGGACTTTAATTTGTTGCTAAGTTATTTAACACGCAGACCGTATGACTTGAATCTGGGTGAGACCCAATTCTGCAACAAATTTCAAAAGATAGAAGAGCAAATTGAACTCACCCATATTGTTTTTTCTAGCCCCCAAGTAGGATTTATCTATGAAGAAATGGCTATCAGAGATATATAGAGAAAACCTGATCTTGCACTACTCTATGGAGCCTTGACAGGCCCCATGAAAAAAACTCCAAGTCATATCTGGATTGACTACTACTTCACTAATAACACATGGAACCTTCAAAACTACAATGTGGGTGGCCTTAAGTCTTGCTTTTTGCATTCACGGTTTGGTTGGTTAACTTAACATCCCTCCAATTCACAACAAATTTTTGTGGCATTCATTTAATTTGGTGGAGGCTGAGGCATTCATTTCAAAATCGGAGATGGAGGTTGCTTCCATGCCGAGACTTGAGGAAAGTTCAAAGTATGGTGATTTTAGTTTACAAAAATGACTACTTCGGGACTTTTTTGGGACTGAGGTCTGCTCAGGAGAGGCTACAGCTTGTTATATGAGTTGAAAATTGGGTTAGGTTAGGGTTTGGAGCAAAAAATTAAAATATTTATACTTCAATGCATAAATAAATTCCTAAATCAATCCTAGAAACAAAATAGTACAGTTGTGACAAGGTAATATAAATTTGAACATAATTTTCATCTCTTTCAACTTTAACACTCCCAAAGGTCCCTGTGTTAAAGTTGAAGTAGACAAGGACAATAAATAACAACAACATTAATAAAGTAATGAACAAGTTAAACAGAACTAACAACTAGCATCAGTAATGCTGGTTTAGACCTTCCTTATAATCAGATATATTTTTCAATAAACCCTTTCTGCAATAGTTGACAACCACAAGGGATCAACAACGTATGCCCCAACAAGACCCATAGGCTCAGAATAGAGGCCAAAGACAGTTTGGATAGTCCTGTTCCTATGGATACTGATTCTAAATATAAGCATAATGACGGGGTTGGAACTAGTGGATTGTCTCTTGAAAATATGAGTAATGGATGCTTTCTAAAATTAAGCATTTCACATGCCATGGTGTCTGTGCATCTGGCAATGGAAAATCCTGAAACTTGTAGAATATTTGTTGAGAAAAAGGGCATTGAAGCCCTTATGAGGTTCTTGACTCTTCCAAGTATTCCGCTATCTTCAAAAGGGATGTCTGTAGCTGTGCACATGGTTGCAGTTTGCAAAGCATTCACACAACAACACTCAGTTACCCTTGCAAGGGTATTTTGTGCTCATCTGAAGGAACATCTCAAGACTACATTAAATGTTTTCGATCATGTTGCAGGGACTAATTTATTAGCTGCAAAATATGGACTGAATAGGAAAGTATTTTGGTGCTTGTTTGTGGTACAATTTTTTGTCTTTCTAGCTGATGATACTAAAGAGAATCGATGGTTGGTAGCATTAACGGCAGAGTTTGGAAATGATAGCAAGGATGTGCTTCTTGATATTGGGATGATACATCAAGAAATACTATGGCAAGTTGCACTTACTGAGGATTCAAAGGCACTGCTAAAGAAAGATGATGGCAATGTTTCCAGCAGTGTCACAACTGATTTGGATGCGCATGCAAATGAAATTGATGATCACTTGCCAAATTCTGTTGGACACTCTGTGGATCTTATTTTGAATCAACATAGGCAATCATCTGTTTGGAATGTTGCGCATTTTAAATATAATAATTTGACCCAATTGCTGCTTCATTCATAGGGGGCCTTTAAAAAGCATGATATAGGTCTATCGGAAGCTTATTAAAAGTAGTTATTTCCAATCTAGCCGTAGCTTCCTATAGAGGTTTACATTCAGTCAATACAAATAGGTGTTCCCTCTCCTACCTGCCCCCCTATGAAAAGAGGAATGAGTGTAAATTTCTGCCTGGTCTATTATTACTTGTTGTTAGCTTGGATTGGTGCTTTAATGCAATAATGGAAACCTTAACTCAAGCTTGTGTGAATACAAGTACTCAGTCACAATGAGAGCTTGGTAACTCTACTTTATCGGGGTCATTAGTAATAGCCCCCGCGCCCCCCATTCATGATAAAATAAGGGATTCCATTGCAAGAACCTCAACTTTTTGATCTAATGCATCTATTTTATGATATTGGTCACAGTGCTCGGCTTCAATGAAGGTTAAACATTGATTCCTCTGCCCGAGGACAACAAGCCTTTGTTCGTCAACCACAGTATTCTCATTGTAATGAAGGCCCTTCCAGAATCAAAACGCAAGGCAATAAGCAAAAGTCACTACATTCTTTTTGCTATGAGATATTAAGGCCGTCATTTTCAGTTCACCACAAAGAGGTGAGCGTTTACCCATCAAACTAAAAAAAACAGTAGATGCAATAAGATAAAAATACCCCAATGTAGATTGAATTAGCAATGAAACCCTCTTAGAAGATTGAATTACAATGAAACCACAGTGGTTTGCTACCAAATTTTTAAATTTGTCAAATCAAAACAATTTAGGTCTTGGTACTCACGGACGTGGGAGGCATTTCCAGCTCCTCTTATAGTTTATTTGCTTGGACTCCAAACCGCCTCTCCCAATGCTTGCTCGTTGGGTCACTCCCACTGCTTGGTCGTTGGGTCACTCCCTCTACCTTGCCACAATCACAAACCGCCTCTCCCACAATCGAATAGTCCAATCCAAATCGATAGCAGGTCCAAATTGCAGAGGCGCAGATCCAAATCGCAGAAGCGCAGCTCCAAATCGAGGGTCACTCCAAATCGAGGTCACTCCAAATCGCAGGTCACTCCAAATTGAGGTCACTCGAGGTCACTCCAAATCGCAAATCGCAGGTTTGTGAAATGCATATGGCCGCCAGCTTTTCTATTTGTTCAATATATATGTTATGTAATGTTTGTTTTTTGGTTTTTTTAATTTGTTTTTAATTAAATATATATATAACATTATATATAACAATTAAATTTTAATTGTTATATATAATGTTATATATATATTTAATTAGAAACAAATTAAAAAACCATTTTTATATATTTATGTTGTAATTTTATTTATTCATGTTTTAATTCTATTTATTATATATTCATCTTTTTAATTTTAATTGGTTTTTTTTGTTATATATAATGTTTTTTTTTAATTGTTATATTTAATGTTATGTATATAACGATTTTTTAATTATTATCTAATTGTTATATATATAATGTTTTTTTTAATGTTTGTTACATAATCATTGCCATCATCATGATCTTGGTATATGTTGACCATTCTTAACTACCTCCTATAGACAATTGGCTACTAGGGAAGATAAGGAAAATATGCACCCTTCCTCCTCATACTTTCAAGAAGGGGCTTAAAAAATATGGTTCATGCCAGGCTCTGAAAAGTGGAAGGGTCATTGGAAAGGATAAAAGGAATCACCAAAAACTCATGTTGACCTTAATGACTCTGGAAAGATATCTAGGAATATTTTCTTCATTCATGTGAATTTGGCGATAACTAGAGCGAAGGTCACGATCAATGAAGAATTTATCTCTGTGTATCATATAAGAGATAATTAATGACTGGAATGAGAAATTTATCTTTCACTATCAAGGAGTTAAGAGATAGAAAATTGGGACACATGTGCCAAGTGACTTGTTTTTTAAGGACCATGACAACCAAAGAAGAGTATGGGTTGGTACTAGGATGAATGATACCAATAGCTAAGAACAACGATACAATATTTTTAATTTCATATATTATTTTGTTCAAAAGTATGACAATATGATCACACATTGGATGGGAGGATACGATGAAGCAATGAGATGCTATGATCATGCTCTCTCATTTGTAATTCCAATAAATCCATGGTGATATGACATAATCTTATTATCCATTTACACCGAGAACAATATCACGCCCACCCATTTCAATGGAAAACATGTTAGTTTTCCAGGAGTAATCACCCATTTGAACATTAATGAGGAGAAATAAATACTAGTCAAATAATTAAGGGAGATATAGGGTTCTTCACAGGGTTAGGAAGAAAAACTTCCTCGATGATGGGAGGGGATTCCTTTTGAGTTCTTCCATCAATTTCATCATCATAAATGTCCTCAAATATGTCCACAAATAATTGATGTTCCTTACATCTATGCTCAAGAGAATATTTTTCATTACAATTGTAGCATAGAACCTTAAGTTGATGTTCCTCCATTTTGTCCTATGCCAACTTATGGACCTTGAAAGGTGGAAGAGGTTGTTGAAGAGCCACCATAGTTGGGGAAAGGAAATGAAATAAAGTTGGGGATTTTGGACTGAGCATAGGATATAACACAGGCATGACAATAAATATTATTGTCCTCCAACCAAGTAGTAGGTTGGTTCACCTCTAAGTGGGATTTAATTTCCTCTTTAAGACCACTAATAAGGAATTGCTTAAAAAATAATCAATTAATTTTTATGAAAAAACAAATGAACTTTGATGACTCCTATAATGAATTTCATTAGGTAATAAAATATTACATTAAGGGAAAGTTAGTGCTTCATTTGATCGATCAAACCAACCAATCGGATCTGACCCGCCAAACTTGTTTAGAATTACTTCAAAAAAATGAGGCGTCATACTATTGGAAGGGTCGGAAAATGAGAAGTGATTCTTGGTTTCCATTTTGCTAACTAATTGGGTGAGAGAATCAACCATTTTTTGTATGTCCTCTATAGTTTACATGTTATGAGTGTTTATCATGGGACCATTAGGTCCATCAAACAAGTTAGTGATGATTTATCCCAACACAATCAATGACCTAAGAGGATTTCCTTGTGAGGGTCCATAAGCAATGGTACTAGCGAGTCCACGAAAAAATAAGTCATTTCAGAGTGAAACCATGATGATCAAATTAATCCTTGTTGAGTATCATTACATGGTTTTTAATGCTCCATTAATGGTTGGTGTCATTCATTTTTGAGTCTAGAAACCCTCCCACACCGTAAATGCATGCATCTAGTCTAACCATGCCAAATTTCAGTCCAAGCCAACACATATTTAAAAAATTTCAACGTTGGCCCCATGTATCACATTATTTAATTTATAGGTATGGTTTATGATGCTGCAATGGTGAGTGTCATTCATTCAAGTCTTGAAATCCTCCCACACCATCAATGCATGCGTCTAATATCAGACTTCTAACTTCAAAAGAATCCAACGAGATTGATAAATCACCGACGACAAACATTGTCGGTTTTTCTAGGTAATAGCTGCGTCAGATATCATATAACGATGAAGATCATGATGATGATGACGATGATGAAGATGACGATGATGATGAAGACGATCGATGATGATGATGATGATGACGATGATGATGAAGACGATCGATGATGACGATGATGATGACGATGATGATGAAGACGATCGATGATGACGATGATGATGATGATGACGATCGATGATGACGATGATGACAATGATGACGATGAAGACGATCGATGATGACGATGACGATGACGATGATGATGATGAGGAAGATTATGATGATGATGATGGTGAGGATGATGACGATGACGCTGATTGCAATGATGATGATGATGATGGTGGCCGTGATGACGACGATAAACATGATGCTGCTGATGATGATGATGATGAGAATGATGAAGATCATGATGATGATAATGATGATGAAGATGACGATGATGATGAAGACGATCGATGATGACAATGATGATGAGGATGATGATGAAGACGATCGATGATGACGATGATGATGATGATGATGACGATGATGACGATGAAGACGATCGATGATGACGATGATGATGAAGATATTGCTGATGATGATGAGGAAGATGATGATGATGATGATGGTGAGGATGATGACGATGATGCTGATCACAATGATGATGATGATGATGGTGGCCGTGATGACGATGATAAACATGATGCTGATGATGATGATGATGATGAGAATGATCAAGATGATGATCAAGAAGAAAAAGATGATGATGATGAAGATGATCACGATGACGACGATGATGATGATGATGATGACAATGTTTGAGTCTTGATAATTGTGCATTTCCTTACTAATATTCTCTCTGTTTCAAGAATAATTTAATATTCTCTACTAAACAGGGCAAACCACGTGAAGGTGGAAGCTCTTATGGCCCCTCCCCCCCCCTCACATCACTCTCAATTCCCCATAACCCGACAAAAATATCTATGTACACTAGAAACTTTAAATGTGTTTTTTGACATACTCTAAAACAAGCAATGTTTCTAATTATATCATATAGAAAAATGGAAACTCACTACGAAACAATTAATTTATTATTACTGCATACCTCGTAAACTTCAATGGTCTTCATCATCTTCTTCATCTGGGTCCTCGTCTGTACTATCATCCAATGATCTAGATTCAACATTGTAAGGATTGGCCATATCATCCTCGTCGTCGATGTCAGTTACGATCAACATGTCATCGTCGATATCATCTTCATGGACATTGTCTGATAGTACATCATCTAATTCAATAAGTTCTTCGACATCTTCTTCTGGACCATGATCATCTTCTACGGCGTCTTCTTCTTCGAGAACGTCTTCATTACCTTCATCAATGTTATACTTTACCGACCTTCCCCTTGGATCGTGTCTCACAACAAATGACCAACCCGCTCTACCTAGAACCTCAGAGGAAAATACATGTTCACATTGGGTTGGAAGAACATAGGGCTCCGTTCCTGGCTCAAACAACCTTGTATTTACCATGGTAAAACCATTATCATGTTCACTAATTATTCTATCGGGATCACGTTGATTCAATCGACACCTATACCATTTGACAACGAACAGAAATACCTTGAAGGAGTTAAAGTCACACTAAAGAATGTCTTCCAAATACCCATAGTATCGATTTTCAGATAGTTCTGGATGTCTGTCACTTCTAGAAGAAACATTGGTCACCTCAAAGACTGCAGATATCCCACAATCAGATGTTTTCTTTATTTCATCCAACTTTTTGATGCGATATCTACATCCATTGCACCACATAGCCTTATGGTGTTTTACCTAGTACAACAAGCCATACAGGAAAAGATTACATAATGATCACACCATATTTATGATAAAGTAGTGCATGTTTATTATAATGCCATAAAAGGAAAATAACCAGCGTGACGTACAATGACAATATTTAAAAAAAAAAAAATAGTGCCATTGATTAATATGCTTACCTGCTTATCTTTTAAACCTCTTGCTAAATCGATTTCCCTTTGTGTTACATTGGTGTCTCCATTGCGATGTGCAGCTTTAACCAATGAAGCCACACCTTCCCATGATATTCCATGACCAGATTGTTCACATTTTTCGATCCATACCTTCATCCAGTCAAGATTGTTTGCGATGTATAAATAAATCGCATCCCACTCTCGACCAACTGTTTGATGACAATAAAATTAAAATTCAATGAAAATGTATATTAGTCACTTAAAAAAGTATATAATTACAATATAAAATGATGCAAAATACTAAATAAAAAAATAGAATATATATGTATGATATATAAACATAAAAATCACCAGTGAAATGTGTTATATTACCTTTCACCTTCCTCGATCTACCTTTCCCCTTCGGGTACTCCCCTTCGAAATTGTTTTTGGAGTCTAAATCACAAATACGACGTAAATTGAGCTTTGACGCCAATATAGGAAGATATTCACTAGTGTACAACATGTTTTGATATACCATATATCCCTCCATCATAGAACCCTCAGCATATGCTCGTTGTCTGACCAAACCCTTCATAAATTTCAAGTGCCTCTCAACCATCCACATGGACCTTGAGTGCGCAAGTCCACACAGTTCAATATCCTCAACTTGGTGTATGAGGTAGTGTTCATGTGCATTGAAAAATGCTGAAGGTAGATGCTTCTTCATTTCACACATGAGACGAGGAATTTCTCTCCTCCAATACTTTATGTCTTCTTTATGGAATTCTTTAGATGACAACCATCTACAAGTGACATGGCAACCGGCCAATCAAGAGATTAAAGAAAAAAGTCATTATATTACGTAACATGAAGTAGAGAATGAAAATAAAATTAAGAATAAGTTCCATGTTGAATTAAACAAACAGTAAGCACATGGAAAAATCACCACTTACCTCATGTATTTCCCAAGACTATATATTATTTGCTTGACATTGTTGTCAAAGTTGTCTGGGATAGAGAGAGGTAGAACATACTGTAACAATAATATACAAATAGTTTCAATATATCGAAAAAGAGTACTAGAAAAAGAAAAATAATAATTATTAAATGCATACCATATTAATTATTACCTTCATGAAGACATGCCAATCGTGCGTTTTCACCCCCGCGAAATCACCTTTCTTTGTTATGATATTCTTCATGTTTGCACAAAATCCAGTGGGAAATTTAATTTTTCGAATGACTTCTTTTACAACATTACTTTGTTGGTCCATTAACATCCATGGAAGTGAGTTTATATTAATTTGCTCTCCGTTGCTATGAAATTGAATGACATCTTTCATTGCATGGTTGTTATCTTGAATGTCTTTGCAAATTTTGACAATTTTTTCTTTATCACTCCTTCCATCCAATATTCGCCATAATGTTTCAGTCACATTCTTTCCGATATGCATTGTATCAAATAGATGAGCAATTTGTAGGTGCTCATAATAGGGCAACCTACTAAATTGTCTAGGATAACTTTTCATTCCTCGTGGAATCCCATTAATGCCTTCATGATGATCACATGAACGACAATGATGAAATTAAATATTAAATCAATTTCAATTACACTAAACAGCACACAATAATATAATAAAATACAATATGATCATATACAATGATTGATTATACGTACCTTGACGATTTCTATTATATTACAACTTCCATAGCTAAGGTGTCATTCTCTTTGGTTTTAATGCAATCTCTTGCTTGCCATTGAAAAGATGTTTTTTGGTAGTTCGATGCCTGTGATTCTTGGAGAGGAAGTGCCTATACTCATCAAACAACTCCTTTCCTAAGCTTTTTGAACGACGAGATTTGATCTTAGGACCACAAAATGGACATGCAAATTTCCCCTTTGTTTGAAGACCTAAATAAAAAGATGGAATATCAATATTAATGTCTATTATAATTATATAAAAAATGACTGGATTATTTAGAAAAACATGCATGTGTATTATATTAACTAGTAGTTCGTAAAATTAAATGCAACTAAAGTGGAACTTATAATTACATACCACAGAAATGGGTTAACCTTGGCGAATCATGTATTGTCCATACAAGCATTGCATGGAATTGGAATTGACTTTGTCGTATTGCTCTAGATAAGTCATGCATAGTGATGCCATTCCATAACTTCAGTAGCTCGTCAATAAGAGGTTCAATATATACATTCATATCTTTGACTTCGTACTTACCTGATTGATTTGAACATATAAAATAAATATTCCGATTATGAGACGTACCGTTTAGATATTGATAGGAACCTATGTCAACCCTTCTCTTTACTATGTTAGTATATTGTTGTTGGACGCATATGCTTTGTAAGTCGTCCCGTAGTATTTGTTGATCCGTAGTTTATATTAGCCCATAGTATTGGACGCATATGCTTTGTAAGTCGTCCTGTAGTATTATATGTCCCATGGTTTTGACTCATAGTATTGGGCATAGACTTAGTATATAAGTGTGTGTTGAGGTCATTGAAGGCACCGTGAAGTTAATTGTATTGAGCTTGCTCAAAGGAGGTTGCCCCCTCGAAGTGGCCCGTGATCAATATAAACGTGATTCTGTTCTGTTATTTCTGATATCTTGTGTATTTTCATTAATTAATTATTGCAGGTTCATCACATCTGGTATCAGAGCACTTTCCTTGGCACAAGTGGGAATTTTTTTTTTTTTTTTTGGACGGTGAATTTCAGATCAATTTTTGAAACTTTCTACACAAAATCAGAAGAAACCAATTGCATATCTGAATTCTTCTTTCAAAAATACACAGTTTCAGAAAAAAAAAATCATCTCATTTGGAGTTCTAAAAGTGGAGATATCGCGGATTTAAAATCAACAATTTTTCAGAATTTTGGTGACGGCCGCAGAAATTGCGGCGAGAAAATCTTTTGACCGAGTGCCCAGATTTCTATTCCGCTTTCACGAGTAGAAGCAGAGTGGTTGTTCCAGTTCCGGAAATATGCTATAATAGTGATTCTAAGCAATATAGATCCGGTTTTTGAACATTGGGTGGAATTTCTGCCCAAATTTTTTCTATTGCAGGTTCGGATTTGGGAATAATCCCTATCTGCTTAACTGTGGGAAGTACTTGGGCATAATCCCTAAAACGCATTGTGAGGAGTACCACAGGAACCCCGAAGTAGCTGGCCCATTGAGAGGACCTGCCAGCGAAAAGGGCAACGACCCCTACCTGATTGACTAGTTCCCACCCGTGAGGTAAACCAAGAGCTGTCGTTTGTGGCAAAGCGGTTATTAGTTTTACCTGAGCCGTGGAGTGAGGGGTACTGCCCCAATACGCAAGCCGTCAGACAACATTGGTGGCCGAGTGAAAACCCTGAACTGTTAGGAAGCTGCACATACATGGGGTCCATATCTACTTTCAGCTGAACTATTGTCGATCACTGCTGCGCCGTTTCAGATCCATTTTGCAAGCCGTTCCAGATCCAGCCGTTCGGCGTTGTTCTAGATTCCTTCTGAGCCATAGCCGCTCTAGTCTGTTGAAAAAAAAAAAAAAAAAACCGAGCCGTAGCCGCTCCAGTCGAAAAAAAAAAAAATCAGTTTTTCTTCCATATCTCCCTTGTTTTACCTCTGTTTCCCTTGAAATTTTCAGGGAACCCCTGTCATTCCATTCTGCATATTTCATTCCTGAGGACCCTATCCTCAATTCCTCTTCCTACAGCCCGAAATCTCACATTTGTCTATTTTTAGGGTTTGCCATAACTTCCTCAGATTTTACCCAATCACCTTCAAATTTTACCACAGAGTTCCTTTCTGAATTCTGCTTCTTTGTTCCCCTCTGCCAAATTTTCCCATTCTTTCATCCCGCTTCTGAAATCCTCATTTTTGCTTCCCTGTCTATCCAACAGTGTCCAAAACCTAGTCAAACCCCAATTATCCTTCTGATTTTTTCCCAAATCCAACTTTTCCCTTACTGAAGTAGTTCCTGTTTTTGTTTTTCTACCCAGTCAACCAAAAAAAAAAAAAAAAAAAACCTGGTTATGGTGGTCACCTGTGCAGGAGCACACACCATGGAGGAAGCACTGGCAGCCATCCAAACCAAACTCCAAGATCTGGATGAAAAATTTCTCAGCCTCTATCTGCAGCATTCAACCATGAACAATACCAGACAGCCAGAATCTTTTGCAGCCACTGGGTTCTCTGCTTCTAGCAATTTTCGTGGGCCGAAGCTTGATTTTCCTCGCTTCAATGGTACTAATCCGACTGGATGGATATACCGAGCAGAACAATATTTCAGTCTGCATAATACTTTTGATGTTCAGAAAGTTTCAGTTGCATCCTTTCATTTGGAACAGGAAGCCCTTCAATGGTACCGTTGGTACATCAAAGCTCATCCCGAGCTAAACTGGACAGATTTTTGCCAATTCATTTTTCCACGATTTGGTCCTAGTGCTTTTGACGACTTCACAGGAGCACTCACTAAACTTCACCAAACTGGCACAGTGAGAGAGTATCAGATGGAATTTGAGAAACTAGCCAATCACACAGAAGGATTGTCTGATGAATTCTACAGGAGTTGTTTTATCAGTGGTCTCAAGGATGAAATCTGCTCAGAGGTCAAAATGTTTTGTCCCAACACAATGATGGAAGTCCTAGGGTTGGCTAAGTTGGCCGAGGACAAGATCGCAGCTCAACAATGCTCCAAACCCACCTTTGTTCCCTTCAGAAATATGGGGTCCCAACGACCTCCCATCACGCCTACTCCTCAACCAACTCCTATCAAGCATTTGTCTGAAATAGAAATGCAGGCACGCCGAGAAAAAGGGCTTTGCTATAATTGTGATAAGAAATTCACTCGGGGACATAGATGTGTTCAAAAAAAGCTCTATCTCTTGGATGTGGATTCTCCGCCTGCCTTAGAACTTGGTGAAGAAGCTACAGATACAGTAGATGATCCAGTCGACATGCAACACCCGCCTGTTGACACCCCACCTCAGGACGACCCACCCGAGATCTCTCTCCATGCTGTAACCGGCGTCACCACCCCACAAACAATGCAGGTTAGGGGATACTTCAAGAAGCTCCCTCTTACCATACTCATTGATTCTAGTAGCACTCATAACTTCATTGACCCTCGAATTGCCAAACAGGCTGATTGTTTTGTCCATCCTTGCTCCAACTTTGAAGTCATGGTTGCCAATGGAGGCACCTTACCTTGCAAGGGGAAGTGTCACAATGTGCGTATCTCTATGGAAGATTATAACCTACGCTCTGACATGTTTTCCTTGCCCTTAGGCGGATGTGATGTGGTTTTGGGCGTTCAATGGTTACACACACTTGGCCCCATCTTATGGGATTTTGCTGAACTTTGGATGCAGTTTAAAGTCAATGGGGCACAACACAAATTTAGGGGCTTACAACCAGGGTCTCTCTGCATCATCAGTTCACATCGCCTGGAAAAAATCCTTAAGAAGAATTTACATGGTGTCATCGCTCAGCTTAATTCCATTCAGATGCACCCATCGACAGTCTCCACTACTCCCTTGGATAGATATGCAGGTATCTTTGTTGAACCAATGAGCTTGCTGCCTTCAAGAGACCTTTCCGGTAAGAATGTAGCCACATCTACCTCTCAGCAGGAAATGATGGCTATTTTGCATGCAGTACAGAAGTGGCAGCCATACCTATTAGGCAATTATTTCTGCATCAAGACTGATCTCCCGAGTCTGAAAAATTTTCTGGAACAATGGGTCTCCTCCCCAACACACCTGCAATGGGTTATCCCTATGTGATCACTTGCAAGAAGGGTAAGGACAATATGGTGGAAGATGCTCCTTCTCGCACAATTGATGACCCAGTTTCTCTTACAACTCTTTCTCTGCTTGTTCCAAATTGGTTGCAATATGTTCAATAGGGCTATCTCTTCTATGAACTCCATGCTTCTTCATCAACAGGGCACTCTGGGTTCTGCAAAATGTATGACCAGGAACAATGTAACTTCTTTTGGCCGGGACTAAAAATCACAATTCAACAGATGGTGGCTAACGATGATACTTTCCAAGTCAACAAGGGGGAACCGACACTCCTTTCGGGATTGATCAAACCCTTGCCCATCCCTACACAGCTTTGGCCAACTATTTCTATGGATTTCCTAGCAACACTCTGGTGGTACAATACCACATCTCAAAGGACACCATATGAAGCAGTCTATGGACAAACACCGCCAGTTCTTCTTCCATACACCCTTAGCAGCTCCCCAGTTCAGGAAATTGACTCGGTTCTTTGAAACCGCGATCAGATTCTTCTCATTCTGCAGGACAATCTTCACATGGCCAGAATTCACCGGAAACAACAAGACGATCAGCACCGTTCTGAGCGCATTTTCCACGCAGCTGACAGGGTTCTTCTTCATCTACAGCCTTCCAATCAATCCTCCTTGACACTCCAAAGGCGTCAGTGGCCCGAAATGCAAACCGAGGATGCTACCGGGGAACCACTCCTTCAGATTCTGCAGCAATTTCTCCAACCAAAGCTTTGAGGACAAATCTTTTTCTAAGGGAGAGGGGATGTTAGGAACCTATGTCAACCCTTCTCTTTACTATGTTAGTATATTGTTGTTGGACGCATATGCTTTGTAAGTTGTCCCGTAGTATTTGTTGATCCGTAGTTTATATTAGCCCATAGTATTGACCCATAGTATTGGACGCATATGCTTTGTAAGTCGTCCTGTAGTATTATATGTCCCATGGTTTTGACTCATAGTATTGGACATAGACTTAGTATATAAGTGTGTGTTGAGGTCATTGAAGGCACCGTGAAGTTAATTGTATTGAGCTTGCTCAAAGGAGGTTGCCCCCTCGAAGTGGCCCGTGATCAATATAAACGTGATTCTGTTCTGTTATTTCTGATATCTTGTGTATTTGCATTAATTAATTATTGCAGGTTCATCACAGATATATAAACCATATTTCACAATAGAAAAACTTTAAATATATATATAACATTATGAGACAAAAAACGACAAATGAGAATATACCACTGCAAACAAAAAAAACTGTAGTGTTCGTACCTGGAATAATCATCGACAACATTATGTGCTCCCTCTTTATTGTCAACCATGGAGGAATGTTGTTGTTGATAACAAAAATAGGCCACACCGAGTAAACAGATCTCATCTCTGCAAAAGGATTGACACCATCTGTTGCCAAAGAAATCCTAAGATTACGAGGTTCGTCTTTAAAGTGAGGCCATTTTTCCTCCATATCTCTAAATGCAGACCCATCTGCAGGCATCCAAATAATGTTGTCTTGACTTATGTTCCAAGCATGGTAATCCATAAACTGCGCTATCTTTTTGCACCTGAACAGTCGTTGCAAACGGGGAATAATGGGAATATAATGTAGAACCTTGCAAGGCACCTTTTTAGTTACTTGATCTGTGCGATATCTACTGATATGACACTCGGGACATTCTGTTGCAAATTCATGCTGGTTGTAATAAAGAACATGATCATCGAGGCATGCATGAATTGCTTCATACTGCATTCCAATTTATTTCATGATGGCAAATAAATCTTGATATGTGCGAGGTAAAATATTTGAAGGTGGTAACAAATATTCACCTATCATGCTACAACAAATTAAAATAAAAATATAGTTAATATAATATAGAAATAATATTAATGAAACAAATTTCATCCGTAGTAATTTGACTTATATATGCATTACAATAAAATACATGACAATCATATATATTTTGTGATGGAATATATTACATACCTTAACATCCATGTAACTGATATGTTTGAAAGACCCTTCATAACCTTCAAGTTCATTACCAACAATATAGCAGAGAGAAGATTTGTCTTGGAGCCGTCATAAAGGGGTTCGTATGCCTTGTCAAGAAGAGGTATATCATGAATATCATCAAAATGTTCATCATTTTCATGATCATCATCATCATCCATTCCAACATTAAATGAATCATGGATCAAAGTATTTGTAACATCATCTTCAACTATGTTATCAGTATGATCATCTTCTTTAATGTGATCATTAACTTGTTCTCCATTAATATTCATAGCTCCATGTTCCTCCTGTACTTGTTCTGGAAGCACTTGCTGATTTGAACAATATGCCGTAGCATGTCTTTCCTTTATAATTACATGAAACAATCAATAGATAAAAGTTAATATAAGAAATTCAAACGCAAAATGTAAAAATTTATGTGATACATTAAAAATTTAACAAATTTTGTACTGTTGGGATGAAAAGAACAACGACCAATTGTACTGTTGGTAAAAAATAAGAAATATTAAAATAATACATAAATTTACAAAAGCAATCAAAATAAAAACATATATAATGCAAACTTGCAAATGGATGGTATTCATGTCCCCCCTTGGCGTGCCCATGCTCCCTACAATGTTTTGTGGCTATTGTGATCAAAATTCTTCTCCTCTTAAAGCCTCTGCATTGATTACATGGACAATAGCATTTACCATCACCCCTTCTTTCAACTCCTTCCCACAATCTAGCAAGCAATTGTCGATTTTGTTCATCTAGATCATGAATATTCGTAGTTGAAATTTTCTCGTAAAGAGATTAAATGAAGATTATCGATCTTAGAAAATGAAGCTCCAGAGTACTTTGCTCACTTGAATAACAAAAACAATGAAAAACAGTCTGCCGAACAAAAAAACATCGGCAAACCGTTGCTGGTATGGCAAACATGTCGGAATGGTTTGATATTTATAAATTGTAAAAGTCAAAAAGTCAAACCTACGTCGGATATCCAATGACACTAATCTAGTGACCGTTGGAAAAAAATCCGTCGGATATCCGACCTCTTCGGGTTCAAAATGAAGTCGGTTATCCGACATCCATTTTGTCAAATATCCGAATAGGCGTCGGATATTACCAAAGCCTTTGGATATCCTGCCAGCCTCGTCAGATATTCAAAAGTACGTCAGATATCCGACGGACACCTCTCGAAATTTATAAAAAAAAGTAATTTTCAAAGAAAAATTTGACGACACAGTCCATTTCGTCGGAGGTCGTTGGATTTGCTCATCGGATTTTGGGTTCAAATCTACTAGTCTACATTGTTGCTGCAAGTTGATGACCTAAAGCTTCTACAGATTCTGCTTTCTAGTGGTTCAATGAATAGGCTCGAGGGTCCTAAGGCAAGTAATTTGGTTGCATTCAGGAGTAGGTTGGGTGGAACAGGCTCCTTGGGTGGTTTGTTTCTCCTACATTCATCGGGTTCTACTCTTCTGTCTTGTTTTTTTTTCAGTTGAATGAACGAAGTTGTTGTATTAAACCTCTAACCCTTTTTCCTGGTTTGATAATGAAGACTTATTGACCAAATTGTTTAGCTGAACTGTATATTCTGTTAAGTTAGGACAGGTTAGAATAATTCTGTTTTTTAATAAATAAATTACTTTTCTGTATTTTTCAACACATTAAAGATGCCGTACTCTAGTACAGGAGGTGGAGAAGTAATTAGGATAATTAAAAGATGCGGGATAGAAACTAGCATTTCATATTACAGGTATTTTAATATTTTTTTACCTACTATCAGAAAATAAATATCCCATTTCTGTATAAAAATATAGGGTTTACACTATCATTTCAAAATACACATACTATGCATTTTATTATCATTTCATTCAAAAATTGTAAAGGACTATAACCCCATTTCATTTCCTTCATTAACATTTATGGTTTGAACTTAACATTTTTCCCATTATTTAAAACAATCTGTTATATCCCAAAATTTGCCGAAAAAGGAATATTATAGGTTTTATTTCCAAAGTCTTCCATCTAGTTTTATAAGCAAAAACATTTATCATTTTGCAAAAGAAGTTACAAGACTAAATTTCAACTGTACAAAGTTTGCAAACACATGCAGGTACGTTTTTGAAACTCTAAGGCCATTTTATATCCATCTTACAGCCGAACACTTAAAATCGTAAACCTAAATTAGTTATATCAAATTTCCAAAACCAAACGCATTATTATTGTTCAACTATCACAATTACGATAGCTATCTATTTGTACAAGACAAACTCAGACAATAGTATTTTTCTTCTTTGTTTTATCAATCATAATATTTATTTAAGTGGTGGTTCAATACCAAAAACTGAATCTCATCACCATTCCAACTTTAACTTAAACAACACGAACACAGGGTTTCTCTTTTGTGAAACAAGTTAGCCCACGGCTCTCGGCTAGATTCAACACTATATTTCCTAGTCAAAATATCGATTTATATAAACATAGAAACCACTCAGAAACTATTTTTTTGTTTCCTTAAACACTGTATTTTTCATTAAAATGATCGAGGGTTCATCCCTTAGTAAATACATCTTCAACAAGTTTACATTTTCAACAAGATTTACAGCAAAACGCTACAGAGCCGAGTAATAAGACAAGCCAAGGATCCCAACCTCTAGACACTTATCATTGGCTCTCAAAATCACAAACACTGGCCAAAAACCTTTGCTAGGAATCAAATACCAAACTCTCGTAAAAAATCAAGCATCGACCACACCGGGCCAGGAGAACCTACGAGGGAAAGAACCACCGAGGCTTACACAATGGTCGAGCAGCATTCTTCCACTGAACTTCAAGCAATTAACCCTTCGACGAAGTCACACCTTCCACAAGAACCCATAAAAGGTTAAACGAGAAATTAAAGAGATAATTATAGACACAACATATAACATTAACACTGCAAGTTCAAAACATTACATGTGTAATGTAGCTCCAAGAGTAGAGATGCCTGTAGCAAACGACGACAGAGCCATCCAGCAAACGCATCGAAAAGGGAAATCAATTCTGAGAATCAACCCTGGTCCAAACTTCACTCTCAAAGACTAACAGAAAAACTCTGGATACTATCCCTGACACACCACCAATTGTTGCATTACGGCTCGGCTCTACAGGAGAAACAAAACCTGGAACTAATAAGTTTTCCCACAAGTCCAGGGATCGAAACTGAGGAAGGATCCCTCCGATCTTCAACTACCAAACCCTACATTGTAGTAGGTGGTCGGCCTCTCCACCTTACCACCACCAAAGCGAAGTGAACGCCAAAGAACCACTTCAACAGTAAGTATAACGAAAGACCAGGGTTTTAGTTCAAAGTCCAAAAACATATGAGATCAACGATGGAGATGATGCCAACCAAGCACATCGAGAATTAGGCAACAACCACTTTGAATGCCATATTTATTATCACATACACCACGATGCCAGCCTAGTAGACCAAGGGTCAAAGAAGTGCACAGCTCAGCCTAATGGTAGTATTTGGAATTACTATCATGTGAACCATAGCCATGATGGCACCCACTAAGAATTTCACTCAACACAGTAGGCAGGTGAATTTAATGCTAGACCTGTTACGAAAACCTGCCAACACACTAGACATTCAATGCCCAGTCATTATCACATCTCAGTACCAGTTTAGGGTTTGCAGCATATCTTTTCTTTGCATATTCAAAGTATAAAGTCGACACCTAATTATGTAATACATTCCAAAAGTATTGATCGGAGAATGCATAGTTAATATGTTTACATAGTTTACCAAAGGACTTCATGTTTATGTAGATCACATTCATAGAAGGCATCCAATACTTAGTATATAGTTTAGGACTCCATACATTATACATCGCAACATTATGTTTACATTGCTTATTTAACAATGTTACATTAGAGTATATCATCGTATTTCTGATAGTTACATTATAGCAACCCTTTGCAACAATAGTATGGTCATCATGTAATTATATATTGAGAAAAGTGAAATATATATAGTTATGTTTAAAAGTTCTAGAATAATTAAATATCATTGGCTCACATTTCTATAGTATGAAATAGCATACATGGTGGTTACTTTAACATAAATAAAAATATGATGTATCATTCAATACAAATAAGGAAAATAGAGATAGTAGCACGATAAGCATATAGACAGTGTATCCTAGGTAAGGGTTATTAACATTTACATTATTTTTCCATATGACGAATTATTAAGACTCTAGACTAATAGAATAATAAATAGAAGTTGCGACTTCTGCGATTCTTATTATGTTTAATAACACTAACTGAAAACAAGAATAAGATTCATACTGTGAAATAACTCTTAGGCATGGAGTACTAGAGCTATCACAATGCATTTGACGGCTAACTAAAAATGTAATTAGAATTACTTGCAACACTTGAATTGTCGTAATACTCTTACCTGCATATTTGCGTAAAGAAACAGGTTCAAATGCTTTAGCTAACATAGCTAAGTAAACCTTAGGATACCCCGTAGGACCCCTTCATCATCTTCCAAAAACAAACTGTCAGTATTGTGTCAAGAAGATTGTATCGTAAGAGAGTTTAATTATAGCATATAGATTTACAATTAACATGAGCAAAACTAATGTCGTACTTTGTGTTAAGAAGTATGAAGTGAAGTCATCATAGTTTGTTATTAGTTAAAAGGATTAGCATTTATTTTATTTTCCGCATTAGAGAGAACAACATTTAATGCTACTATAAAAAATTTTAATTTTTGTGGATTTTCAGGATGTTACACTTTGAGTGCTTTCGAGATTCGTTAGAAGAACATGTTGATAGGAATAAAAAGGGAGATAAATCTTACATGCAACTTTGTGAGTGGCAGTCTCACCTGAGAAATGTCCCAGAAGCCATTATTGATTCCTCGGATGGAATCACTTAAATTAAAGAGAGTTCGGGTATCCCTAAAATCATGGGGTGTTGTTTGTGATGACGTCTAGAGTCTGATTTTGAAAGGACAAAAAATTTGTTAAAGATACTAGGCTTTAACGGACAACTTGATGGAACTCCTAGGGATGCAGATATTTTTCGAGTTAGTTGATGTTGTTCCTGCGAAGTTACAGATCACCAAAGTGGATCAACATAGGGATGAACCAACAGAATTGATCAAGATATTATTCAAGTTGATTTTCCCCTACTCTGATCATTCATTGAAGGAGCTACTTATCGGAAGGTTGTTTTGGAAAACTTCCTGGAAAATTGGGCTAGAATTAGAAGCAAGGAGATCCATTCATATCTGTGCAGAATCCAACTTCAATTATAACATTCTAGCTATCCTGATGTAGCGGAAATGCTAGAGGTCTACGATAAATGGAGAGACTATGTGACCAATATTGGTAAACTTAGTTAGGCAAATCCTAGGTTCTAGGAGGTCTTATTATGATTTTGTGGATCTGCGTTATCCACTAATGTATATTTATATATATTTATTTTGTAAGAAAAAAATTGGTCGGACCTCTGATGAAATGTTTATCATTGGACATTGTAGAATTATCTACCTTTGTTAATTGGTTTAGTAATACTTTGCAAACAAGTTAATGAAGAATAGAGCATATTCTACATGATTGGGTTCAGCTGGATTAGAGTTTGAATTTTCTCGAACCATAAATGTCTCTTTGAGTTGTCTTATTTCAATTAGTTAAATTTCATTAGTTGAATTTTGTGAAATTATTTTGCATTACAATGCCTATAATCTGGTTTTAAATTTATTTATTGATCAAATGTGTTGTGGATAGAGTATGATGAATGTTTATTACCAATTCTATCTATGACATGTCATTGATAATTCTAGTACATTGATTAACTTTTAGGTTCATTCAACATATCTCTTAGTTTGTTTTTCATCTAATCAACAAATATATATGTTTTTTTTTTTTGTAATAGCTGCAGATTATATTAGTTTAATAAAAGTAAAAAATAGGTTACAGTCCACAATGGTCTGGCCCAAATGTGCCATCCATGTCTGTCAAGAGAGTTGATGAAAATCAAGATATTACAGTACAAAAAACCCCTGTCTGTGGGGGGGAGGACCAGATAAAAATTCAGATCGTTCATAGTCCTAGTAGCATTCTACAGACAGTGCAAAATTAACTAGGCAAAAAGAGGTAAACAGATGACAATAGATAAACCTGCTCATTCAGTTGGACTCTCCTACACAATTGGGAAGCCAAATGCTGCGTTTCCCTTTCACGCTTTGGCTTAAATCGGAGTGGCATTATCCATCATAGAAGCCGATGTCCCTGGAATGATCACGGGTCTGATAGGAGTTGGATGCTTGATAGGCAATGGAGCAGTCTTACTGGGTAGAACATGGGCAAAGGCATACTGTTCATTGCGAGTACGCTTTGCCAGAATGGGGCCCAAAGTGCTTGGGACAGGGAAGGAGGTTTGAGACCTCTCCTTGCCTTTCAAAGGATCTTTGTCGCATATCTTCGCCACAGTGCTGCCACCAGGGTTGAGCCTATCTAGGAAATGTGTAGATTTCAGGACAACAGTCGATGAGGTGGCACCAGGGGTGGTGCTATCAGAGCGTAACTCATGGCTGAAGGGCTTGACAGGAGCGTAGGAGTCCCAGCAATGCGTTTTGTTCAGGGTGCCAAGAGTGGAAGCCCAGTTGGGAAGAGTAGCAAGCAAGGATTGTGTGGCATGGTGTGTAGAGGCCCGGTTCAGCTACATGTCTTCCATAAGTTGGACCATCATATTTTTAACGAGCCAGTAAGGATCCCATTGCTGCTCGTGGCTACCAATTTCCATGGTTTTTGCTATGATCCGAGCCTCCCAATTGTCCAGTAGCAGCCGAATTGGGATGGATATTTCTAGACTGTAACCCTTCTTCAGGGGAGTTCCTCCGTAGCATTATCATCCTTCTTTTTTTAGTCTTGGCTCCCTTAGTCCTTCCCATAGTGGCTGTAGGTGAGCCGATACGAACGCAAGAGACGTAGGAGTGCACAGGGAGCGTAGAGCTGGCAACATGAAGCACCTGGAGAATGTTCTGGTAGCTAAGCGTCATTGACCATGAAGACATGTGATCAATGCCTTGAGCCCAGAGCCTGAGGTTCGCACGCAGGAGGCCCATCTTTGTGGTATCCAGGGAGGCCGATGCGACATCGAGGATGGCATATTAAATGGCCAAGCTGCTTGACGTTGTTTGGGTGACGTCAGTGTGGGAGTGTGTCGGGAACGTGTGGCCAGGTGTCGCGTGAATGCACCCATCTATCAACCGCATGGAGCTGGCACCCGCATCCAGGAAATCAACAAATATATATGTTATCTCAATCTTATGTTTTCGTTTGATAATGTTTTATCGTGGATGCACGAGCCATGCACTGTGTAATTGTTTAAGGATTATTTTTAACCTTTTACAGTATTGTTTTATTATCAAATATTATTGATTTTTGTAATTCCTTTTAGCTTAGCTCAGGTTGACAGGTTTTTCTGTTGACCGATGGTGTTTTAGGTTTTTCCCATCAGATCCAACATTACTCTGACTTAACATAGGACTGATTAATTAGGATTTAGGCTTAATAAAAACACTAAGTCTCATGTTAGGAGAAAAATGAGTGGGAACTAGGGAGACTCTTACATAGGGTTTTCTGACACTACTCGATCAGATTGTTATCCTTTGCATTGATGAGTGTAACCATTACGTTTGTCAACAGGACCTCACCTATGTTTTGACCCCTGGTAAGTCTCAAAACCTCCAAGGGTGTTCTTGCCGATAAAATTGAAAATTCCTTCAATTCCTTTGAGTCAAGTCAACTAGGTCAAGTCTAGGATGGTGAATTTAGTACAGGTGGAAATGTTGGCTGGGATATGAAACTCTTTTGTATTTGGATTCAAGGTGGTTTTAGTATTTCTGTTTTTCTCACCTAAGCACTATGATGAATTCCTTGCATCCTTATCTATTTGGGGAATTAACACCTTTAACCTCTATGAAGGATTTGTTTGTACCAATAACTAGCTAAAGGTTTGCTTGGAAAATATTTTTTCTTTTAAACATGGTTATATGGGTTGTTGTGAGTTAATTGTGTATATAGCCTAGAAATTGGGATTCAGTGTTTGGTAATCATATTTGTGTCATAAAGAAAAAAAATTATCCTCACAAAAGTTATTTCGATAGTTGTAATTATGTTCCCCTAAACCTATAACTATTTTATAAGAGCTCTTATTGATTTTAAGAAGGTGTTTGGGCCTTTCTTATGGGGATTATGGATAGCATCAACAACCACTTCCATTATAGGTGGCATCCTTTATGAGAAATATATGATATTCATAATGCATTAGGAAGACAACATGAACCGATAGTTGGTAATAGCACATGAATTTTCTCAGTGACAAGGAAGGTTCATGTGTAAGAGGAAATACATAATTTACTTATGCAGTGATAATGGAGACTCCCCTTCAACAAAAACCACAAATTCAAGCACTAGAAGATTAATGTCATTTGCTCTAATAAATGGTAACAAATTCGATTACCATTTCACAATATACAACATCAAATTTCAAAATGTCAAGGGCATCAACAACAAGAGAAATTAAAGAGGAGAGACAATCCATCAACTCCTTGAAGATGTGGACATGGATCGAATGAACCTTGTGGACAAGAGGAAGCTCATAATAATATTTTTTTCTTTAAGCATAATTTCTTTCATATTTTGTAGAACATAATTATTTCTAAGTGTTTTTTACAAGATATATACTAGTAGGAAAGTATGGACATCCTTTGCAAAGGATGGTAGTTTAGTTTTTATAGCGAGATATGAAAATTTTGGACAAATGTTGAACTTGTTAACACTAGTCAGCCACCTTGTTTTTATATTATTATGTTGACCAACGTGACTATTGTAATTTACTAATATAAATTATAACCACTCTCGTTATAATAATAATAATAATAAATAGGCGAAGAAAATGTAATAAGAGTTCCCTTTCCAATAATTCAAAATATATTTATTAGTTTAGGAAAAGAAGTGTAGATACAAGTTGCAAGTTTTGTACAATATGCTTTAAATGTGGTAGAGAGAAACAATTCATACTATACTAATTCCTATTAAAATTATGTAATTTTATGGCTTATCATAAGGGAAACAATTTTACATGATAAACTTCAAGAATGGTGACCAACGAAGAAGATACTTTTAGAGGTAGTGCAAAAATGAGTGAAAATTAATTGTAAGGTGTTTTATTGACTTATGTATCCAACCTTCCCACCAATGGTTGTGATGTTGCTATGGATTCAATGTTTCGCTCTTCTATGTAAGTAGATATAGCTAACAACCCTTCAATTGGGTTGAAGCAACATCATGAATTTGACAATTTAGATTTGATACTAGGAACAATGTCTTCACTTAATAGAATGGGTTCAAGGTACTTGGAATCCATGATAGTTATCTCAGCTACAATTCTAGTAGTGGATTGGAAATAAACCTAAAAGAAACAAGGCTAAAAGGGAAGCTTTGTTGTGACAACCCAATCATTCAAACTTAAAGTCATGAAAAAGTGCTTAGGGTTTAATAATCAAAGTACACAACAAAACCGATGAACGCAAAAAGGATTGTAGAGAACATAAAATAAATTTGAAGTAATATTTATTGAAACTCAAATGACCAAATCTATTGATCCTTATTACAAACTTACAATGATAAATTCAAAGAGGTATCAGTCTCTCTACCCAAATTTTCTCTTCAAAAGGTTAATTCCCCTTATTTACAATGTCTTCTTCACATTAAACGTAAGATATGGAACTTCCCCAATTGTAAAGACTTAATTGTTAAACATTGAAATTTCCTAAGACAATTCTTTTGTTTTTCCTTCATTGGTCCAAAATTACATTTATACATAATATAAGGAATTTGAACTACTTCCACTAGTCTAATTTACATTGTTATTTGAACCATCAATCACTCAACTGTTGACATTCAAATCACCAATAGTTGAATCCAATATGGTGTATTTGATGACATTGGGTCCTCGTATACATGTAAGAATTCAAAATTCATGGGGTCTTCATTGACATGGTTGGAGTTTGGATGTCATTTCCACTACTACAAGAGGGTTATTTTTCATCCAACTTTTGTGTCCTTCTATGTCAGAATTGAGGAAACGGATTCACAGTAGTCTTTTTGCATCTCAAATGGGTGTAATTTTTTGTGTTTATGTATTGTCTTAATGTCAGATATTCATATTCAAGTGTATATCTAGTGCCTTAGTAGCATTTTGTAGCATCATTATAGCATCTCAATGGAATATTCAACATCCTTATAGAATCGTATTAGCATCTTCTTAGGTCACAATGACATCTCAAGGGTGTCTTAAATAGTGTAATTATGACATCCTTATAACATCTCATGGGAACCTTAGGGTTCCTTCCTTGGCATCTCAATAGTGTTTGGTTTATCTTACGAGGTTTATGTCAGTTACATGGATTAGGTATGTTAGTGGGTTAGCTTAGGTTATGTGGGTTAGTGGGGTAAATTAGAGGATAGGTGGGTTTGATAGGTAAATTAATTATATCGGTTAGCAAGGTTACTTGAGTTAGTGGGGTATTTTAGGTACGTAAGATAAATTAGGGTAGGTTAGGTGTATTTGTAGCATAGGTTATTTAGGTTAGGTGTGTTGGATTGCGGTGGCATGTATTTAAGGTTAGTATGATGAATAGTTTAGCATGGTAGGAGGTTAGGTGGGTTTGGTGGGTTAGGTCATTAGTTTAGGTTGTAAGATAGGTGGGTTAATAGGTTATGTAGGTTAGCAAGGTGGGTTGGGTATATTAATGGGCTATATAAGTTACTCATATTAATAGTGTAAGTTAGGTATGTTAGGCTATGAGTGTGTCAATACCTAGACCATGTTTCACTTCCTAAGCCATATTCAACTAACTAATCCATAATCAATCCAATTGTTAACCTCTAGCTTACTAATGTCCCTAAACAATAATCGATCACTAACCCCTTCAACCCTTCAATTCAAAACCAAAATGCATTGACAAGTTAATATAAGACCATAAATATAATTAATAATAAAAGTCATATTAATTTTGGCACTAATCATGGTTATACCCCTCAATAGAAGAAATGAAAAAAAACATCCACTCTTAGCATATAAATTGGGTTCATCACTATTATCCAACAAATTTGGATTAAGAGTAATATTAATGTTAAACAAAATACATAACCAAACATACAATATAATTATAAAACAAATATCTATATTTAAATTATTTATAAAATCGATAATATTCGCAAATTATTTTAAATTCACATCATAGAAATGTTGTGTATAAATTTAATAACCTTATATTAATTAATTTGTTACTAAAACATACATTTCAAGTACAATCTCTTGAATGTATAAGACATACAATATTATTGTTTCTTAGTTCTTTTCTTACTTCCCATAGGGATATTTGTAGGGAATCCAACTTATTTTCATTTTTTTGTGTGTAGGTTCATCCTTATAATCCACATAATTTGTGTGTAGGGATATTTGTAGGGAGTCCAACTTATTGAAACCATAATACCACGTGATTCTATAATTCCAGGCGTAAAAACTTTCTAATAATTTTGACATCAATAAAATTACAATCTACCCTCTTGTATGCCCCCCTTAAACTATTAATGGATGATGAAATGTTCCCATGTATTTGTTGACATCCATTTATGTATACATAACTTCCTATCTCTCCTAATGAATTTAGGAAAATGGTATAATTACGCATAGAATATTTATATGCCTTTGTGAGATGGCATTTTCAAATATAATGTGACCCACATATAGGCATCAATATAACCTCTCCTTGAAAAGGTACACACAATATTGTTGATATAAATAGGTGTAATCCCACTTCTAGGATTTCAGAAGTACATTTCATGAAATTATTTCCATAATATGAGAAAAGAAGGCCTATAAAGGGCATAGAATTCAATGTAGACCTTACATTATATAAGAGGCATTGTACAACTCTTAATATAGGTGTCTTTTCTAGTTAGCACTATATATTTTCCATAAGCATACATTCACGACATGGATAGATTTGGTAGGAGTATGTGTAGTTAGGGATTTTAACCTACCAGTGACTTGACCTACATCTATATTCTCAAAGATGATGGCTAATTGATCATTGATTCTAAATATTATTTGGATGGTTAACTAGATAATTCATTGATATGACATCTAGTCTTCTTACACTAGGACAAAATAAGAGATAAATGACCCAAAAAATGACTAAAATTCACATATAAGCGACCATTTTTGAGTCAGTGTTATGGATATTTCTCCCATGCAGACAGGTGAGACCTACCTTGGATCCTTCCCCTAATACAAGATAGATGGAGGGGGTAGACCACTATGATTTCACCCACTATATCTAATAATTCACTCAATAGATCCAATTATTCATTCACAAACAAAATATGAAGAGGGAGGGAAGAAATATTAACACGCCTTAACTTATGTGAGGTCCTTTAGTGAAGATCAATCCTAGTTGTTGCATCTCTGATAGGCTTGGTTCTAGCTCCACTTGCTAGTATCATACACACAAAGAGATGATCAACACCTTTCTTCAAACAACCTTCTAACATATATAAAAATGCATGTAAATGACATAAAACATGTAGATCTAAGCAATATATGTCTAGATCTAATCTGATTTATCCAAGAAAAACCAAATCCATCATAAATATCATATCAAATATATAGATCCGAATCATATACATGTGTAAACACCATGATGTGGAGGGGGGAGAAATGCATATACCTATATATCATATAACTAAGAATAGGTACATAAAAGAAAACTTTGAGTCATGATGTATATCTCCTCCAAGCTTCATGCTCCAAACCTTGAATCTGCAACCAAGATGTTAACAAATGGTTGTAGGATGCACTAGGGATTCCAAAAGCATAACAATACTAAGAAAATGTCTCCCCTTTCTCAGAAAATGGCCTCAATATATAGGTGGATGGTGAATGAAGGAAGGATGAATGTAGACTCCAAATGACACATGGACTCGAGCTGGTGTGTGAGTTCCTATGCCAAAATGAGGTGGGATATAGTCACAATAGTGATCCTCCCGAAACTCATCCAAAAAATATGCAAGGGAAGACCATCGCCCCCCTAAGGTAAAGCAAGGATTGATGGTGTCACCCCCCTAATAGACATGCAAGGAGTGATGGCAATGTGACCATCACTCTCCCATAGGCATGCAAGGGACGATGGTGGTCAAAAATAGGTTAGAGAAAGGTATAATGATGTCGTTTCAGCTGATCAAATGTGTATGGTCTCTAAGGAGCTCATAGGGTGGAAAATAAGGGTATAACAAATGCCCCCTAAAGTGTGAGTTCAAAAGAGAAACTGATGGACGAAACACTTTACAATAATAATATGTCAAGGTACGGAAATGGAAGCAAGAAACTGGAGAGGGCCTATCATCAATCATCAACCAAGTATGCATATATCATCCCTAAGGTATGCATACCCATGCTCGATAATAGAAGTATAATGCATGGCTGCAAAGAAAGTACACTACGGATGCATGAATAAAGTGCAAGATCATGGAAACAAAAACTACATAGTGGATCCATGTCATAAAAAGGATCATAGCCATGAGCAAATACAATGTGGATCTATGTCGCAATATACAATCATGAGGACAGATAACACAACCGATAGTGCTCAAATGGTCCTCATAAATAGTCATAACTGGTGATATGAACTCCAATGCAGCTTGGGAGAGGAAACAAGGTTGAGTGATGCAACCCCTAAACCCAAGGTATTCATCTCAAACCCTGATTGTGTGATTCTACAACATGTGAATAGATGTGTTGATGTCGAACATGTGAAAATCCGTTCGATTACCAGTGAATGATGTTTACCTTTAACAAACGTGATGGTCTCCACCGATGATGATAATGGATCCCAAGACACCTAGTACATTCTAGTGAGTGTGAATAGATGAGATGATGTCGAACACTCGTAGAATCACTTGATTAGGAGTTAATGATGTTTACTCCTTCTCAAATTCAAGGAACACCTGTCACTGATGAGTACAAGCTCCAGGGTACTATGGTTTCTAGACTCACTTCCTAGATAAGGATTTGGCATCGATAGTAAGGAACCCATCAAAGGAAGGACTTAATGTATCCCCCATCAATGGACACGAAAGATTGACATCGAGAGATGTAATAAAGATATAAAAATATCACCAAGTATAACAAATTGGCATACAGATGGCTGACACACAAGGTCAATAGGACTGCAGAATGGGCCAACTCGAGATAACATTCCCTTGAACATATAACATGAAAATTGTGTGAATATGTAGCATAGACTCAATAACACCATATAGACCATAGTGTAACAACGCAGGGGGCGTCGAAGCACCCTCCATAGTGATTGGAAGAGTAACCAATCAGAGAAGCACTGTGACTCAGCAAAATGGTAAGGATCTGTGGCATGTCAATAAACCAACTATAAGACAAAGACGCAAATAGGTTCCATGTTCAAGGGTGACGTACTGGACTAATGCCACTTCTTAATATAGATCATGTAAATCCACCCCCCGCTTTTTTTCCTCTTTTTGAGTACCTTCTTTATTTTTTAACGAGATCGAAAAAGAGATAAAAGTATGCTTGATAATATATTTTTCGTAAGAGTTTAATGAGCCCAAAAAAGTAAACTCGTAGTATTCTTCATTTGTTACCGTGCTCGGAGAAAGGATAGAATAATTCTCAATATAGTGTTTTCCCATTAAATTATAATGAGTCCGGAAAAGTAAACTCAAGTTCATCTTGATCTTTTAACAAGCTTGAAGAAGAGAGAGAAGATTGTTTGATATAGGTCCATTTCATATATATTTAACGATCCCGGAAAGGTAAACTTGATTCCTCCTTCGGTTTTTAAGAGCTCAAAGGAGAGAGGAAAGAATTTTTATAAGGGTACCTTTTTCGTAAAATTTTAACGAGCTCGAAAAATTCAAATCGAGGCCTCCTTTTGTTTTTAACGAGCTCAAAGGAGAGAGGGAAGAATGCTATTAAATGTACCTTGTCCATGGAAGTTTAACAAGTCAGGAAAATTCAACTCAATTCCATCTTTATTTTTTAAGGATCTCAAAGAAGAGAGAGAAAAATGGTCCATAAGGTGCCTTTTTCGTTCAATTTCAATGAGCCCGAAAAAGGATAAAAGGATACTCGGCGAGAGAAAATGAGTGGCACTATGGGGTACCAATAGGTTCCTTTGCATGCAGAACCAACTGGGTGATGGGTGGCATAAGTGTGGAAGCATGAGAAAAAGGGTACCACTCATAGTAGCAGTTCTCTCCTTGGGTAGGATATTGCAATAGGAAGTGAAGCAAGGTATCAGGCGAGCGAGTGCAACTGCAATAGCATAAGCATAATGAGTTAATAAAGTGGCAAGCAACATGACATAATTGACCAAGCATACACGACCATATAAGCAATAAAAGGAACCCTGAGGGAAGGCTAGTATAATAATGATGAGGGAGAAAAAGGAGGCTTAATCATGTGGGATTCATGGTCTAAAGGGGCTCTCAGTCCTACCATAATAGTAGCATGGGTACCAAAAAATAATCTAGGTGCCACTCTAGGTTACCCATGTGGGGAAGGCACTGATGCACAAGTTATGACGCATATTCAAATGGAGTGGCTAATGTCACAGCTCGGCAGGATCGACCCTGTGGCATAAAGAGGGGAATAATGGCGAATATATAAAATGCAATATGCAAGGGGAAAAAATCTTATCCCTATATTCCATGGGTAGAAATGATGTACCATAAGTGGATGTCGCCAAAAAATCATGTCTCATCTGTCAAATCCTGAAAAACAAAATAGACAAAACTATCTCCAAAACAAACGTCAATAGCCTAAAAAGATAAAAATAGAAAAAAATGCACCTATGTAATGTTTTTATATTTTTAAATGTTTTAAATTTTTTTGTGTTTTAAATTTTTTGTAATGGATTGAGACATAGAAAATCGACATAAAAGGAAAATGCACACCACACTACACTATGTTACATAAAATACAAAGCACATCAAGGCATTGTTTCCTGTACAAATTACTTTCTCAAGTAAGGCCGATTGTGGGGCCTCGACACAAGGTATCCATAGTAATCAACGAATGCATATTCCCCCTGATGTAGCATGTGTTTAAATTTGTAGGGATGGTTCCATAAGGGTTCCGTAGTCGAAACGAGGGCATGCATAACATTCCTCACCTTTTCAAAACGTTCATCATGCATAAAGTTCCTTTCGTTTTTATTGCCCCATCATTAGGTTGCAGGGCTTGTTGTGTTCTTGACTCATTAGAAGGGTTATTTTATTTATTTTTCTTCTTTTTACCCCCATATTGTTGATATTTTTTGGTTGTGAATATTGGACCATATTAACCTCGGAGGTTTTAGAAGTAACAATAGATGGTTTGGTAGTAGGAACAGTAGAAATGGATGTATTAGCAATAGCAATTTGGTTAAGCTTCCCACTTAATCGGCTTACTATATCAGTGGATATAAAACCAACAACGCCATTGGAATGTGGTCCAGGTGTACCTGTTGATGGATCAGTTGAAAGTTGAGGAGAATGCAGATTGAGGTCGTATAAGGTGCTCAATTGTGAATATATCAAATTCAAATGTTTGGCCCAACGTATTTCTTGTTCCTTAGTTACAACACTATCCCTACCAACAACAAGAGAAATGGGAGGTAAAAGTGATTTCGTAAACCAATCTACCAAAACTTGGTCATGAATGATAGCTTTTACAATCCTTCATCGTAGCCTCAATTCATGAATGTGATCAGAGATATGTGTGGCGGTGTTTTGATGTAATGACGTTAAAATATCGACTCATGTCTCATAACATATAGGAAATTGGAAGCACTCATGGTTAGTGTACGAGGGAAAAAGATGCAATTTAACATTGTCATCCAACATGGAGTTAGAGACACACCACAAATGATAAATTGTTATAAGTGTGGATGGATCATACCTCATTTTACCATCAAACTTTGGGATATTAGATGGAATTCTGTGTGGAATCGCTAGCCATAAGGGGTTATGCAAAATGGGATCATTTTTCAACCTTAACAAGTCTGGTAAATCAAGAGTATCCAATAAAGGAAACTATATGTTGGAAAATGGATTCTGTGTCAAAGGTAGTTGGGCGTTAAGGCCTATTGGACCATGGGTTCCTCCCATGTATTATCCTCCAGAATTATAATATCTTGGGAAGGCGTGACTTCCCCCAATAAATTGATTAAACCCATAGGAAGGATGGCCCCCAGTAAATTGGATCCCTCCATAGGATTCCCAATGAAGGGATTGTCCCCATACATAGAACTACCCTAGGGTGTATGACTACCACTAGGATAAGTACTCCCCCGACAAAATTGTTTCCCATAAGAAAGGGGAATCCATCTGAGACATTACTTCCCCTGGTGAATGGGAAACCACTAGAAACATTCTTGCTATTGTTGAAAGGTAAGCCACCAGAAACTAATCTGATTCTAGGAAAAGGAACACTACTAGGGGTGGTAAGCCCTCTAATAGGTTGATGACTTCCAAAAAATTGACCCCCTTGTGAAGGAGGTGTAGAGATTTTCCTCTATAGATGTATTCCACCCCAAAGGAAATCCAACATTAAGAATGATCGGGATACTAGTAGAAATACCAACCGTGGAGTGAGAACTACCACTAGTGTTAATAGTATGATTTGGTCCCCCACCAAAAACAAAGGATGAGGTGGTTTGTTGCACATTTGCAATAGTTTCTGGAACACTGGATTGACCTATGGGTGTAACCGTGGGTATGGAAGGAATTTTCCAAAGGTAAAATGTATATGTGTTGGGATAGGTACATTCCAGATGGTTTAGGATATTTCATTGAAGTCCCTCCTTGGATACCAAGGAAAAATGGAGTGGGTTTCTCCATATATGAAGACATACTAGATGCATACATAATGTGACTAAACAGTGAAAAAGGATCACCAGTCAAAGGTCGAATTTGTATGACTACGGGATCGAAAGGATCAGTTAAAGGGGGGTTAAAGTGTGGGACAATACCCTCATCAAAAAATTCAACCTCAACTTGATCGGTATGTACCGAATCACTTTCGGAAATAATGTTTTCAACAACCTCTACTTGAGAGGTGATTCGCGTCCTAATAGGTGGTGGTTCTACCTCGACCAGAGAAATGCCCCTAATACATTTAGATTGGTGAATCGGTAGACTGGCCATAGTTAAATATGTAATTATAAAATAAAAATAACAATCCTACATTCAACTATATTATAAGACCAAAAACAAACCCCTAGCCAAAATCTAGGTAATTAACAGGAAAACCAATTGGATAAAAGGACTCTTCCGGAGGTGGGGTTTCAAACCACCAATGAAGAGGCGAGAGACAGTTACGGAAACCCCTCTTTCCCCCCCTAATACAAGGTCTAAGTTCCCATGGGGCACCCCCCAAGGTAGAGGAATAAAATGATTATGTGTCTCTCTCAGGTACCACAAGCACTTCCTACTTGCAGTGACCCGTGTAGGAACCTAGGAGTAGCACTAAGTTTACCACTTCACAAAATAACGACTGGGGAGAATATTTGTAAGTCACATTAAAACATGTGGGAAGGGAACGTAAGTCATAAGTATCGAGCTCGAATCCTGTCGAGAAGATGTCACCCCAAGGACTTGCCAAATTAATGGAACCCCAATACACACAATAACCCACTAAGTACACCGAGAGGGGATATCTACCAAATGCACCTAGCTTGATCTTGTGCTTGACTCTTTTGTTAGAAGGGGTTTCCTGGTAAGCGCCTTTCGCTACTGATGGATTTTATATCTTCGGTGACTCTAGTTGTGTTTTATGGCCTTGGAGTGTTTCATCTCCAATCCCAATCCAAGGCCCTACAATCTAAACTAATGTTGGTTTTCTAGACCAAATAAAATGTCTAATCAATTTTAATTAAACGCTTCTGTTTAAGTTTTTTTATTACTCAATCAAGGTAAATGGAATGAGACTTGGTGATGTTAGAGACTCTTGACTCTTCAAATAGAAAGAGTGAAAAAATGAGAATGCACTCTTTTCGTTTGATGAACACCTATCTACGAGAGGGAAGAGAGCCCTTTTACTTTTTCAATAATAAAAATAAAGCACATAAAAATATCAATAAGACATCAAAACATCCCAAATGGAGATCTCATCATATGCAATCTTCACATGCAATTCAATCAAACTGAAGCAAGCACACCAAAACAAGAATCTATTAACATGCCCAATGTAGAAATATTTTGTTTTTTCCTTTTGTTTTCAAATGTAAAACAAGCAAACAATAAGAAAACGCATGCAATGGACATCTTCAAATAATGGTAATCAGATTAGCAAGACAAAACAATGTTCACTAAACCAACTAGTGACCACATGTACTCATTGAAAAGATCCCAATACTTGGTATAACTTATGTGACAATGAAAGACAAATGGTTTCCCTGCTACAAAATTACTCAAATAGAGATGAATGAATAACAACAAAGATCATAAAAATCCTCCAACATCAAAACCAAACCAGAGGGAGTGAATTAGAAATGAACTCACTAATTCAAGGTCTCACTAAATGTTGGCCCGGTTTTGCAACCAGGCTTAGTGCTATGGGCACCTGCTAACTAGTAGCACCAGTTTCAATAGAATTAAACAAGAAGCTAATCTAAACAAAACTAATCACGGATCTATGCAAGAATATAAGCAAATAGTGTAAACATTTAAAAAACAAGAACAAGAAAATATTAAAGAATGAATTTGTATTAAAAAATGGAGGGCAAGCAAGTGCTTGCAATAATACCTTCAATGGTGAAGGTTGATGTTGAGCAACTCCCAAGATGAGTAGCTCCAAGCTCCAAAAGGTCTCCTTCTCCAAGGTTGCTTACAATGGCCAAAATGCTCGAGGAAGATTTCGGCAGCATGAGGATGAGATAATGGATGGATGTGAAATGAGGAGCCCCTACCACCTTTTTATAGGTTTTGGTGGTGGGGAATACCATTTGTGGTTTTGTGGAAACCAAATGGTATTGACCAACATGGTTTAGGTACTTTTCCCTCCTTTTTCTTTTTTTGAATAAAAATAATATTTTAATTCCCTTTTTAATATTTTTGGGAATTTGGACCCTTTTTGAGGGTTTTTTATGATTTTCAGGAAAAATAATCTTTTTTAATGGAAAAAGGAGTGTACTCAGGTCTTTTGGTGACCTTTTGTTGGTTTCAGAGGCTCAGATGGTGAAAAAGTGGACAAATGGGTCATGTGAATAGGGAAATGAGCTAGTGAGCACTTTTTAGGTGTTAACAGATTGCCCCCTGATGTGTGAGGGCAGGAGCTCATCGTATGGCCGATAAACATCATAGTTCTTTTGTCTTTTTTCAGGGGTTTGGGAAGGAGAAGAGACCGATTGGAGACTGGAGCCACGGCCCTTGGAAGCTGCAAGAAACAAAAAATATTACATGGCCTCAATATGAATGAGGTATAATCTCTGATAATGGACGAGGCGGGCATTCCCATGCTCGTATCAAGACATATACATAACAATTAGTCCCAAGAAGGGGGATCTAATACATAAAGAATCTACTGGTACACCATAACGGTCTAGGGGGGACATTATTTTGGGATGTACTCCTAATCATAACGGATCTCAATAACTGATACACTGGAATAACTGAGGAACTGCTGAAACTGAAGGTGTCCAACATCTATAGGGACTCAAAGACTATGAGTCATCTCTGAGAAATAATGTAACTGTATACTCAAGGGAGTATGAAACTGGGGTATATCTGAATATTGTCTCCATGCGCAACCCGGATATCTGTAGAAAAAGTGTGACTGGTGTTATCCATAGGAAGACTCTCAAATGTGGAGGAGTCAGGAGGTATCCGGGGTCTTCGACTAATAAGTGAAACGGACGAATACCCTGTGCGGGTCTCAACGATGCGATCAAGGTGTTGAAGTCGAGCATGTGAGAAACAACCATTTGGAGAGGCACTGAAGATTCCTCTTGAAATGATTCGTAGGCACTCATCATAAATGGTGATGAGTCCAAGACACAGGGACCTCTAGGTCTATCCTCTGGAATCAATGTGGTTGTCGTCGACAGAGGGAGACCAGCAACTAACAAGGTAATGATGTTTCCTTGATAAGAGCGCGAGGTGTAAAACTAAAGTGTTGTAGTACTGATGGTAGGACTGACATACTTGTGGGAAGGGGAAATAACTGGGTCAAAAAATGGGTAGATTCAAACTTCCTTTGTTCAGAGCATGATGACATGGTTGACCTGGCAGCGTAGGGAACTGACTTGTAGGTGTGGGGATCATTGCTTTGACTGAATGGTATATATTGACTCTGGGGGGGGGAGGACGAGCTAATAGGTGCCGTCAAGGAATTATCAAGGTGACATACTACATAATACTCTGAACAAAGGCGACCAAAATGGGGAAGCTGCCTAATGAGTAGCTGTGATCTGTCGTGGCGCCAAGAGGCACCATTGATTCCTTCTTCGTAGTTTTAATGAGCTCTAAGAAGGGATAAAAGTGTGCTCTGAAATGGTACGGTCCTGTGGATTTTGTGAGCCCAGGACGGCTCATGCTCATGGTTGCTTTCATGTTTAGAGAGTCTGAAAATGGTAAGTGGACTCTAATGGTGTTTCTTTTTCGTAAGTTTAGTCTCCAAGGCCCGAAAAAGCATAAAATGATGCGGATGGAGAACTCTTCTAGCCGATGTGACTAGAGTATACCTTTTTCGTAATTAGTCTACAAGGTCCAGAAAAGGGGTAAACTTATACCAGGTAGACACCCTTTCAGATACGTTTAACGAGCATGAAAGGAAACAAGGTTGCTCAGCAATCTTTTCATTGTTTGTAGGAGTCAGAAAAAAGCTTAACAGAAACTCCCTAAGTGCCTTTTTCGTAAAAGGGGTTGTTCGACCCGAAAAAGGGGTAAAATTATACCGAACAAAAATGGATTGATGAGGGCGAGAAAAGGTCTCAATCATCATCATCAGTGCGGAAAATTGGATCCGGTGACATAAGGATTGTCGAAAACGGAGAACGGCCGATGTGGCACGCAAACCGAGGCTATGTGGGGGGCATAAAAAATGCTCTAAAAATCAGGACGTGACAGCGAGAAATGTTCTCAAGCATCATCACGAGCGCGGAAAACTGAATCTGACGATATAAGGCACGTCGAAAACGGAGAACGGGCGATGTGGCACGCAAACCGAGGTGACGAGGGAAGCATGGAAAAAATGCCCAAAAAATCTAAAGGTGAGAGCGAGAAATGATCTCAAGCATCATCACGAGCGCAGAAAACTGAATCCGGCGATATAATGCATGTCGAAAACGGAGAACGGCCGATGTGGCACGCAAACCGAGGTGACGAGGGGGGCCAATAAATGGTCAAAAAATGGACCCTGTCAAAATGGGAAAAGGAAGGAACCTGCATGAAGTTCTCGCTGTGCTGATTCCAACGGTTTGAGAAATGGACTTCGTATGATCCCGCAATGGTTGGTTGAAAATTGGTGGAATTTCTATAAATAGGGCGTGGGGCCCAAATGACTTGTCATTGTTACGTGTGAGTTTGATAGAGCTATCAGAGCTATTTCTTGATTTTCGAGAGATTTCACCGTTGGTTTTCGATTCTGCGAGTTTCAGGTAACTCTATTTGCCTTAGCCTTTTCAATTATGTCTTTTTTGTTTGGCGGCGGGCCCCCGAAGGCCGCGAAATTCCATGTTTACCCTCCAACGTGGAATATCGCGGGTTTCGGGTCTGTTCCCCGCGATGAACCGCGCGGGTTTCAGGCTGACAGTTGCGATGTTCATCGCGACTGTGAAGTTGGAACCCGCGATGTTCATCGCGAGTTCATGGGAGATAGTTGCGATGTTCATCGCGACTGTCTGGCCAAAATCCGCGATGTTCATCGCGGGTTTTTGCATGGAGGCCGCGATGGTCATCGCGGCTTTTGGTGGAAATGCCGCGATGGTCATCGCGGCTTTTGGTGGAAAAGCCGCGATGGGATTTTTTCAAAAAATTTCGTGCTGGGGCTAAAAATTTCTTTTGTTTTCTGGCAGGATGTTGAGGAGACCATTGTCGTCGTGGCGAGAGCGGGAGATCGATGATGATATTATGGAGAGGATTCAGACTGATCCGGGGGTGCGACAGACTCTGGCTATGAGCGGACTTTTGAAGTTCGCTCAGATCCCACCTATTCGTTCAGTGCGACGGTTCCTGAACAAGCTAGTGAGTTGGTGGGTGTCGGCGGAGGGTGCATTTATTATTGTGGGTGAGAGGTTGGAGATCACTCTCACGGATGTCTATTTTTTGACTGGGTTGCCTCGTTTGGGTGAGGTGGGAGATCTCCTGCCGAGGATCCCGCCGGGTGTGGATATGGAGGACTTGTTACAGACCTTCTGTGTTGATGATGCTGTTTTGCAGAACAGCTCTATCAGTCTGCGATCCCTACGTGAGTGGGATATGCGGGCTGTTGGGGCATGTGTTCTGAGGATATTGGGTGCTGCTGCGCCACACCGTATGTCTGGGGGACAAACTATGATGGTGGACTCTGTTCTCCGGGGGACTTATTATGCTTGGGGGCAGATGTTTCTGGCTGGTGTCCGGAGGGATCTGGACAAGGCCATTCGAGAGGGAGGTGAGTTCTGTTATGCCTCCTTCCTATGTTGTTTTTTCGTTGAGCGCTTGCCGACCTTGCGACCACGGGTACCCATTCGTGCTGGTCTGGTGAGTGAGCCTCGCATGATGAGGTGGGGGTAGATGATGCCTCGTGGCGGCGGTGGTGTGCATGGTTTCTTCACTGTGGATTTTTATGAGCAGTGGGAGCAGATGCCCCTGCTGATTGAGGACTACCCTCATGCCGGCATGGACTACCGAGGCGACCCCGAGATGCCTCGTGCCCCAGGACAGGCCTGGAGTTTAGACGGTATGTTTTGTGTTCTATTTTATATTATATCATGTGTTGTTTCATTTATCAGTCTATGATTATAGTTGCATATGATGGTTTATTTGCATTGTGCAGATGTGGGTCCAGTGCCACCGGCCGACTACGTGGCTCGTCAGGGGAGAGCGATGGTGGTCTCCCATCCACCTGCAGCGGTACCACCTCCACGTGGTGGAGGATTTGCGGCTCGTGGGAGAGGGGTTGGCCCTCGAGATGACGCCATAGAGGGTGTCAGACAGACCTTCGACCGGATCCTAGCTGGACTCCCCGAGGATGGTTGGAGAGACCTGGATCGGGATATTTTGGAGGGTTTCTTTGGTGCGCCGCCTGAGTGGCGGTCGCTCTTGTTGAGGACAACAATGTTTATGGCAGGGCACAAGGGTGGTGCTCGGGATGTCCCTCCAGAGCCGACTCAGATGAGGATCCGTCTACGGGGTGACCTAGCGAGGCCAGCGGAAGAGGCGCCAGAGGAGCGCAGAGTTCGGGCTCGCCATGACCCGGCGGGGCCAGCGGAGGAGGAGCCGGAGGAGCCTAGGGATCCTGATGAGTAGATGATATTGTATCTGCCCCCAAATGCTGATGAGCATATGGGGAAGCATTTTTTGTACGATTGATGTATTTTTTGTATATCGGGTTTTGAGGGCACATATGACATATTGACTATCATGGTTTATATATATATGTGTGTATATATTTGAATATATGGTCGTGTATGCACGTGGATGCACATTTGTCTTTTGTATATGCCAGTGGAGGCACATGTTATGCACGTGGATGCAGTATTTTGTTATTTGTTTATGCCCGTGGAGGCACATGTTATGCACGTGGATGCATTATTTTGTTTTGGTATATGCCCGTGGAGGCACATGTTATGCACGTGGATGCATTCTGTTTATGGATATGCCCATGGAGGCACATGGATGCACATTTTGGTTATGACATGATGTGATTGGTGTGCCAGTCGAGGACATTGTTGGCCATATGGTCTGCTACGCTATTGAGGTGTCTTGGGACATGTGTGAACGAAATGGATTCAAACTGTCTAACCATTTGTTTAGTGCGCAGGAATTTTCTGAAAAGACAGGGATCACGTACCTGGTAATCATTGTTGAGCTGGGAAACTAGGAGCTATGAGTCCAAGAAAACGTTGAGGTGACGGATGCTCATTTGGAGAGCTGCGGCCAGGAGACCGGTCACGGCATCGTATTCAGCTTGGTTATTGGTGGCGGCACCTAAACATACTCCGTCAATGTGAATTAACTCATGTGAAGGGGAGTATATTACCCAAGCTGAGGAGGCGAGATTGGGAGACCAACGGCTTGCACCATCAGCGAAACCGACATAGCAGAGTGGAAGAGGATCCATCTGTGGTCATGCAGAGAAAAACAAATATTTAGGTTTTTTGAATTTTTTGTGAACAAAGAAAGTATGCCTATACTAAAATGGACGGTGGTGTCCATCATATTTTCTATGGGTAAAATCATTTAAGGTACAACCCGTTGCGTGGGTTGCGTAGGGGATTGCCTTCTGAATCGGTCAAAATGTATGCCCCCTGCCCGAGGCAGGTGTGTATGATGTAGGGGCCTTGCCACATAGACACGAACTTTCCCTTTCCGGTTTTATCATGAGCTTGATCGTAAGCGAGGACAAGATCTCCCTCAGAAAAGGTTCTTGGGTGGACTTGTTTGTCGTAACTTAGTTTTGATCGTTGTTTAGCTGCTTCCATGTTTTGAATGGTTGTGCGCCGATCTTCATCGGCCTGCTCTAGGAGTAGTAAACGTTGCTCGATCGGGGAAGTGTCCGGTAGGAGTTCAACGGTGATATGTAAGGATGGGATCTGGCACTCAATAGGGAGGACGGATTCGACACCGTGAACTAAATGGAAAGGGGTAAAACCAGTGGCGGTTTTGGTTGAGGTGCGGTAGGCCCATAGTGTCGGGAAAAGCATGTGGTGCCAATTGGATTTGTGCTTGTCTACAGTACGTTGGAGAATGGTCTTCAAAATTTTATTGATCGCTTCGACTTGGCCGTTTCCTTGGGGATAGTAGGCGGAAGAGAAATGGTGTTCAAATTTCAACATGGTTGATAATTCTTTCCAGATGGCATCTTCGAAGTGAGAGCCATGGTCGGAGACTAGTTGCTTCGGCACTCCGAAACGAACGATAACATGGTTGAAGAAAAATCATGCTGCAGTGTCAGCTTTGCAATTATAAGTCGGCATGGCTTCCGCCCACTTGGTGAAATAATCTACGGCCACAATGATGTGCTTATGCCCGCCGGCTGACGTGGGGTTGCAATCGAGGAAGTCAATGGCCCATTTGCAAAATGGTCCGATAGTGATGACTGGATGAAGGGGGGCGGGAGAGGTTCTTGCTTTGGGGGAAAAAAGTTGGCAGTTCTGGCAGTGCTTGACTGCGGTGATGCAATCAGTAAACAATGATGGCCAAAAATAACCTGCCCGAATGATCTTCTGGGCGGTGGTGGAATGGCCTGGAATGTAGAGGTCATTGGTGTATCTGAGTAAAGTTCGGGCCCTACAGAAGAAACAAAGGAGGTAGTTGCACTAGAAGTGGGTTGTTCAACCATGGGGAGAACATTTTCGGGTGCTGCAGGGGCATTGGGATCATAGTAGGTGAGTTGGCCAATTTTGACCACGCGTCCCTCGTGGGGGAACATCATGGTGCGAAAAACGGATGAGGCGACCGCTTTCATGGCGTACATGTAACTGCGGCCAAGTAAAAGGTTATAATCGAGCTGGGCATTAATTACCTCTATGTCGATGAGCACAGTTTTCCCACCTAATTGGACAGGGACCTTGGGTAGTAAACCTTGAGGTTGGGCTGAACGGCCGTCGTAGGCCCGTAATGCAGTGGTGGATTGTTGGAGAGTAGGGGATCCCAACTTCTGCCAAATGAATGTGGACATGACGCATGTAGAGGCAACCTCGTCGATGATACACCGATGGATGACAAGATTCCGAATAGAAACAGAAACTTGGACTGCTATGGTGGAAGGAAGACGTGGTTCGGACTGGTCCAAATCAAAGGTCGTCAATTTTGAATCATTTGGGTCAATCGCCCCAATAGCGGAAAGTAAAGTCTTGCGCTGCGTAGGACAGTTTTTTAAGACTTCTAACGCAGACATGGCTGCGGGAGATTGAGCTAAGTCATCTACGATGTTGTAATTTGACGCAGCCCGTGCATTGGGGTTGTTGTTGATACGGCGGAGTGGGAAACGAGGTGCTTTAGAGGCGCCATCGAGTGGAAGCGGTGGTATACGTAACGTCTGATCAGTGGAATGAACGTTAGTATCCTTATCGGCGGGGGGGGCTTTGGAGGTAGGGCCATACTGGTTCCGACGTGTCTGAATGTTGACATCGGCAGTGGACATCATCAATAAGTGGTGAGTGCCTGAATCAAACATGGGTTGATCAGGAGCGGCGTAAGTGATTTGTTGTGGTGGCACGTTGCCCTGTGGGGGAGCTAACGGCTGAGTGTTCACCACTCCTTGCGTTGGAAAAGGGTTTTGTAGCACCAAATGTTGTTGTTGAGGTGGTGGGGGGGTTTTGGTGGTGGGGAATACCATTTGTGGTTTTGTGGAAACCAAATGGTATTGACCAACATGGTTTAGGTACTTTTCCCTCCTTTTTCCTTTTTTGAATAAAAATAATATTTTAATTCCCTTTTTAATATTTTTGGGAATTTGGACCCTTTTTGAGGGTTTTTTATGCTTTTTAGGAAAAATAATCTTTTTTAATGGAAAAAGGGGTGTACTCAGGTCTTTTGGTGACCTTTTGTTGGTTTCAGAGGCTCAGATGGTGAAAAAGTGGACAAATGGGTCATGTGAATAGGGAAATGAGCTAGTGAGCACTTTTTAGGTGTTAACACTAAATAAGAGAGATATGAAAGCAATCAAATTACTCAAACCCAATAAAAAACCATCATCTAAGTGTTACACATAAGTCATGGACATCAAAACACAGTTCTGGGAACAACCTCAGAGCAGATATGAGAACAAATAGACCAAAAATCATCAAATAAGCAATCCTAGAGCATTATCGCTCTGTCTCTAACTGATAGGGAGTGATGGCAAGATGAGCATCGCCCCCTAAAGTGAAGCAGGGAGTGAGGGTATTGCTTTGGTCTTCAAAGGGAGGGGGCAATGGCCCTCAAAATATCCCAAAATTTAACAATCAGACTTGGATATGAGTGGTTCCAAAGGTTGGATAGTTCCAAAACTTATGAAAGAAGACTCTAATGATTAATGAAAGACACAAGAAGGTCAAGAAACTAGGAATTCAAAGAATTCAGAAGATCAAAACTAGGGAAATTATAAACAAACTTTCTCCAGTGGATTTGCCAGTTCTGTCATGGATATTTCTCCCTTTTGGATAGGTGAGACCTCCCTTGGATCCTTTCCCTGATCCAAGATAGACAAAGGGGGTAGACCACTATGATTTCACCCACTAGATATAATAATTCACTCAATAGATCCAATTATTCATTCATACACAATAAATGAAGAGGGAGGTAAGAAGGATTAACACACCTTAACTTATGTGAGATCCTTTGGTGAAGATCAATCTCAGCTACTATAGATATGTTAGACTTGGATCTAGTTCCACTTGATAATACCTATTGGAGGAGCCTAGTCGACTAGCCGACTAGGTCCTTTAGCTGAACATAGTCGATTCGGTCCAGTTGTTCGGTTAGTTGACCGAACTATTATTTATAACTAAAAACTACTTGTAAATCATATATATAGGATGGTGAGTTGTGGATCTGTGGCATTCGTTTGTACAATATTTGACCTATGTTAATACAAATACTTGTTAATGTTGTCCCACTTACTCTGTTATCTTGTATATTTTTTATTGTATGTTATGTGATCTTGTATATATGATTATTGTACTATTAGCAATCCATGCAAACCCTTAGACTACAACATTGGTTTTGTTTCCGATAGTACATAATCATGCTGAAATAATGATCATGCACAAATCATAACTGAACACGAGATTTGAGAGTGGTGGGACAAGAAAATATCAAATTAAATCCAGAATTATGCAAGGTAGAACAAGCTAACAATCACGCAGGCAAGGGATAAGTTCTTCACTAAATCCCATGAAATATTTATAGAGACCATTCCCTGTGAAATAAAGAAATTCCTTGGCATCGTTCATGACCAAGTTAGACGCCTAGAATGAAATACTTATAATGCACAAAATTTAAAATGGAGGTAGAAAAAATCTATGTGAGTTGGTTGAGAAGATATGTGAAGATTTATGTGAAGAACAAGCTATAGAAGAAAGATATTCTAGCGATGAATTCCAACGTAAATTCTACTCAGACCTTCATGAAGGATTCCTCTACTCTATACTAGGCCTGCTATATAAATTTTTAATTGAAAATGGATCTGATCACATAGTAGAGCCACGACCTCCGTTGGCCAAGCATGTGTCATGAAATTGGAAGGAGAATAAAAAAGAGTGGGAGTGCTTCATTAATGAATGTCAGTGAGAATATTTCTTAAACAAATGAAGACCATTGTTGAACCCACCTCTGTCAAACAATAAGAGTTGGGTCGGCAATGGGGGTTCACTGACCATGTGTTCTGAATGAAAGAATGATTTTAGTCGATTACAGAAGAAAAGAATGAAAGCCTGCAAAAATTCGAGTCCACTCTGACGAACCAAATGCCCAGCTACTCATAAACAAATAACAGGCATACAGAAATTAGAAAGAGAAAAGAGGTACAAACGATGAGAACAGCTGAGGGATATCAGCTATTCCATTACATGGAAAAAGAAATATAAATAAATCAGGTGAGATGGTCGAGTATCTTAAATAACTTCCTGAGTCAAGAGAAATTCGACCAGATGGAGAAGGTGAGGTGTTGACACCGATAGATTGGTCGCAAGTGATGGTTCTGAACCTGCATGTACGACACATTGCAATTCTTGATTCCTCGACTCTCGTCAGCTCTGTACCAATGATAATGATGTAGGAGCATCAGGGCCTAGGCAGATCAGTCGAATTTGATCGACATGGAGAGACCGACAAGAGGGAGTGCCGACGACCACTGGTGCGTGAAGCAGATTGACTTATCGAAGTCAATAAGTCGAGCAGAGAACTGTCGAAGCAGTCGACAGGAGTGTGAAGGGAAGTCGAGAGTCGACATGTCATAGTTGACAGAAGACAGTCGATAGTTGACAGGCGAATTTCGATAGTCGACATGCAAATTTCGATAGGCGACAAGTTCCCGCAGAGTCGTAGTAAGGTCAACATGTTGTCGGACCGTGACATCAACAGGTTGGGCATGAGCCAAGCGAGGAGGAAGGGGTGGAATGGTGAATCCTTGGGTTGCGAAGGAAGTCGAAAAGTGAGTCGAAGCTGACAGAGGACAGTATGGCCGATGTGATGGTTTGCTGTAGCTTGTCAGAAGGACGCGTAGCAGTCAAGGAGAGTACTTGGAAACAGTTAGGGGTCTCTAAGGAAGTTAATGGCAGTTATTGTAGGTGGGTGAAGACATGGTAGATGTCATCACAGACAGAGGCTGTGCACACTGCAGCACGGTCGGGGCGCTGACAGTTGCAGGTCTACAGGATCATGGAAGGATCGGCTGATAGAGGATGCGTGTCTCAGGGATCGCAGTGGTCTCGGGAATAGCAGCAGTAGAGTAGAATACCAAGGACTTGTCATTTTGGAGAGTCAAGGAGAGCTCAAGAGAAGTCTGGTAGATTGGATAGGAAAGTCACACATCTACAGAGCCGAGAAGATCAAGCCATAGCTTAGAGTTATGCAACAAACCAGGAGAGGGTGAGGTCAACACAATGAGATAGCACACAGTTACTTCTATGTTGTAACGGCTGAGGCCGACAGTTAGTTAGTTATTTCATTTATTTGCAGTTTGCATTGTAACCGATTCGAAGAAGTAATATAATCCAACTTCTGGCATGTGTTTTGCATCTTGTCTATGTGAATGTGTGTGTGGTGTGTATTTTTAAGCAAGAAACTGGTTGCGATAAGGCGCCTTGCGTCAGTTGGTATCAGAGCGTAGAAAATCCTAAGAGTTGAAGGATAATGTGAGTGGTATTAAGCCTGCAAGTGCATTGAACAGCTCCAACTGAGGTGGGGTAGAGATGTACACGACTTGCTGAAGTCTGGTTGCGATTGGACAAGTGGGAGTTTAAGCAGAGGTTGAAAATGGCCCACAAAGGCGTTAATGTCCGAGGACAAAGAGCACGTGGCGCAGCAGTCATAGTTGATTGTGAGATGTTCGACGAATGCATCCAAACAATGTGAACTTTGAAAAATGAAGTCGCAGCGATCAAAGAGAGCTAAAGGTGTGGTTGTATTCCTAATGCATTAGACCACAACGACGAGGAAGTCGAAGAAGTGGAACCACAGGAAGCAGCGGAAGATGAACCAGAAGAAAAACTGATCAAACTTCTAACGGATATGAGAGGTCGGGCAAAGATAGATGTTTGTACCTACTCGGGAAGTCTGGATCCATAAGACTTGATCGACTGGTTCAGAGAGATGGAGAAATAGTTCGACATAGAGTAGATCGAGGATCCTAGGCGGGTTAAGAATGCATGTCTGAGGTTGAAGGGTCATGCCTCATTGTGGTGGGACAATGTACAGGCTGACAGAGTCAAGAAGGGCAAGGAGAAAATCAATTCTTGGGATAGGATGGTCACCAAGTTGAAAGTAAATTTTTTGCCAAATGACTATGTGATTTCCTTGTTCAGGAAGTTGTAGAACTTTCGACAAAAGGAGATGACTGTGAAGGAGTACACGGAAGATTTCTATAGGTTGTCAATAAGGTCGGGCTAGACCGACGAAGGAGAAGAAGCTGTCGCTAGTTATGTGAACGGCTTGAAATATGCCATTTAGGATGAATTGAGCATGTCAAGATTCAGAGAAGTGGGTGAAGCCTACCAATTAGATCTGAAGGTAGAAGAGAAACTGTCGAGAAAATCCGTAGTGACCAGAGATAGGACGACTGGTTGGGGTGCGAGGACTGTTCCCGCGAAAGGCTAAAGTAGTGGTTACAGGAGGGAAGTTGTCGAAGATAGTCGACATGCGGAAGGGACATCGACAAGGGAGAAAGCGCAAGAAAATCGACGCGATGGTCGTGAGAATCGTGGTAGAGGTGCGTATGCTCGAGGTGGTCAATCCAACAAAAAAGGAGCTAACATACCAGCCATAATTTGTTATAAGTGTCATGGAGCGGGACACAAGGCATATGAATGCCCAGAGAACCTACATGCTGCAGAGGAGTCGAATCTTAGACATCGAAGAGATGAGAAGGTCGACGAGAAGGAAGAATCGGCATCCGACAGTAGTGAGGATGGTAAGAATAAAATTTGGGCCATGATTTCCAGCAAGACACTGCTTATGGATGACAGATGCGATGAGCAAGAGCCGGCACAGCGAAAAGTGATCTTTCGAATGAAGGTGTGAATCAGTGAATGGTGTTGCAATACCATAGTTGATGGTGGAAGCACTGAGAATCTTGTGTCGACAGAGGTGATTGAGAAAGAAAATTTGAGATGTCGAGAACATCCACACCCATACAAGATCTCATGGTTGCAAAAAAGACACCACGTGAAGGTGACCAGACAGTGCCTGATTAACTTCAATGTTGGGAAGTTAGAGGATAGTGTACTGTGCGACGTAATCCCAATGGACGTGTGCCATCTATTGTTAGGAAGACCATGGCAATATGATCGGAAAATTATCTATGATGGTCGATCCAACACAGTCACAGTGTGGAAAAATGGCGTGAAGAGGACTCTTAAGCTGAAACCGGAGGAGCAAGCCGACGGTAAGCAGGGCAAGAGCAAATTTTAGGAGAAGCGAGTGCTGATGTGTTCAGCGAAAGAATTTCTTGCAGGGGAGGAAAAGCAATCAGGGTGTTATGCTATCATTCCGAAAGGACCATATGTCAAGAAGGCAACAATGGAGGAGAAAATTCTGGTCGAAGTCGGAAAGATGCTCGAAGAGTTTCGAAGCATAGTGGTCGATGAGACACTGACAGGATTGCCGCTGACAAGGAGCATATCCCATCAGATCGACTTGATTCTAGGGTCGAGTCTGCCAAACAAAGCACCGCATAGGATGAGTCCGACAGAAGCTCAGGAACTCAATCAACAGGTCCAGGAGTATTTGGATAGAGGGTTGATCAGAGAGACTCTGAGTCCGTGCGCGGTACCAGCAGTATTAGCGCCGAAGAAAGGTGGAGAATGGAGGATGTGTACAAACTCCAGAGCTATCAACAAAATCACGATCAAGTATCGGTTTCCATTTCCAAGAATGGACGACTTGATGGATTGTTTGAGTGGAGCAAATTACTTCACAAAGATAGACCTGAAGAGAGGTTATCACCAGATTTGGGTTAGAGAAGGAGATGAATGGAAGACAACATTCAAGACGAAGGAATGGATTTATGAGTGGTTAGTCATGCCATTTAGATTGACTAATGCACCCAGTACATTCATGCGATTGATGAATGAAGTACTGAAACCATTCTTGGGAAATTTTGTCGTAGTCTATCTAGACAACATTCTGATTTTCAGTCGAACCAAGCCAGAACACTTGGGGCACATTCAACAGGTATTGCAGAAGTTGCAGGAAGAGAAGCTGATGGTGAACCTATAAAAGTGTTTCTTCATGAAGGAAGAACTAGTATACTTGGGATTTGTAATCTCGGGTAAAGGGTTGGTGATGGACCAAGAAAAGGTGAAGGCGATACTGGATTGGCCTGAACCGACAAGCGCGACCGGAGTGAGGAGTTTCCATGGACTTGCCACTTTCTACAGGAAGTTCATTCGAGGATTCAGTCGGATTTGCACACCATTGACATAGTGCATGAAAAAGGGAGAGTTCAAGTGGATGGAGGCTTCCCAACGAGCTTTCGACAAGTTGAAGGGAAAGGTCACTGAGATCCCAGTGTTATCCCTCCCCGATTTTGACAAAGTTTTCCAGGTCGATTGCGACACAAGTGGAATAGCAATTGGAGCAGTGTTGAGCCAAGAGGGCCGACCAATTGCATTCTTCAGTGAGAATTTGAATGATGCGAAGCAGAGATATTCGGTCTATGACCAGGAATTTTATTCTATTGTCCAGGCATTGAAGAAGTGGAGGCATTACTTGTTTCCCAAAGAATTTGTGTTGTACACAGATCACCAAGCGCTGAGGTATCTGAAAACTCAGTCGAATTTAAATCAGCGGCACATGAAATGGGTCGAGTTCCTACAGGGATATACATTCATGTTGCGACATAGGTCGGGCAAGTCGAACAAGGTTGCCGATGCACTGAGTAGGAGAGTTGCATTGATGAACACGACGACAGTTCAGGCAATAGGAATAGAGTCGGTGAAGACAAAGTACACTACCGATGAGGATTTTGCGAAAGCATGGGAAGCTTGTCGCGAACCGTGGAGTGTCGACAGGACTCCATACTTGGATTATTTTGTCCAAGAGGGATACCTATTCAAGGGATGACAGTTGTGTATTCCCAGAGGATCAATGCGAGAGAACCTAATCCGAGAGTTGCATAGCGGTGGATTAGCAGGTCATTTTGGCATCAACAAAACTAAGGCATTGGTCGAAGAAAAGTATTATTGGCCAGGAATGACGACAGATGTTAGAAAGTGGGTTCGACAATGTAGAGTTTTCCAGTTGGCAAAAGGAAGAAGTCAGAACACGGGGTTGTATACACTGTTTCCGATACCGAATACCCCATGGGAGCACCTGAGCATAGATTTTGTGCTAGGATTGTCGAAGACGCAGCAAGGGAGTGACTCAATTTTTTTTTTGTAGACAGATTTTCAAAAATGGCACACTTTATTCCGTGTCGGAAGACAAGTGATGCCACAAGCATTGTTGTACTATTATTCAAGGAAGTAGTCAGATTGCATGGGTTTCCAAAGAGTATCACATCGGACAGAGATACCAAGTTTATGGGGCATTTCTGGAGAACCCTATGGAAGAAATTGGACACGAGGTTGAAGTTTAGCTTAGCATATCATCCGCAAACAGACGGACAGACCGAGGTGGTAAACAGAAGTTTGGGAAACCTTCTGAGATGTTTGAAGGCCAACAAACCCAAACAGTGGGAGAACGTGTTGGTGCAAGCAGAATTCGCATACAACAATTCTATGAATCGGTCGACAGTTTTGAGCCCATTCCAGATTGTTCAAGGAAGAAGCCCACACAGAGTGGTGTATTTGGTCGAGTTGCCAACAAAAATCAGGAAAAGCGTGGATGCAGAGTCATTCACCGAGCACATGAAAGAACTTCATGAAGATGTGCGAAAGCGCGGAGAAAAGAGCAACACGGCATAAAAGTTGAGAGGGGACAGGAAGAAGAGGAGACTTGGTCTATGCACATTTGCGGAAGGAGAGAATTCCGACAGGGACATATAACAAGCTGAAGCTGAAGAAGATTGGACCATGCAAGATTCTGAAGAAAATTTCAGACAACGCCTATGTGTTGGAGTTTCTGAATGACTTGAGCATTTCACCAACATTCAATGTCTCAGATCTGTACAAATTCGAAGAAGGTTCAAGCAGCGGAATCATGGGAGTGTCGAACATTGACTGGACAGACCAGATTCCAGATCGACACAAGGAGGATATCACAGAAGTAATAAAGGAACACGAAGTCGGGTGTACGCGCATTTCACGAAGGAAGAAATACTTGGTGCAATGGAAGGATGATGAGTTATAGGAGACGACATGGATTTTCGAAGAAGAGTTCAGGAGACTGACAGAGCAGTCGAGTTATTTTTCACCTGGGGATTCTGATGCAGGAGCATCGAGGCCTAGGAATATCAGTCAAAGTTGATCAACATGGGGATACTGACTAGAGGGAGTGCCGACAACCACTGGTGCGTGAAGCAGATTGACTTGTCAAATTCAATAAGTAGAGCAGAGAACTGTCGAAGCAGTCGACAGGAGTGTGAAGGGAAGTCGAGAGTCGACATGTCATAGTCGACAAAAGACAGTCGATAGGCGACAAGTTATCGCAGAGTCGTAGTAAGGTCGACATGTTGTCTGACTGCGACATCAACAAGTTGGGAATGAGCCAAGCTAGGAGGAAGGGGCGGAATGGCGAAGCCTTGGATTGCGAAGGAAGCCGACATGTGATTCAAATATGACAAAGGACAGTATGGACGATGTGATGGTTTACTATAGCTTGTCAGAAGGACGCGTAGCAGTAAAGGAGAGTACTTGGAAATAATTTGGGGTTGCTAAGGAAGTTAATGGCAGTTATTGCAGGTGGGTGAAGACATGACAGATTTCGTCATAGGCAGAGGCTGTGCAGCACGGTCAGGGCGCTGACAGTTTCAGGTCTGTAGGATCATGGAAGGATCGACTGATAGAGGATGCGTATCTCAGGGATCGCAGTGGTCTCGAGAAAAACAGTAGTAGAGTAGAAGACCAGGGACTTGGCATTTTGGAGAGTCAAGCAGAGCTCAAGAGAATTCTGGTAGATTGGATAGGAAAGTCACACATCTACAGAGCTGAGAATATCGAGCCATAACTCAGAGTTCCGTAGTAAACCAGGAAAGGGTGAGTTCGACACACTGAGATAGCACACAGTTACTTCTATGTTGTAATGGCTGAGGCCGACAGTTAGTTAGTTATTTCATTTCTTTGTAGTTTGCATTGTAACCGATTCAAAGAAGTAATATAAGCCAGCTTCTGGCATGTGGTTTTGATCTTGTCTATGTGAATGTGTGTGTGGTGTTTATTGTTAAGCAAGAACCTTATTGCGATAAGTCTCCTTGCGTCAGATAATGACGACTGGGCCAACCATTATACAAATAGTCTAGCGCAACATGGGATTAAAACCAGGAAACAACAACATATGGAATCGACTAGATCAATGTGGAGAAATTTCATATATGTTGATGATTCAATGCCTAGAACGTGGTAATTGGATTACCTTCACACATGAATTTGGAAGACATTCTTTTAATTTATTTTATTCAAAACATATGGAGGTACCCCCCTACTAGAAACATTATTGATTGAAGCGACCGAACTGTCAGAGAACCGACATATTGCTAAAGAGCCCACAGAAGAAGTACATCTGTCATGGTACCAGTCGCAACCACAAGAATTCAGTAGTAAACATCAAGTAGTAAGTCAATAAATCGATTAGTTTGATCTAGTAAGTATTAAAAATACCAAATCTATTAATATGGCTTATCGTATTCCAATAAATACTCCAATATTTGAAGTAGATGGTGACCCCAAGAAACACTAGTTTGTATGTGAATCATTGTGGCAATATAACCTCATTGATGACGAGAACCATGAGATTGTACAGTTTGTAGGAGGACTCAGGAAAAAAGCACTCACATCGTACATGAAATTTCTTGAAGAAGGTCCAAAGACAAACTAACAAATAAAAGATAACTTTCTAGAATTTTTCAAAACCGACGACACCAAGCCTATGGCCAGGAATAAATTGAAACAAATCAAGAAAACAATAGTAGAAACCGTACGAGAATATAATAGAAGATTTAAATATCTCCTCAGTTAGATTCCATCTAAAATGGACCAAGTGCTAGTGATCCAATTCTTTGTCGAAGGACTTCAGCAGAGAATCAAGACGCCATTGCTAATGCATGAATACATAACATATGATGACGTCTTGAAGAAAGATTTAAGAGTTGAATCAAATATAGATTATTCGAATGGACCTGTCGACAAACAAATTGAAGAAAATATTGAAACAATGGAAAAAACACTGTAGCACCTTACAATGAGGAATAACGCTTTATGGTGTACGACATGCTCGAGGGAATGCCATACCAGAGATACCTACCCTACGATGAACGAATAAGGTTCTATAACAACCGCAAAGAATACCAGAGGGAAATGAAACAGCTGGAAGAAAATCCAAGAATATTCCCAGAAGAACAGATGCCAGAAAATTTCCACACAATGCAAACAAGCTATTTTTGAGACAATTGTGAGAGATTCGAGCCTCACTCAACTACATACTACCCTTATAATGGCGACAATGTATAACCAAAATGGTTTGGAATCTATTGGACGACACAACATTCGACTGTAGAATGTATAAAGAACCTAAAGACAAAAGAAAACTACCATACAGTGTACTTGAAGCAAATGGTTGATCAAAAAGTTTGGGATGGTCGCAACAATGACCACCATAATAATGGAAACTATCATCAAGGAGGATACAATAGTCGTGGAAGACACGACAGTCATGGATATTGACCAACTGGTTAGGAAAAAACACATTACTTCGTGTGCTACAGTGAAGAACAGTTGAGCCCCAACTATCCATGGAAGGACAAGATAGATCTAAAATTTTGTACAAAATGTGGCATTTGGGAGCACAATCTAGAAGAGTGCCCCATCATGATATAGAAGCACTTAATAATAAAAAGAATGTTAACATCTTGTCTTGTGTTCCTAAAAATGCAGCATTGAATACTAATAATTTACAAGTAATTACCAGACAAGGCACAAGAATTGGAGGAGATAATCCCCATGTCACAAGGATACAAACAAAACAAGATGACTACCCTAATACATTGAAGCAGAAAGAAATATTTAACAATGCTATAGAAATATTTACACAAACCACTTCTAAATAAAATATGCAGAAAATAGGAATAAAACACTTAATGAGTTATTACAACTCCTAACAGAAGAAGAAGTTGTTGCACGATTAATTGATCTAATGTACCTTATCATAAATAATCCAGAGAATTAGAGAATCACCAAAAATCTCTGTATTTTGAATCAAAAAGATAAATTTGATGTTGACCCTCTCATCGGCCTGGAAGTCAAAGGATTCTGCATTTCACAAGTCATCCTTGACTTCGGGTCGCAAGCCATCATAATGACGAGATCGACATGGGAAAGAATGGGTTGACCACGACTAGATGAGTCATGCATCTATATTAAACTTGTGGACCAAGGACTAATTGAACTCATTGGCGTATGGAAAAATGTTAAAACTACAATTATGGGAATTTGTACATACATTGATTTTGAAATTATCGACCCAAAAGAAGGATCTAAATAATTCTCGGCTTTAGTTGTCCGCCCGTGGGGACGCAAAATGAAAGTTTCCATTTCCATTGAAAATTATATAATTAATCTCAAAGGAGAAGGAAAGAAATTAATTGTGCCTATTAATCCATCCCAAGGAAAATCCTGGGCCGAGCCCAACGACAACGAAGACAACATCCTATGACTATACCAAATAGTCCAAAATAATGAATATTATGTCGAACCAAACAACCATGGAGAAATTGACTTGGAATCTCCTATATCCATTGGATACAATTCTGATTCGAAACTTTATGACTGGCAAATGGAAAATTATGAAGTAGAAATCCAGAATGTTGGTCAGTCGAGGTTATCCCTATAAAAAGAGTTCAACAATGTTTTACTATATCCATCATTCTAAAAAAAATAGAAAAAGTAAGAGAATACCCAAGGCTAATCCAAACAAAGAAATAATTGACAAGTATTCCACTGCTTCGATATAAAGAATGAGAATCCCCGACTATGCATGTCGATGAATTCTATAAAAACGTCGACGAGCAAGGTCATCTTCAAAGTCTGGTTGAAACCTTTACCAAATAGGCAGCACAATGGTGGGATACACATCAATCCCTCCTCCAGACTTGGACTACGGTGTCGACATACTTTGTCAAATTCTTCGGAGGAAGGAGACTCACAGTTGAAGTAGAAATACCAAAATTTGTACAAGGCCAAGACCCAGCTAGGCACATCAATATACGTGAAAATGAATGGAAACAACTAGGATATAGGGATGAAAGAATATATTATCATCTATTCCCAAGTACACTTGAATACTTACCAAACAAATTGTATAATATAGAAGAGGCCACAGGAGAGACCTTTACTTGGAAAGAATTGAAATAAAATTTTATAAAATATTTTTCTTTTACCACGGAAGAAGAATGCAACAAACAAACAATCAAAAAAATTAAAAATGTTATACAACCGACGAGCAATGTCACACTGACTACAACATCCTAACAGCAGTCGACATGCAATAATATCACGACCAACCCAATCCATCACTTGACTTGATTAGAACTCGAAAACGACAAAACTATAGGAAAAAGATTCATGTGGAAAAGAGATCATCCTTGCATAATAAAACCTATAAAGTATCTGATGAAAGTCACTTCAAAAGAAAAGACTGAAGAAGGCAGACTTATTGAAAAATAATTCCCTATTTCTTTTACAAAATTCAAAGAAGGATATCGAACAATCAACGAAACAAGAGCACCAAAGTGGATGGATGCACAAATCAAAACAAAAGAAGTCAACATTTCAAATGATGATCGACCAAAAATGTAAAAAATAGGAGACTAATGGTCTGAACATCAAACAACAAAAATAACTAATTTGTTAAAATAATACCAAGATGTCTTCCCGAGATATTATACAAATTTAAAGGGTTTAGTACAAAAAATGGGTGAAACGAAAATCAACATAAAACCAAACACTAGACCTGTCAAGAAATGATCGTATAAGTTGGAACATAAGTATAAAGATATAGTAAAGAAAGAAATAGAAAATATGCTAGCTGTTGGAATTATATATCAAGTAGACCAATCGGAATAGGCCAATCCCATGGTCATTCAACAAAAGAAGCATGACCCAACAAAATTATTTATTTGTGTTGACTTTAGAGGATTAAACAAAGTGACACTAACTAACCATTTTCCTACACCCTTTGCCGACAAAATCATCAATGAAGTTGGCGGTCATGAATGTTGTTTGTTCACCGAAGGATTTTCTAGATATAACCAAGTTCCTGTAGCCAAAGAATATCAGCATAAAACGAGATTTGTTTTTTTTTTTTTTTTTGGATCATTTGCTTATAAAGTGATGCCATTCAATCTAAATAACGTACCTGCAGTATTTTCAAGAATAGTCGTAAAAGTGTTTCAGGAATATTTATACAAAACTATGGTCGTCTACTTCAACAACTAGACAATATACTCATTATTGAGGGACCATGTTCAATGGCTCTATCTCATGCTAGAATGATGCAGACAAATACAACTATCTTTGAACATTAAAAAATGCATATTTGCAACACCAATTGGAAGCCTTTTAGGATGTGTTGTTTGCAAGGAAGGAATTTGACAGAAATAACTCTCGATTCTTCAATTCATTCATAGGAAAAAAGATTTATTTATACATAGTAGATGATACACTTGGACTTCGGATTCCAAGAGATCCGTTGGAGTCTCTAGACTCCTCATCTTCCCAAACTAGAAACTGAAGCTATTTACATCATTAATATTTACAAATATCCCATAGGATTCCAACACCCCCCCTTAATCCGAATGTGTGTTTTTAATTCCAAGCATGGTTCTAAATCTTTCAAACTTTTCTCATCCAAGTGATTTGGTGAAGATATAGACAATGTGCTCATTTGTGTAACAATGAGGTAAATTAATTGTCTTGTCCTCTACATCGTGTCAAATCAAATGATACTCTATGTTGATGTGTTTGGTTCGATCATGGAATCTAGGATTCTTGGACAACTTGACTGCATAAGTGTTGTCAATAAAAAGTGGAGTGGATTTCTCTTGTTTCTCTTGCAAATCTTCAAGTATCTTCCTGAGCCACACAATCTATTTGGTTGCTTCTGTAGAAGCTACATATTCTGCCTCTAGTGTCGAATCTATTGGAACTAACTATTTGTGTGATCTCCAGAAGACAACTACTAATCTAAGACTTGTCGTGTATCTAGAACTGGACACTCCTATTTCTTTGTCACCATCAAAGTCTGAATCAGAGTACCCAATAAGTTTGAATTCATGCACCGTAGAGTGCTTGAGTCCAAATTATTGAGTCCCTTTCACATATCTAAGAACTCTCTTTGCGGAAGACCAATGTCCTTCACAAGGTTTGTGCATGAACCGTGAAAGAATGCTAACAACATAAGAAATATCTGGCCTGGTGGTGGTAAAGTAGATAAGGCTTCCTACAAGTTGTCGGTACTTGGTTGCATCCTCAAATTATTTTTCTTCACTTGATGTGAGATTTAGATTTTGTTCCATTGGAGTTGAGAGAGGGTTGTAGTCTGTCATGCCAAATCTGTTCAACAGTTCTCCAATATAATTTTTCTAAGAAATGAATATGTACTTAGGAGGATGTTGAGTCACTTCAATTCCTAAGTAGTAGTGAAGATGTCCCAAATCATTCATTTCAAATCCTTTCTTTAAATATTTCTTTATGGATGCTATATAACTTTCATTGTTCCATGTCATCAAAAGGTCATCTACATATACTACAAGAAACACACCAGATCTTCCAACTTTATTTACAAACAATGTTGCGTCATCAAGAATATAATGTTTGAAATTTAGCTTTAGAATATGCTCGGTTAGCTTTTATAACCATGCTCGAGGTGCTTGTTTCAGGCCATACAAGAACTTGACAAGTTTGCATACTTTGTTTTATTGTCCCTTCATGATGCATGAGCATCCTACTCTTAAACCAAGTCTAAATTTGATCAAAACATGAGGTCTTGGCATTAGCCCAAGGAGGATTTGATTATGAAATTTTGTAAATACACTTCAAATTCCTTATAGTTGGTGATGAGTCATTGGTCAAACCATGAGTCCTTAAGTTAATGAGATGTTAATAGAGTATTGATCCATTGTAAGTAAATTCCTTATCCGATGGAAGTATTTGAATGGGATCAAGAAGATCTAGGGTCGAGTAGCTAGTTGTTAGAAGTGGTTTTGGCGAGTCATAGAATGATTACTAATTTTAGCAACATATGCCATAAGATAGGGGTGTGTTGATATTTTATTGTATCTAAACCATAATTGGTTTCAGAATCCTATGTTTAAATGTGTGTAATCCTTCGAGGCATAGGGTGTGGCCAATCAATGAGAAATCAGGCCATAGGAGGTCGAATTAGTCTCAGGAGGGTAGAGGTATGTATAGTTTCTATTATAAATGAAAAAGCAGGTTTTGCATGATATTGTGTGTTGTGATTGTTGAATTGATTGTTGAGATAATTCTACACATGAGTCCTATAAGAGAATTTGTTGAACCTATTGATTGGCTATATGAGAAGGTGACAGTCAAAGTCTGTAACATTGTATGTCCATGAAAGGATTAGCTAAGGATATATATGTGATCATGAGATATCAGGATATGTGTACAAATTACCATGCAAAGTGAGTGGTGAAAGTAAGGACATGAAGTTCCTATGAACTTCATGAAACAAACACAAAACCCTTGTGTTATATTGTGTTGGATCTTTTGATCCCCAGAAAAAATCCAAATTAGATTTCTTCCTGGAAAAAGGTTTTGGGTGTGATTTATGAAGATTGGTAATTATTTGTGTATTGCTTGTATACCTCTGTGTGTATGAGTTCCATTGATTTCGCAGTCAATGCATGGGATTATTTGTGTGTAAGATCAAGATACGAGTGCATATGTGAAGGGTTGAATGTGTGAAAACGTGGATTAGAATGACCGTGTTGCAGGGGTATTGATGTACCATCGATCATAGAATGGATCGATGGTGATCCATTCAAATAATGATATCGTGGAACAAATGGCCGAGATCATGAGAAGGAGGGATCAACGACTCGGGAATATTCCAGAACTGAAAGCTAAGATAAGGTTAGATTCACAAAGGTGACTCGCTAACAGTTCGAAGCATGAACGATCAGGATCGTGAACGAGGTAGATCAACGGTCGATGAAGGATTTTGTAGTTAAAAGGTGTGTGTATTATAATGGGAAGGAATGGACTCAAAACCATGGTTTAAATCTACTCTGATGTGGTTCAAGTCCACCGTAGATCTACTTGAATGAGATCTGACGGCCTATGTTCATTCTGCTAATTGAAGTAGAATGGAGGTTAACATGAAGCCTGGACGCGTAAAATTTATGGAATCCATTCTAGTGATATTTGAATTCTAACATAACAATATCGTTGGGAAAAAGGTTTAGCAGAATTGCTAGTTGTGGAGGTTGTTAAGTTTAGAGGTTTCTCTAGAATTGGAGCAAAATAAATCTGATAATGTTGCTTTGGATAGAATTTGGAGACCCCACCTGCATCAAGATTCAGAATAGGAGGTTGATAACGTGTTTACAGGTGGCACCTACATCAAGTGGTATCATAGCATAGTTCGATCTTGGAATTGGAGATATTATTTGCATAAACTATCAGAGTAGGTTCCTTCCTGCCATTTGAAATTGTGTATTACAGGTTTAGAGTGGAAGAATGAAGATTTGAATATGAAAGAAGAGCACAGAAAATGTTGATTCCTTGGGAAGACAAATCAGGTGGAAGTATTCATAACTTGGAGCAAAATCAGATTTGGGAATCTGATTGAGGTAAATTGAATTTTTCTTTTCAATTTATGTTGAATTTAGAGATTAGCAATCGCATGGATGAATATTTGAAGAGGAAAGTGCAAGATCATGGAATGGAATTCTATTTTGGGAGGAAGTTTTAAAATCACAAATATATTTTAAGGTTACATGAGAAGTAACGCATCAAGTTAGAGAGGAAGTACTCTTTGAGGGAGTAAAATCAGAATCTAGAAATTTTGAACAATAAAGGGGAAGACAATATCATGATATTTAAGGTATTGACTAATGGTATATTTATATTAACTTTGGTTTGAGATTATTTGCATCTTGAATCCAATGAAAAATATTGATAGTAGAAGACATCTTGAAAATCTATGACAGAGAACATATGTGTTCTTGAATGAGGAAGGGTATTGAGCTCTTAGAAGCAGTGGAAAAACCTAAGGATCCAACAGAGGTTGGACAAGCAGAGGACTAGTGCATGTTCTCATAGGAAGTGGACCTTCAGAAGCCAAGAGGATAAAAGGAAGTTTCTCAAAGAGGTTCTAGAGGAGAAATAACTGAGTATACCAAAAGGACAAGCTCAAGGATAGGAAGCTTTCCAAGGTATGAGAGGAAGGTATGGATACATGTTGAAGGTGAATCCTTAGAGGCAGTCCACAAGTGAAAAAGATGAAGTTCACAAAAGAAGAGGATATTGAGGCTATGAATAATAAAGGTCATTACAAAGGTTCAGAGGAAATCCACAGTAGAAGAAAATATGCTAAGGAAGAGTGAATCAAGAGGATGAGTAAAGAAGAATATGATAGAGAATTGGTTGAGATAAAAGTACATATTAGTGTTCTAGAGGAATGGTTACAATAATGTAAGGAAGACCATAGGTATGGATGGATAATGAATCAAAAGAAGGTGAGATGGCATACAGGTGAAGCTAAAGCAAAAGATGTATGCCAGATTGAAAGAAGAACTTAGGGCAGCTGAGTCTGAGATGGAAGTTTTGGTATGTGAACCAAAACATGGCATATTGCTTGAAGATGATGAAACATATATTATAGAAAATTCTCTAAACTCTCTGATAAGTTCAGAGCCACATGAAGATAAGGTTGGTGAAGAAATAAATATGCTAGAAGAGATGGATGAAATAGAAGAGTTCTTCAAGGACAATGAAGATGGACAGCTACTTGAAGTTGTCATGGAGATGAAGGAAGAAAAATTAACTTATCCTTACATCCCTGAAGGAGGACAAAGTCAGAAATTTGTTCTGAAGATGGAAGATGAGATAACATGGTCTCATGAGGATGACCAAGAGAAAGCCTATACATGTTTTACCAAGGATATTTATGACAGATAGTCAAAAGATCTTGTTGCTGCAAGTGAAAGAAATTTCTCTCATGGAGATAACCAAGAGAAAGATGAAGATAAGCATTCTAATGCAATGCTTACCAAGTGGGATGAAGGAATAGAGTGGTTGGAGGAAATTTGCACCAGAAATGCAATTAAGGAGCACAAAGTGTAAGAGGAACTTGAGGTATTGAATGAGTTAGATATTTTTGAATTTAACGATATCATTACAGGTGCATGCTCATAGGAATAAGTGCAGTCATTAGAGGTTTGGATGATAGAAAATGAGGACTGTGACTGAGGATTTAGGATGCTTCACCACTCTCTTACCACTCTACTAAGACTTACTCAGACAGTTCTGGGAACAAACTCTATCACACAGGTATTTGACACAAACTCAGGAAGCTCAAGGCTCAAGCTAATAACTGGGTAATTCGATACCACTCTCATACCTAGATTCATATAAGAACGCATAGCGATTGCACTCTTGAGTTTCCTCCTCAACTCATAGTCATGACCATGAACCAGAAATTAAGTCCACTATCTACTCTGTCACTATTTAGGTTCGACTTCCTCTCAGGAAAGGGTCGTCTATTTCTCCATGGATCAGAATGGATAGATTGGTTGATGGATGGATAAAAAATAATTACACTCAAGATAGGGCGCGGTAGATACACCCATGAAGTACCGAGTTACATGACCACCTAAACTCATTAACTGGTTGACAGGATGACTGATAGACCTACTAACAAGATATTGTTCCACCCCCAACTAACAGGTAATTTAAGGATGGCATCAATTCGATTGGTTTCTTGCCCAATAAGAAACTCCCATCCTATCTCTACAGGGAGACTGGCACTACTCTGTCACAAGGATCCCAATCCCATGCCTTCCTTTCCCCAAGACAATAATTGTCTCAACTACCTTCCTCTTGGAAGCATTCAATGATTGTGTTGCATGATTCAAACTAACATCTGAGGGTTCACCACTCCTCTCTGAACACTTGGATCTCATACATTAACTTCATGGATTCAATACGTCCCTCCCTAACCTTAGAATAAGCATGCCCCTTTCTCTTATTGCCTTGCACAATTAGTTGTGGATTTATTTATTATTATCATGCACATGTATATCATAGTTACATTATTACTACACTTGACTAGCACATGGTTCACTAACCATATACATATCCATGGTAGGGAATTTTCCTTTATCTCCTCACCATGTTCCTTACAATTATCAATGATATTACACCATTTGCATACTTTGTGTCAAGGGTAAAAACTAGGGACATTACAGTACCCTCCCCCTTGAAACAACATTGTCCTCAATGCTCTTCAAAAATGAACAAAAATGGGTACACCTACCTTATGGAATCTCCTAGCTCCCATTTATCCTCCTATGGGACAAACTACTTCCATTGCACCTTTACTTTACCAATGGCATGGTTCTGGAGCATAGTCTCTTTCTTTCCTATGATGTGCATAAGATCCACTTGAAACTCCCCCTAGGGTTCCACCTGAATCACATGCCAATCAATAATATGATGAGGATCATGTATATAATTTTTAAGCAATGAAACATGGAAAACATTATGAGATTTCATATGCACAGACAAGACAATTCTATATGCAATTGGTCATGTTCTATAATGGACTTCAAAAGTTCCACAATATCTTAGTGGCAACTTGGCACAGCTTCCGAGCTTTAAGGATCTCTTCTTGGGATTAACTCTCAAATATACATGGTATCCAACTTTCAATTATCTATGAACTCTTTTCATATTTGCATAGCTCTACTTCTTGTTTTGCACTACTTTCAAGTTCTCCTTGATCTTAACCATTTCCTGCTCCATTTCCTTGAGCATTTATAGTCTAAGCACAACTATGTTCACTGGGTTTTCCCAATTTACTGGAGTCCTATATTTCCTACCATACTTGGATTCAAATGGACTCATACCCAATGATGCCTGATGACCATTCTTGTAAGAAAAATCAACCGGATGTATGCAATCATCCCACTTAGATGGATTATCCATCGCATACATCCTTAACATATCTTCCAATACTTTATTTAATCTCTCTGTCTAACCATATGTGTGAGGATGGTATGCCATGTTGAAATTGAGTTGAGTTCCCAGCTCCCTAAAAAACACCTTCCAAAAATTCAATGTGAATTTTGCATCTCTATCTGAGATTATTGCTTTAGGAAATCCATGCAACTTGAAAATTTCCTTTGCAGTGTCAACAGTCTTATGCGTTGACTTGACTAGAATGAAATGTGTTGCTTTCATCAGCTTTTCCACTACCACCATGATTGAATCATGTTGCTTTGTTTTCATTGGCAATACTGTAATTAAATCCATAGATATTTATTCCCACTTCCACTCAGGAAGAGGAACTGGATGCAATAATATTCCTGCTAGGTGCTGGTGCTCAAATTTCACTTGATGAAACTTTTGACATCTAGCTATGTACTACACGATATCCTTCTTCATCAATGGACAAAAATACTGCTTCCTTGTTGTTGTCGTAGTCTTTTGATATCCCGAGTGACCTGAGTATGCCTAATGAATCTTATCCATTACCGCCTTTAATTATATGTTGTCTAGAATGTACAATCGTCCAAGGAATATAATAATTCCATCTTATTCTAATTGATATCCATCATACCTCTTGTGTGGTTCTACTTGCCTAATTCTGGCACTCACTTGTGCGTACTTCTCATCTTCAGCTATGAACCTACTGACTCATTCTCTAAGGTCAATGCGACATAAGCTCATGGATGCGACATGAGACTTCCTGTTGAGTGCATCAACAACCTTATTCTCCTTACCATTGGTATGCTCTCAATATCAAATTCACTTAGGAATTCTAACCACCTGGCTTGCTGGGCATTAAAATTCAACTGGTCGAACAAATATTTCAAGCTCATGTAATCAATGCACAACTCAAACATTCTTCCAAGCAGGTAATGTTGCCACATCTTCAAGGTGTGCACTATGGATGCTAGCTCCAAATCATGTGTCGCATAGCTCTTCTCATGATACTTTAAATTTTGGGACTTGTAACATATCACGTGTCCTTCCTGCATAACTAATCCTCCGATCCCTTCAATGCAAGGGTCTATGCATACAACAAAATATTTATTTGGATTTGTGATCTTCATAATAGGGGTACTGGTGAGCAATTCCTTTAGGTGCTGGAAACTTTGCTCACATTTATCATATCATGAGAACTTCGCATCATTTCTCTGTAGCGATGTAATAGGATGCGCCAATTTGGAGAAATCCTTGGTCAATATCCTATAATATCCTTCCAACCCCATGAAGGATCGAACATATGTCACATTCCTAGACGTAGACCAATTTACTGTCACCTCAATATTCTCGGGGTCTACCAAAAATCCCTCTGTTGAAATACATCACCCAAATACTAAATATTCTTCTAATATATCTCACATTTGATGAGCTTGGCATACAACTTATGTTCCATAAGCACTTGTAGTAACTTTCTGATATGTTGTGTGCTCTTCCTCATTCACGGAATAGATGAGGATGTCATCTAGGAATACCATGACGAACTTATCCAAGTACTGGTTGAATACATCATTCATGAGGCACATTAAAGTAGTTGGCGCATTGGTTAAACCAAATGGCACAATAGTGAATTCATAGTGGCCATACCGCGTCCTGAAAGCTATCTTATGGATATCTTCATCCTTGATCCTGACTTGATGATACCCTGGCCTTAATTCAATCATAGAAAATACTCTAACTCCCTCGATCTGATCAAAGAGATCATATATCATGGTAAACAGGTACTTATTCTGGATTGTAACGTTATTGGGATACCCTTAGTCAATGCACAATCTCAAGGTTTTTTCTGTCTTCTTAACGAACAACACAGGAAAACACCAAGGGACATGCTCAATCTAATATACTTATTGTCCATTAATTCTTGGAGCTGCATTTTCAACTCTACCAACTTTGGAGTGCTAATTTTGTAAGGGGCTTTAGACACTAGGGCTTCCCCTGGCACCAAATTAATTTTAAAATCAATATATCTTTTGAGCGGCAATCCTAGCACTTATTCTGGAAATACATCCTTATATTCTTGCATTGCTGGGAAATATTCGAGTGTTGGACCTCTACCCTCTAGGATCCTGGCACGTGCACTTCATATACCTTACAATTCTTTTTGAAATACCTTCCCAACTGTAGCACTGGAATTCACCTTATGGAAATATTTTTCAACGCGCCTTTCACTATATGAGGCTTTCCTTCAGCATCAAGGCATTCAAGAGACTTATTATAACAGTCAAGCTTGGAGCGTTTCTTCTCCAACCAATCCATGCTAATAAGAACATCATACGATCCAAGCGATACAATGTTTAGATTTGTTGCACTGGATACACCATCCAATGTTATGGAAATCCTTCTACCACTTCACTTACTTTCCTTTTCGTCCATGTGGATAACTGGACTAGCCACGACTTTCCATCTTACTTTTATTAAGACCACAAACTTCAACAATATTAGGATGAATATAACTATGACTGGATCTTGATTCTATCATAATAGAAACAGACTGCACGACAATCTTACCTCCAACTTCAACCACTACAGCATGATGCTCTGCCTGAAGATCCTCCAAAGTTGTGTAAATTCTAGGAATCAATTTAGACATGTCCTCCACAATTATGACTCCTTCACAGTTATGGATCCTTCATATTTATTCCTTCCCATGAGTGAAATCATATAGCTTATGATTCTCTTGCATCCCCAACATTGCATTGGTTCTCTATTCCTTCATGTGTCTGGTATAGTGCATGGAAATCTACCTTGTATTAGATGTTCCCACGGAACATTCCTATGTTGGGTCCTATAGGGTATAGATTTGAACTCTTTCTTCCTTGGGTCAAACTTGCCCTTGGGATTCCCTATTCTTACTTGATGCTCCTCAGCTCTTCCCTTTTATTGTTCATAGTAATTCATAGCCTTCTAAATAGCATCATCCAAGGTCTTGGGCTCCATGAATTATATTATGTCTTTGTAATTATGGGGAATCCCACTTAATAATATATGAATCTTCGCCTTCTCATTTATTAGATAATACACATACCAATGTATCTCTAGGAACTTATTCACATATTTCCCCATGTTAATGTGTCCCAACTTTATCTCATGGAACTCCTTGCTCTTACTATCATAATATCTTTCAGAAAGATACTTCTACTTGAAATACTTTTCAAAATTCTTCCAGACAATATGCATTTCCTCGAGGCCCTTCACTTGCCAGAGGTGTTCCCATAATATTGAAGCTCTTCCATTCAAATTAAATATGGATATCCTAGTTTTCTCATTCCCGGAAAACTCACGACTCCTGAAGTATTTATTCATCTAAAGAAGCCATGCTTCAGCCTCCTGTATAGACTTGATTTCTCCGTCGAATTTAGGCAACTTTATCTTCCTGAATTCCCATGAGGAATTCTCTTTATGAGGCCTCCTCCTATTATATCTTCGAGATGAATGCGTTGAACTGTCTGATGAGCTTTCTGATCTACTCATTTTGCTACTCAAAGTTCCTGATGGAGAAATGTTCATTCTCCTTCTACACGCACTTCTTTCTTGGCGTCACGACCTTCCTCTAGAGTGACTTATCACACTCTTTCCATCATTACTACCACTATTTTTATTTCATACCAGATTGGATTTCTATTGAATGTATGTTAATATCTGTAGTATGGAAGCATTGATTTGATTCTACTCCTCATGGTCCTTAGTCATCCTTTCATTTCAGCCATATACAAAGTTGTGATTTGCACCCTCCTTCCATTGGACTATGTTTCTACATTACCACCATGCACATACTCTCCTATAACATCTTCTACATGATCATAAGGATCTTTTGTATCATCCATGATGATCATTCAACATGATAAATCATATCCTTTTGTGTGTTTCCTTCTTTCTTTTTTGCAATTACCTTTCTACTATTGCTAGCATTGTGCACAAAGGAAAATCGATTAGCGAACACATTAATAATCCTATTAATCACTTTAATATTATTACGCAATATTCATTTTTGCACTCAGAGGCCTAGTGTTGAATCCACTACTCGGATACCACTATGTCACGTCCCCAATGACCTTTGTGGCTTATCATGATCACGGGGGATCTTTTTTTTTTTCTTGTTTTAGATACCAAGACATTACTATCTAATACTGAGTTATTCTATTGCACAACTGTAACAACTCAAATTAAACTCCAAAATTACACATAGAATTATTTTTTTTTAACAAGTAAATAATAAATGTCTTCATCACTGAATATTTTGATCGTCTCAAGCTCCATTATTTAATAGCATGAATGTAAGAAGAGGTTCAACTTCTTCGATACTTATTTTTTTAATTATTTTTATGCTATTATAAAAAGGTCCATTGTGCGACAGGCAAAGTCTGGCCCATTCACCCCGTGCTGTCAGATTTGAGCGCGGGCTTTGCATTTTGTATTTCTGCCGAACCTACACCTGCTCTGTTGCACCATTATAATGGTAGTTCCTGTTGGAGAGGGAGAGGCTTACAAATTGTATTGGTTCACTCTTATTTTGTTTTAATTAAATATATCAGAAAAACTTACATTTCAAGGGATTTGTTTCTTCTTTATTTTTGATAGATCTAGATTTAAGATGGATCTATACTTGTTTAATATATAAGTTTCTCGGGAACTAGGGAGATGGAGAGGCGGCGTGTAGGTAGGGTTTCACAACTGCAAAGGGTAGCTGGGAGCTACCAGCCGCGGTAGGGGAGAGGTCCTGCTGACCAAACCTCTCCCTGTCACTTCATCGTTGATTGTACTGGATAGCGATGGAAGGAGGACGTTTTCGGGGATGGGTTTGAATAAACTATTGTGCCAATGCTCTTTTGGTTTGTTTGTCAGGTTTTTTTGGAGCTGGTGTCGGTGAACTGGGGTTATTGGTAGGGTTTGCAGCTGTTCTCAGGGTTTATGGCTTCGGTGGAGGAAGTGGACATGGAAAACTATTCTGGTGACCAGCTGGAGGCACAGGATGTATGGGGGGTGCCAGGTGGAGGGCAGATGGAGGGCCTGGAGGATATCCCATTGCTAGGGCCTGTTAGCACTGATTCAACCGATTTGGGGCAGGTGAGGCCGGTAAATGGATTCTCACCCTCGGAGTACCTGACATTCTCTCCACATAGCTTGCTGCCGGAAAACCTGGACAATGATGGAATGTCAGTGGATTTTCTGGGTAGTTCGAGTTGGAGGGAGGCTGGAGACTTTTTTGCTCAGAATCTAGGGTTCCCGGTGTCTGGTTTGCAGGAGGGTTTCAAAGCGACGGCCGGTTTTGAACAGATTGTGGATGAGGGTGTGGCTCGACAGGTACAGCAGCTATGTGGGACGGTTTGTGGTGGAACTGGAGTGGATGTGAGAGTGCCACTGGAGACTTCTGAACATCGTGGCTTTGAGAGCCCTACTGCGGTTGTTGGGTCTCCGAAGGATAAGGTGGGGGTTGCATCGGGGGTCGGGGATGCTCATAAAGGACCCAGCAGGCGACGTAAGAGGAGCTGGATTAAAACCCGCATTGTGGGTAGTTATGCTGTAGGCGAGGATATTGCCTAGGAACGAGTCCTTGAGATGTCTCGTTTGACGCTGGTGGGAAGGGTTATGGGCAGAAATTTCGCTCGACCTACTGTGATGGAGTGGGTGGATTCACACTGGCGCGAGGTGTTAGGCTACACACCTGAGGTGGACATGTTGCTTCGGGGGTGGTTTGCGGTAGTACTACAATCTGAGGTTGATGTGCGCAAAATTCTCGACAGGAATTGGCACTTGAATCATTCACCGGTATTGTTGAAGCCCTGGCATCCACTCTTTGATGCTAGTCGGGAGAGAGTTGATTTGACTTCGGTATGGGTAAGATTACCGGGACTTCCTCTACATTTCTGGGATATTAGCCATTTTCGTAAGATCGGGGATATTTTGGGAAACTTTCTGGAGGCTGATCTCTCCTTTTTGGAGACGCATTACAAGCAAGTTGCAAGAATTTTGGTAAATTTGAATATCCGTGAAGGACTACCGGAGGTCATAAATTTGGAATGGGGGCCTATTAGTATTCCTCAGATGCTGGATTATGAGAATGTGCCCTTCAGGTGCAGGCGGTGTCATGTCTATGGACACCCGGCGACTGCTTGTCATCTTTCGGTTCGCACTCTAAATGGGGGGAGGAGAAACCCTACTGTTATGGAACTTATGGAAGAACCATTGGACCTGTTGAACAACGAATCGTCGCCTGTGAAGATGGACTCGGGTGGTGATCGGATTGACGAGGTTTTGGAACCTTTTTTCCAGGAATCAGATGCGGTGCGGGACAATCAAGCTGAATACAACATTGCACTTGCAGATGACTTACTTGGTTCCGCTCCAGTGGCTATGGCTGATGTGCCGGGACCTTCTTTTTCGGGTATTCCTTCTTTCTCTTTAACATCCTCAGTACATTTTTATATCAATCGGTGCTTTGTGGTTGGGCTTGATTGGGTAGAGGGACTGAAAAATTTATCCTTATCGGGACACTCTGAGACTCTTCCCCTTACATTTACTTCGGCCCCTTGTGGGGGTTTAAATTACACGGTGGACGAACCTTCTGTTCTCAACCCTATTTTACCTCCTCTTCTTTTGGAGGACAATCTGACAACTATTGAACCAGATCCTGGGAAGGTGGATGTGTATTCTGAGTCCTCCTCACCCGAGTCATCTGCATCAGGGTATAACCTCCGATCATGCACTAAGATTTCTGGGGGGGGTTTAGGAAAAGTGAAGGTGCCGACTCGGAGAGGTAGAGGCCGTAGGTCTCATTTATCTAAGGCTCAGAACAGGGCCAGAATGGATCTTCGGGATGGGAAACAAGTCTCGATTGAGAGGGCACTTAGAGCAGTGAATGCCCGGACGAATGTTCGGATATGAAGATCATGTCCTTTAATTGTCGGGGTCTGGCTGGGCCTAAAAAGAAATCAGCCTTAATGAGGGTGCTTACTCTTGAACACCCTGATGTGATTCTGCTACAAGAGACCTTAGGGTTAGGTGTTATCATCGAGGAGAAATTGGAACTATGGATGGCTGGTTGGACTTTTGTGACTCTAGATGTTAGGGGTCGCTCTGGGGGGTTGGCTGTGGGATGGAAGAATTGTGCGATTAAACTGATTAATGCTTGGGGGATGGCTTCTGTGTTGGGAGATGAATTTCTCTCTGTTGACTTGGGTACTTGTTTCATTGTGGTTAATGTCTACGGGCCCTATTTAAATAGAGCTCCTTTCTGGGATTCTCTACTGTAGGATCAGCTCTTGGATGGTGAATCGGTTGTGGTGGGGGGAGATTTAAATTTTACATTAGGGAAATCAGAAATTTGGGGCCCTCAAGCACATGTGGATCCATTGGCAGGAAACTTTCAACAGAAGTTGGTTCGTAAAAACTTTTTGGATATTGAACCTATCAAGCTAAAACCCACTTGGAGGAATAACAGGAGTGGAGAGGCTCGGGTGGCAAAGAGACTGGACCGGTTCCTGGTGGCTGAACAGTTGGTGGACAGGTTTCTACAAATCAGGCAGTGGGTAGGGAGCGGAGGGGATTCTGATCACTTCCCTATCTTTCTTGAGATCAGAAGAGGACCAAACAATCCACCTAGCTCTCTTAAGTTTAATAATAATTGGCTAAGTGATGATTCTTTTAAAAGTCTCTTTCTGGACCTTTGGAGGTCGTATGATGTGGACCATGAACACACTGCAGCATTTCAGTTCGCTGAGAACATTCAACAATTAAAAGGAGCTGTAAAAGAATGGGCTATTGATAAGAAAATTAGGGAGGATACTGAATTGAAACAGATAGAGGATGAACTACTACAGATCTATGAAGGGGATGGAGGGGGTCTACTGTCTCTGGACTCCAAGGCTGCAATGGCGATTTGGCTAGAATGTGGGGATGAGAATACTAAGTTCTTTCATGCATACGCCAGGGGGAGGAAGGAAGCCAATACTATTTGGAGCTTGAAAGATGAAGCTGGCATAGAACATTTTGACTTTGAAGGCAAAGCTAGATGCGAGGTGGGTCATTTCCAAAACTTATTTAAGGCTCTAGCCCAGGCCTCTATTGCAGAAGTTATTAGGATAGCTCAATTATTTCCGCGGTTTGTTGAGGAGGAGGATAACAGGAGACTGATGCGTGCAGTAACCGAGGAGGAGTTAAAGGAGGTCCTTGGAAGTTTCCAGAAAGACAAGAGCCCCGGGCCGGATGGATGGACGGTTGAATTTTTTATGGAACTGTATGATATTGTGGGGCTGGACCTTTTACAGGTGGTAGAAGATACTCGCTTAAATGGGAAGATACCTGCATGTTTCAATTCTACCTTTATAGCCCTCATACCAAAGACTGATAATCCGGTTACTCTCTCTGAATTCAGACCTATTTCATTGTGCAATTGTATCTACAAGATTGTTTCGAAGGTCATTGCTCGGAGACTAAAGGTATCACTATCTGAGCATATTTCAGCTGAACAATTTGGCTTTCTTGAAGGTCGTCAGATACATGAGGCTATAGGGGTGGCTCAGGAAGGACTACATAGTTTGAAGACTCGGCATATCAAAGGAGCTATTCTTAAAATTGATTTGTCCAAAGCATACGACAAGGTGAGTTGGATTTATATCCGGCTTCTTCTAGCACATTTGGGTTTTGGTATCCATTTTATTAGATGGATCATGTCTTGTATAACTACTCTATCATTCTCTGTGTTATTGAATGGAGCGGCCACTCCCTTTTTTCATGCGGAAAGAGGCCTTAGGCAAGGCTGTCCACTTTCCCCCCTTCTTTTTCTGCTAGTGGCAGAAGGTTTGAGCACGGCTATACTTGATGCTAAATTACAGGGGAGATTTAAAGGCATTGGCATTGGGGAGCAGTTATTTGTTACTCATCTTTTATTTGTGGACGACATTATCATCTTCTGCTCAGGAGATCGAAGGGATACTCGGACTTTGAAGGAGATCTTGGAACTTTTCTCTAAAGCTACGGGGATGGATATAAATGCTGATAAGTCCACTCTTACTACCCATTTGTTGCGACCGGATGAGGAGCGGGCACTTGTTGAGAATTTCCCTTTTAAATTATCAGATCTTGACGAGGGCTTGAAGTATCTGGGTTTCTCCCTAAAAGCAAATGTATATCTGAAAAAGGATTGGAGATGGCTGATAGGTAAGGTGGAGAAAAGATTGAATGTCTGGAGTCACAAGTGGATGTCGAGAGCTGGCAGGCTGGTTCTGGTTAAGGCCGTTTTGGAAGCCATTCCAGTATATTGGATGTCTTTGTCTTGGATACCCAAAGGAATCCTTGAACTTATCAGGCGGTTATGCTTTAGATTCCTGTGGAGTGGTAAGAAGGAGGGTCAGGTAACCCCTTGGGTCAACTGGAAGCGGATTGCTGTACCTAAAGGTCTAGGGGGTTGGGGATTAAAAAACATCTTTCTGTTTGCTCAGGCGTTAGCAGCTAAGGGAGGTTGGAGACTTATCAAGACTAACAGCTTATGGACCAGGGTTATAAAAGGGAAGTATCTATCCGACATGAGTCTGGAAGAATGGATTAGGAGCCTTAGGAAGTCACATTTCGGGGGATCCGTGATTTGGAAGGCAGTGGTAAAATCTTTTTCATTGGTGGAGAATAATCTGGCTTGGAATGTGGGTAATGGAGAATAGGTGAGAGTTGGCAGAGATCCATGGATCGGGAGTGAACAATTACATCTGTTGCCTGATAATGTTGTATATACTTTGGAAAATGGGGGCATTATCACTCTTAATCATTTGGCTGAACAACGACCCGATGACCCGTGGATACAACATTGGAAAAATGCAAATATGTTGGGCTTGGGGGATCCTGAGGCTGTTTATCTGAATAACTACATCAGTGGTTTGAATAGGGCTAATATACACCTTTCGAACCAGGAGGATGAACTGACTTGGGAACTTGATCCGGCGGGGATTTACACTCCAAAGATGGGTTATCTAGTGCTAAGTGCAGGAGCAGCTAATAGGGATGAGGTCTGGTGGTGGAGATCACTTTGGAAACTTAAATGCCCATCAAAAAACAGACTTTTTATGTGGTGTGCTTTAGTGAATCGGGTACTGACCTGGGATATTCTGCATAAGAGAAACTTCCAGGGCCCAGGTTGGTGTGTTTTGTGCAAGATGGAACTGGAAACAATATCACACCTCTTCATCTCGTGTCCGTTCACGATTGCTGTTTGGAAAGAATGCACAAAATTGGTCGGTTTTGACTGTAGATGGGAAGGAATCTCTGTGGAAGATGCATGGGAGAACTGGTGGAGACGGGAAACAAATAAAAAACAGAAGACTCTACCACTGCTGATTATATGGGGGATTTGGCTGGCAAGGAATGGGGCTATATTTCAGGATAAACCATGTATACCGGAAATTATATGTGCAAAATTTGTGGGCATTTTTCAAGCAAGTCCCGAATATGTAAGGGCTGCTAAACAGAGACGTAACATGGAAGTTGAGATTGATAAAACATATCCATGGGGGTTTTTTGACGGACCTGCTAGTAATGAGATTTGTGGTGGGGGAGCAATCTTATATATTTCCGATTCACACTTCTTTACACTCACTATGGGTCTTGGAGTGGGATCCAATAACTTTGCTGAAGTCATGAGTTTAAAATTACTACTCATTTTTGCTTCTGAGAGGGGTATCTCTAGGCTGGCGGTTTATGGAGATTCTATGAATGCTATAAATTGGACCAATCAAACTCAAGCCTGCAGAGTTCTTAGACTTGCAAATGTTCTTAATACTCTTCAGCTGGTCAAACAATCCTTTGACACATTCACATGCCGGCATGTTTACAGGGAAAATAACCAAAAAGCGGACCAGGCATCCAAAGAAGGGCAGCTCATGGTTTTCGGCACTTGGAAAGTAGCTGAAGAAAATGATGGACAGAGAACTGAGTTCTACCATAGACCTTACATTGACTGAATCACATTATGATGTTATATTTATATTTTGAAAAAACATAGATTTAACTTATGTATAAAGTGCAGATTTTCATATTCGACATAGAAGTTTTTTGTATAAAACTTATGAAGATGTAAAAGCAAAATAGTCCAGTGGGACAGAACTAGTTTTTTTTTGGATAAAACAGGGAAGTAACTTATTATGCATTTTGAAAGCAGACGTAACAGTCTCATCAAGTGAACCATATTTTTGGACTTGGATAATTCACTGATACAGTGAATACTGAATGTAATTCTAATCTCTTTGGATGAATGGAATTATGCTTTTTTCTTTTGGAAAAAAAAAAGTCCATTGTAAAACATAGGAGTCCATAAGCCAAGGACCTCCTATTAAAGGACTTCATTTAAAATATCTTAAAACATTGAGTTAAACAAATATTAATACAAAACATTATTAATATAAACCAATATAATATGGTTTATCTATACTAACAATACCACTATTGCTTCCTTACGAATTAGACTACTATTTCACATGTGTATTTGTTTAACCTTTAAATTTTACTTACCTCCTCATTGGATAGTTTATTACTGACCTTAGTGTATAAATGATTAGAATTATTTCTAGCAATGAAGGGCCACACAATGGGTGGCTTACTTAGCACATCGTGTTAATGCATATTTTTTGTTTACAGGTATAAAATTGGTTCAATTCACAAGAGTCAAATTTCTAGCAAGAAATAACCAAAACATTATGAGGTCAACACTTTCCATTTGTGGCATACGTTCAAAATTAGACATTGGCATTGAATACTTTCTAGCTCACTGGCACGAAAGGAATGCATACTGCTCATGCGTTAGGTCTCCACCTGTACATATGCTTTCGTCTTGTTTTCTATGTTATTATTGGGTTTATCCCTGATTCTTTAATCCTGGGCGTGTATTTGAAAATCCCTATTTCAATTTTTGGCTCCAAGCCTATACAAGCCATCGTGCTCTTGTTTATATTGTTTGCAAATTCAATTTACATGTTTTCTAATGTATTTATTATATTTTTTTCTGATCTTGAAAGCTCGTTTATAATTTATAAATCGAATCTCCCATTAAATGGTTGAATGTGAAATCTATGTATAAATAATTATAATAGTTACTTCTGTAACTACAAGAAGCTGTGTATATGATTGTTCGTTTGTATTTATAAATAACTGCTTTGGCCCTTAGCACGACCATAGTCTTGTGTTTCCATTTTGTTATGTAACCACTCTATGTTATATGTGGCTATGTTTATACTTCGACAAGGAGATTTATTTATTATGAATTCGATCTATGTATGGAGTCTTGAGATCTTCTTGACCCATTTTAACGGAAATATTAATTTAATTTTAATCATGAGAGGATTCTTCTTGCACTGACTCATTGTGTTGCTCTATATTAATATTAATTTTTATTACTAGGCATATTGGTTATGAATCCCATACAAATTGATTTATTTGAGATCTGGTTTGAATAAGTTTAATATGATATCTCTGTAACAATGCATTTATTACTCCCCGGATGCAGGTGATGTATTGCGGCAGCAGGTTATAACGCTTGGGATAGGTGGCGATCCCTTCCCATCACATGGAGCATGCTAAGTGTTTATGATGGCATGTTCCTGCTTTAACGTTTGCAGTGGGGTTATGATAGAGGCGATCTTAGTTCGAGGTGCGATCGTGCAAGCAGTTAGTCAAAGGGAGACTGAGGTTTAATGCTCTGTACGAGCAACAAGGTAGAAGGTATTGTTTCCATTATGCATTTTGGTGGGGGAAACATCGATAAACCAGGAAACAAGCAACCGAGATTTTCTATGCTTGGAATTTTTTAATTCAACGGAGTGGTAGCAACCTATGGACCGTGGTTTTTTTGTGCATTCAACGTGGAGTGGTGTTATTGGGCATTATCCAGGGTGGTGCGGACGATTTGTGGAGTAAGGCTAGAAGGGAGAATGTGTTGGGTCTAAGATCTAGAAGAGGTATGGATATTGATGGGAATAGGGGATCCATGGATGGTAGGGGGCATTGTAGGGTGAGATGGGAACAACTCCATGCGGCCCAAGTGGCATGGAACTATCGTTCGACGATCCCGACATCCATTCGAGCTGACGTGGAAATGTTGGAGCAAGGATTTTGGAGGGAGGTGCAAGGTGCGAGACTATTGGTGGAGGAATCTATGCAGGAGCCGTAGATTCAGTATCAAGGTTCCTCGCATGGATGTCAAGGCATGTATTAGCCAACTTTGACCCTGTACTAGGTGGTGAAAAGCATGTTGGGATAAGTCTTGCTGGAGCGAGAGGAAAAGGAGCACGCAGACGATGTGTTGGTGGCATTCTGGAAGGAGCTCTATGCTGACACATGGTTTCTCCACATGAATAATGACACAGTCGAAAAACAATTGGGCATCCCCTTCCTTCTAAAAATGGGGTATTTGGAGCTATTGGAGGACGGTGGCAAGGATCCAGGTGCACAGCAGGCTGGAGGTGAGCTCCCTGGTAGATCGTTCCCCTCTAAATATACTCAGGAGCTGTAGATTCAGGACCAAGGTTCCTCATGTGGACGGCAAACCATGTATTAGCCAATTGTGACCCCATACTGGGTGGTGAAAATCATGTTGGGACAAGTCTTGCTGGAGTGAGAGGAAAAGGAGCGCGCGGACGATGTTCTGGTGGAATTCTGGAAGGAGCTCTATGCCCTTTAAATTCTATTTTACCTTGTCTACTAATTTTTCCAAGTCCTTTAGTAGATCTACTCACAACATTAACTTGTCCACTAGGTCATCCCATGTGACCGGTGTTCTACATTTTCTGCCATACAAAATATCAAAAGGAGACATCTTAGTAGAGGTTTGATATTTGTTGTTAAAGGCAAACTCAGCCAAATGCAAATAGTCTTCCCATTATGATGGATTATGAATAACATACATCCTCAACATGTCTTCAAGGATTTGGTTAGTACATTCTATTTGTCCTTCAGTTGGTGGATGATAAGGCATACTAAAATTCAGCTGAGTGTTTAAACCATAAAACAAATCTCTCCAAAAGTTACCTGTAAATTTGGAATCCCTGTTTGATATAATTGCTTTTGGAATCCCATGCAACCTGAAAATTTATCGCAAAAATATTTCAGCGATGTTAGCAGCTTTGTAAGTTGATTTCAGTGGAATAAAATGTGCAGATTTGATAGTTCATCCATAACTACCATTATGGAATCATTTTTGTTTTTGTTTTTAGGTAGACCTGTAATAAAATCCATACTGATTACCTCCCATTTCCACTCAGGTAGAGGTAAGGGTTGTAGTAAACCAGTAGGATGTTGGTGTTTAGTCTTTGTCTGTTGACATTCTAAACATCTCGTTATAAAATATGCTATGTATAATTTCATTTTTTGCCAAGAATAATGTCTTTTAATTGCCGTTATCATTTTATGATAACCAGGATGCCCTGAATAAGGCTTTTTATGGAATTCTGTTAAGATTTGATGTCTAATATTTGTTGTCTCAGGAATGTACAACCTACTTTTTTACCAAAGGAAACATTTTTAATCAATGTTATAACCCTGTTGTTGTTGTTCCAAACTGTTTTTCTGCAATTTTTCGCTAATTTCGGCATAAAATGGATCATTTTCCAACATTGTCTTGATTTCTTTTCTAAAATTTTCTTCTGGTTTGCTTAAATAAATTACATAAAGTAAATGCACTCACCTACTCAAGGCATCTACAACTTTATTTTCATTGCCTTTTATATGTTTTACTTCGAAATCATATTCACTAATAAAGGCCAGCCAATGTGCCTGCCTAACATTTAATTTAGGCTGTTCAAAAATGTATTTTAAGCTCATATTATCACTTTTCAACAAAAATGTATTTCTCGTAAGGTAGTGTCTCCACATTCTTAAAGCATGTATGACTGCAGCTAGCTCAAGTTCATGTGTAGCGTAATTTCGCTCACTATATTTAATTTTTTGTGATCCATAACCAATCACATGGTCATCTTGTAACAAGACACCTCCCAATCCTTCATTGCACGCATTTGTGCAAACCATAAAGTATTTATCCGGATCAACAATTTTTAATATCGGTGCTTTCGTTAACAACACCTTAAGCTTTTGGAAACAAGCCTCACACTTATCATTCCAAATAAATTTAAGTTCTTTCTTTTGTAATGAGATGGGGTAGGCTATTCTAGAAAAGATTTCTATGAATTTTCTATAGTATCCTGCTAATCCCATTAAGGACCTTACATCATAAACATTTTACGGGGTAGGCCAATCCATTATTTCCTTAATATTTTCTAAGTCCACTTCTATGCCTTCTTCTGATATAATTGTTGGAATTGATTTAATACTAAGAGGGGGGGGTGAATCAGTATTAGCGCAATTATCAGCAATTTTTACCTTCTTTAACATATTAGTATTAACTCCATATTGATCTTTGATTATGCATCCAATATAAATAAAACATTCATCCATATATGCACCAAGACAAAGAACACAAAACACACATGATTTTGAAGTGGAAACCCAAATGGGAGAAAACCACAGAATGCTCTTATGTAATGAAAATATTACATTCAAGGAAGCACTAACTTCATGTGTTTACCAACACCAACTGGAAGGAGGCACCGACCCCCTGGTTTTACAGGCACCGACCCGAAGGAAGCACCAAATCCCTATGTTCTGCAACACCAACTGGAATTAGGCTACAACCCCCTATTCCTTGCCCCGTCTTGCCGCCCAGATATCCAAAATAATATTCTACCTTACTGAACTTCCAACTCACACACACTTCTAATATTCTATTGTTTGTTTTGTTGTGCGCACCTTATGTATGTAGTCGCATTGTTGTCACTTCCTTGCATACATCACTTGACTTCTCATTCCACTCAATACTTCACTTCTACTGATGACTCACATCATGTACAGTGTGCTACTTAGGCTGATCCGACAGTCTGCGCCAAGATTCACTATTGTTCTGCTACTGCGCAACTACACTTCACCAACTAATATTGTGCTTCAATTGATAGCTTGTTGTTCTGAGATTACGCACCAGTATTAGATGGAACTACGCACTTACTTAGATGTTTATGTTCTGTTTAAGTGCCACAGTATTTTAAACAATATGCAACATACTGTGCATCATATGATTCGTCCTTTCGGTTTACCGCACTTGCCTTAGATCACCCTCATCATGATGTGCATACTAGATTATGTTGTTGTTCTATCGTCGCGCATCTAATGGAATTCTCAACTTCGCTTACTTTACTTAAACTTTCGTGCATCAGCTAAACTTCTGCGCATTTTATGATATACTTCAGTCTGTCTCTGTGCTTCTTCCTTTAAAACATTTGTGATTGTCTGCGTGTTGTCTGTAATATGATCATTAAATCCTCACGCTCTTGTGCATCTTCTGCATTCTTCTCTTTTGTCTTTGCGCAATCATCATAGATCTACAACATCACTCTACGCACCATCAGTCCAATCATTCCTCTACTTGTGCGCACTGACCTCTTTACTAGATCCTATTTTTATGTACCTCGAGCCTATGATGCCCCGAATATAAATCTATATTTTCCACTTAGAATCTCTTCGACCACGCCATAGAGCTTACTTCAAATCTCCAACTTGCTTCCCTTTTTATACATGTTCTACATGGATTGTATGTCCACGAGTTGGTTGTGGCATTCCCTCTTCCTTGCTTCATGGATTGTGCTTCTGCCACATGTCATGTTCTGCGCCGTTGATTTGTCCTTTCTTTGTGGGTTCTGTGCATACATGGTCCTCAACTTGGTGGGACTTTCACCCTTGTTGTACCATCACTTGTGGGTATTGCACACTTGATGTATCAATGCTTTACTGAGCTTGCACATGCATGATATTTGACTTGGTGGGACTTTGATGCTTACGGTACCATCACTTGTGGGACTTGCACACTTGTTGTGTCATCCATTGTGGAATTTTCTCATATACTAACTTCAACCGCTACACCCTTCTTGGAACTTGTGCATGATTTATCAACTGAAAACGTCTTATGATTGGTTATGAATTGTACGATTTCAGGACTTGTATAGATATTCAACCATCTCTTGTTCCATGATGCTTTTTCACTCCACTTTACTTTCTTGCGCACCTCTAGAATCTTCTCTTGACTTCCTTGCGCACACTAGACTTTGTCTCATGTATTCATTGGCTTGCTTGCGCACTCTTCATCCTTCTATCTAACCAACCCTTTAGCTTGTACCTTGAAGGACTATGATTGGATGGACTTGTGACCTCCTCAAGTACATGTGCCTTATGTACTTCTTCAAACTGGATATCCATGATGTAATCCCGAACACACTTCTTCATACTGGATGCAGCTTCTAGATATACTTCTTCACACTTGCATCCATATGCTTCACCATCTTTTTTGTGCATATACTTCTTCAATGTGGCTTTACTTGTCATGTTCCAAATTTTGTAAGCACCATGAAGAATCCAATGAATCATCAAACCCCCATGGATCCTAGTGAAAATGGGTGGATTAATTAATAAGTGGGGGATAACATTGGTTAATTACCTAGGCAATTAAATTCTTTAGGAATAATTTAGCCTAGAGTTGTTTTAATAAATTAATTAGTGGTGATGTAATTATTGTTTTGATATTTAATTATTAAATGAGTTAATGAGTTCGATGAGGTCTACTTATGATTCAAGTCATATAACTTTCTCCATTTACTCATTTGACTTAACCACGAATTGATTTGATCCTATTCGCAATTATCACATTTGATCTGAAAGGATGAGCATATTATACATCCATCTAGGTATATAATAGACATTTCCCACCCATTTGATTCCGAAAGATTTAAAATAATTGAATCGTTCAGCATTTGGGGGAACTCGAATTGGTTTATTGTTCCACGGAATGCCCCATTAAGGTAGATCCCCTTCTTATGGATTCCCTTGAGAATAAAAGGAAAGGAGGAAGTCATTCATCATACTAGCTAGGAATTCCCTACACCTGATTCATAAAATTACAATGATCGATCGATTTTTATGATCTTTTCTCCCTAGATAGAAAGAGATATAGATCTTGAAGTAAGTCCATTCTGATCCGAATTATGGACAACCTATTTTCTCTCAATAAGGAGATAAGGATAGCTCAACGAGTTTTCAACCAAAGAGGAGGGTGAAAGAAAAGCAAAGCAAAGAAAAAAAGAAGGAAACTAGAGAAAGCAAGGAAAAGTAGAAAAAAAAAGTACAAAGTAGAAAAGTGGGCTTAAAGAAGGAAAATCAGGATTAAATCAGAAAGCAGTGGAAAAGAAGAGTAAAGCAGAAAGGCAGAGGAAAAGCATAATAAAGCAGTAAAAGCGGGAGAGCAGTGTAAAAGCAGTAAAGCTGAAAGAAAAAAAGGAATCTACAGAAAGCAAACATGCTAATCCATTCAAGGAGGAAACATGAGCAAAGAAAGTGACCACATTCAATGCACCTAATTTGAAATTGATCTTATAAAAGGAGGGTGCACCATTTTGATATATTTTGTCGGTTTATCATTTGTGAATGAGAAATCTCAAGCTTCTTTAGGATTTGGTGATGCACCCTTAGCCACATGTGGGAGATGTACCCATATTTCATGTTCCATTCTTCTACATATGAACCATTTCATCCATTGATTACTGATTTGCAAATCTGATCCAGTGGTTGGTGTTCTCGTTGTGTAGTTCAACCCCTTCATTCAGTGGAGACAATGTTGAAGGGCCGAAATGGAGGTTTTGGTTTCTACCTTTATGAGCATTTATGGGATTTTATACCTATCACATTGTGTCTATAGCATCGTTTCCAGTAGGAAACATTTTTTGTCTCATCAAAAAAGGTGTTTGGATGAGCAAATTATGGCCATTTTACTAGATCTGGGGTTCCAGCTGTAAAGAACGAGCCATTGCTCTTCTATCTATAAATATTCTTGAGTTTTGAGTTCTGTGAGAAGCCATTGAATCTTGGTGCGCCTTCCATCGGACTCCATATTCTCTTGTTCATCCATGTTGCAGATCTAGTGAAGAACCCACTCCTTCTTCTCTTCTTAAGAAGCATTCCACTCATAGCATTGTAAGAATCTCAAGATTGGAGACTCTCTTCTTTCTTTTGTTTGGAGTTGGCCTTTACCTATATTCTCATGGAGATAATTCCCCCTGTCTTCATGCTTGATTTCTTTAACTGAAATTTATATGTTGATATCCTTCAATCTGTATATTCCTTTCATAATTATCTTTTGATTGATTTCCCTTTACAGGTGCTTTAATACTTATGTGTCTTGATCTCATGTTTTTGTCAAAACACTTCATCATTCCTTGCGTAGTGATTCATGCAATCATTCTTTCGTTCCAACTACACAGTGCTGAAATCAATCCTTCACTATTTTTGCACTATCATTTCCGTTGAATTCCATTATATGCCTAATTGTTTCATCTATCGCATTTGTTGCGATGTCACCAAGCCTTGTCGCATTTAATGTCGTCGCATCCCTTTCCATGACAACCAAAGATTTAGCACATTTTTTATCTGTCGGCCAACTCGACATTAAAGCGGGTATGACACTCAGTTTGTGTGGCAACAATGACGTGTCGTAACCATACTTGAACCTTTTGGGGAAACATCATCCGTCGCATGGTGCAATGAATTGGATTTCTACCCTATTGTACTGTTTCAAAAATTCATTAATTCCAACATTTAGTTTTGGCGACTCCACCACCTTCTTCGACATGCGTGATATTGAATGCACATCTCTTCAACTTAACTCCACGCATGTGAAAATCATCAACTTAATTCTATAAGATCTCAACAAGAAAATTTCTAGTTCATCTTTTGCACTCTTGCCCTTCTATGTTGCATTGCTCCATGATTTCTCATTTTCCTTTCTTGCCAATGGATTCAATTTACCATAGAATGAACACTTCTCTTGAGAGTGTGCAACTAGTCGTTCAATCATAGCAGTCTGAATTTGCATGCCTGAGAGTTGATGTGGGACTCTAGAAAAAATGGATGGAGTAAACATATTTCCAACATCAATATACTCAATCGCAGGTGAATATAGGGCATGTTCAACAATTGACTCATCTAACTCATCGGGTCGTCTTTCTGGAGCGCCAACAAAAAAACATTATGGATGAACTGTCCTCACTTCAATCCGAGCATTCTGAACCATCATTGACTGCAACATTACAACTTCTTCCTATGTGCCCTTCTTCTAAATGTTCTACACTAGTACCGATAGACTTAGAGCTTCAACTAGCACACCAGCCGGACTCAAAACTTGACATTGAACTGCGGATGTAGATTACTTCTATCATTCTTAATTTTGTCGTTTTCACTCGTTTTCTTGTACATGCATTTTTGGACTCAGCATAGAGTCCCTTCTGACTCATGCAATCTTGTAAATATACTGACTTTGAATGAAATATAAATCACACCTTTTTTGCATACTCATGTCTATCTTTTAGAAAATGTTTGTACATTTTCTTCATTCAAATATATGCAAGAGTTTTATATTTTTCAGCAGCTAATTTTTCTTCACTCTATCACATGCAAGATATTTTATGCAATAATCATAACTTAGCAACAAACTAAATGCATGTACACAGTTTTTACTTTTCCTGAAACTTTGATGCTAATTTTTTGCGACAATTTAACTCAATGCACAACGTTCTTCAATACTGCAACAGACACCTTCAAACTCTACCTTCACTAACATACTCCTTGGATTCTAAGATGCATCGTGTTAAACTCAAGGATCTCACCTGATATTTTTGAGATCATCAAGAGGATTGCCTTATTTCTTGTTGCTTTGGATGTTCCTGGATTGTCTACTCTTCTGCGCACTTATGAGGAGATTTTGTTACCCAATTTTTCTTGTGTGCACTTCCATATTGATTCTGTACTTGAGAATTTTCATTATGATTCCTTGGAATGTGATTTCCTTTGCACAATAAATCTTCATCTTAGACAATTTACTATTATTCAACAATACATAGCCTTATGTCCAAAACCATCACATGCATAGCATCTCATAGTTTGACAATATTTTGCAATATGACCAAAGCGATTACATCTTGCACACTTCATCCTATTGTTCCTTCTTTGGTTAGTATATTGAAAATATTTGTAGTTGTTGAAGGAATTATCATACCTAAAATACTTAACATGATTTGGGCGATGTTCTCTGTTGTGGACCTTCTTTTATGCCTTTTCATAACCAATACCTTATTTGTCTTCGGGTGATCTTTGATCATTCAGAATTGTTTTCAAGATTGATGTGTTGCCTTTGAATTTTTTCAATACTTCATCTTCAACACTAGTCTTATTGCTTTCTTGATGTGCGCAATTCACTATGGGATCTTGGACCTATATTCTTTCCCTTCATCTCAACTAGCTTGTCTTCTAAACAAGTTTTTTTTTGTCCTTTGACTCAAGATGACCCATCAGCATTTTATTCATTTGTGCTAATTCTTTCAATGCAGATTTCTCTTCCTCGAGCACTTTGACCTTGTCTTGTGCGCAAATCCGTTGTATCTCATACTTGGTTACTTTTTCATGAACCTTTGCATCAAGGGACTCTTGAAATAGCTTGTCTTGTTCTTCATACTTTGACAGCTACTCTTGTAAGAATTTACTTTTCTTCCTTGACTTCTTTAATTCATCTAGGGCACTAATCAATTCACCTTCCCAACCAATATCTACAGCATCTCCTTCCTTTTCATATTGATTATTAGTCTTTACCTATGCAACTGGTTTTGGAGGTGTAACTAGCTTCGAAGGTGTTTTCCATGATCCACTGAAGAAATATGTGTCTAGTGATCCTGGTTTGCTTTGCTCAATTGGAGTATTCTTCGAACTTTTATTCTTCTTTTCATATCTTCTTTCTTCTTCCACAAAGGCCATGAAAATTACCTCTTTTGGTTCTTCGTTGCATACACTTCCTTTATATACATTACTATCTTCCTTAGTATACAGACTTTTCTTCTGGTTTGGAGTCCTCCTTTTATTTTCGAGTATGTGTTGAGTGCATGCAGTTCTTCGTTCATGAGAACTAGGTTCTTCGTCGATGTCGCTCTCTCCATCTTCTCTGTAAGGACACTTAGAAAGGAAATGGCCTATTCCTCCACATTTGAAACATTTGAAAGGTAATTTTCTTTGTACTTACCTCGTCCTCTTTTCAGCTTCCTTACAAAGTTTGACTCCTCGTCATCTATTCATTGCAAGAGTGTTTGTCATGATCGTGCTTATCCTTTCCAGTGGATTTAAATGCAGCTTACTTTCTGATGGGAATTTATTCCTCAGTTCTCATCTCGTATGTTGTTAGGATCCCCTAAAGCTCTTCCTTTTTCAGATCTTTGATATTTTTTCTGTCTTTCAATACAAACACCTTCGCATCCAATCTTGAGGGAAAATTTCTTAGTATCTTCTGTACTACATATTCTTCTTCCAGAGTGACACCAAGACTCTTGATAACATTAACTATCTCATCAACTCTTAAGAAATAAGAGGTAATGTTCTCTTCATATTTCATTCTCAAGGATTCAAATAACCTAGAGTAGTTCTGCAATTTTACTTTCTTTACCTTTTCGTCACCTTCATAAACACCTATGAGTTTGTCTAGAAAAATTCCTTGGTTGAGGCACAATGCATAACCTTGACGAATTCATTATCTGTAAAACCACACAATAGTGTGTTTCTGGCTCTTACATTGCATTCATATATTCTCCTTTTAGCTAGATTAACTGGCACAACTACTAGGAAATTGTAACTGTCAACAATGGACTTCTAGACATCTGCTCCTAGTGATTGCATATATACTTCCATCCTAATCTTCTAGAAGTTATAGTTGGTGCCATCAAACCTCCGTGCGTTGTTGGTGGAAATACCTTCCTACTTGTCCATATCTGCACACGAATCTATCTTCCAGATGTTAAGTGGTTATTGGAGAAACCCGCTATGATACCAATTGTTGGAATCGATTTAATACTGAGAGGGGGGTGAATCAGTGTTAGTGCATTTTTCAATAGTTTTTACCTTCTTTAACATATTAGTATTAACTTAATCTCGATCTTTGATTATGCATCCAATATAAATAAAACATTGATCCATATATGCACTAAGACAAATACCACAGAACGTACAGTATTTTGACGTGGAAACATAAACAAGAGAAAACCACGGAATCATCTTTTGTAATGAAAATATTACATTCAAGGAAGCACCGACTTCCTGTGTTTACTAGCACCAACTGGAAGCCCCTGGTTTTACAGGAACCAACCTGAAGGAAGCACCAACTCCCTGTGTTCTCCAGCACCAACTAGAAGGAGGTTACAACCCCCTGTTCCTTTCCCCATCCTTCCGCCCAGATGTCCAAAGTAATATTCTATCAACTGAACTTCCAACTCACGCACACTTTTGATATTTTTTGTTCATTCTGATGTGCGCACCTTCTGTGTGCAATCGTATTGTTGTCACTTCCCTACATACATCACTTGACTTCTCATTCCACTCAATACTTCACTTCTATTGATGAATCACTTCATGTATAGTGTGCTACATCAGTTGATCCTACAGTCTATGGCAAGATTCACTCTGTTGTTCTACTACTATGCAACTGCACTTCACCAACTAATATTGTGCTTCAATTTATAGCTTGATGTTCTGAGATTACGCACTAGTATCAGATGGAACTATGCACTTACTTAGATGTGTCCACTATGTTTAAGTGCCAGAGTCTTTTAGATAATCTGCGACATGTTGTACATCATATAATTCATCCTTTCGGTTTTCTGCACTTGCCTCAGATTATCCTCATCATGATGCGCATACTAGATTATGTTGATGTTCTTTCCTCACACATCTAATGGACTTCTCTACTTTGCACACTTTACTTCAACTTTCGTGCATCAGCTAAACTTTTGTGCATCTTCTGATATAATTTAGTTCTGTCTCTACGCTTCTTCCTTTAAAACATCTGTGACTGTTTGTTTGTTGTCTTTAATATGATCATTCAATACTTAGGCTCTTGTGCATATTCTGCATTCTGCTCTTTTGTCTTCGCTCAATCATCAGAGTCTACAACATCACTTTCTGCACCATCAATTCAATCATTCCTCTGCTTGTGCGCACTCAGATCCTCGCTAGATCATACTGTTTTATACCTCGAGTCTGTGATGCCCCGAATATAAATATATATTTTCCACTTAGAAGCTCTTCAACCTCGCCATAAATCTTACTTCAAATCTCCAACTCACTTCCCTTTTTATACATGTCCTGCATGGATTGTATGTCCACAAGTTGGTTATGGAATTCCCTCTTCCTTGCTTCACAGATTGTGCTTCTGCCTCATGTCATGTTCTGCACCGTTTATTTCTCCTTTCTTTGCGGGTTTTGCGCATACATGGTCCTCGACTTGGTGAGACTTTCACCCTTTATATACCATCACTTGTGGGTTTTTCACACTTGATGTATCAATGCTTTGTTGAGCTTGCACATACATTATCTTCAACTTGGTTGGACTTTGACCCTTATGGTACCATCACTTGTGAGACTTGTGTAATTGTTGTGTCATTGGTTGTGGAATTTTCTCATATACTAACTTCAACCGCTACACCCTTCTTGGAACTTGTGTGTGCTTTATAAACTGAAAGCATTTTCTGATTGGTTATGACTACATGCTTTCAGGACTTGTGTAGTTGTTCAACCATCTCTTTTTCCATGTTTCTTGTGCACTCCACTTTACTTGCTTGCACACTCTAGAATATTCTCATGAATTCCTTGCACACATTAGACTTTGTCTCATGTATTCTTTGGCTTGCTTGTGCACTCGTTATCCTTCTGTCCAACCAACCCTTTAGCTTGTACCTTGAAGGACTATGACTAGATGGACTTGTGACCTGATCAAGTACATGTGCCTTATCTACTTCTTCAAACTGGATATCCATGATGTACTCCTGAACACACTTCGTCATACTAGATGCAACTTCTAGATATACTTCTTCACACTTGCATCCATATGCTTCACCGTCTTGTTTACGCATATACTTCTTCAATGTGGCTTTACTAAACTTCTTCAAGTTGGCATGGGAATGTTGAATCCACTTGTATTTTATTGAAAGCAATGACTCAAGATGAATCAATTAACATCCTCTTTGACATTAGTTGACATCAATGAAAACCAAATTTCAACAATCTCCCCCTTTGGAATTAATGTCAATACCTTATGAAGCTGTGCATAATCATATTCTTGAACGTGTATGCTTCATGTGTACTTGTCGCAATACTCCCCCTGTGTATATGCTCCCTCTAATTTCTTTGCCAATTTGAACCTTTGACATCTGTGCATTATGATGCTAGTGCTTCTTCTGCTTTCTGTTACTTCTACGCAGATCGTATGTTTTATGATTATTTGCACTGTACTTCTGTTGTATTGTTGCATGCTTTTGATTAGCTTCATCTTCATGCCATTTCTTCAATAATCTATTTCACTCTCTTTCACGTCTTTCTCATCATCTATCTCGTATGTCTTGCATCAGCTGCATTACGTCTTGGCTTCATGATTTTTCTCCACAGTTGTATTACTTCTCAGCTTCATTAATCTTCTTCTTTATGGTGTTTCTTCTCAGTTGCATTCAGCTTCATGTCATGTGTACTTTCAGCTTCATGTTTTTCTCCCCCTTTGACATAAATGGAAAAGAGGTGCCATTACTTGCGCAATTACTGGTTTTTCTTTCTTTTGTTTTGCACTTCCTTTACCTATCTGCTCACAGAGATAAATCCCCCTGTCTTCGTGCTTCATTTCTTTAACTGAACTTTTTGCACTGATATCCTGCAATCTGTATATTCCTTTCATAATTATCTTTGATTGTTTTCCCTATACATGTGCTTTAATACTTTTGTATCTTGATATATTGTTCCTCTCACAACACTCCATCATGCTTTGCGCAGTGATTCATGCAATCATTCTTTCATCCCAACTGCGTAGTGTCAAAATCAATCCTTCACTGGTTTTGCACTGTCCTTTCCACTGACTTCCTTTCTGAACCTGACTGTTTCATTTGTTGCATTTTATGCAATGCCACTGGGCCTTGTCGCATTTAATGTCGTTGCATCCCTTTCCATGAAAACCAAATATTTGGCACTTTTTTATTCTATCGGCCAGCTCGAAATTAAATCGGGCATGACACTCAGTTCATGTGTCAATAATGACGTGTCGCAACCGTACACAAACATTTTGGGGCAACATCATCCATCGCATGGTGGAATGAATTGGATTTCCTCCCTTTTGTATTGTTTCCAAAATTCAATAATTTCGGCATTTAGTTTTCGCGACTCCACCACCTTCTTCGACTTGCGCAATATTGAATGTGCAACTCTTCAGCTTAACTCCACGCACGTGAAAATCATCAACTCAATTTTATAAGATCTCAACGAGAAAATTCCTATTTCATCCCTTTTTGTACTCTTGTCCTTTTATGTCGCATTGCTTCTTGATTTCTCATTTTTCTTTCTTTCCAATGGCTTCCTTTTACCAGAGAATTAACACTTCTCTTAAGAGTGTGCGACTAGCTGTTTAATCACAGCAATCCAAATTTGCATGCCTGAGAATTGATGTGGGAGTCTGGAAAAACTAGATGGAGGAAACAAAGTTCCAAAGTCAATATGCTCAATCACGGGTGAATATAGGGCATGTTGAACAACTGACTCATCTAAATCATCAAGTCGACTTTCTAGAACGCAAAAAACAATATATTCTAGACGAACTATCTGAGCATTATGAACCATCATCGACTGCAACAATACGGCTTCTTCATGTGCACCCTTCTTCTGAATGTAATGTGTTGGTACCGGTATACTTGGAGCTTTGACACGCACACCAGCTAGACTCAGAACTTGACCTCGAACTACTGTTGTAGATTACTTCTATAATTTTTAATTTTTCTTTCTTCGTGCATTTTCTTGTATATTCCTTTTTGGCCTCAGCATAGAGTCCCTTCTGACTCATGCAATTTTGTAATCATATTGATTTTGAATGAAATACAAATCACACCTTTTGCGCAGACTCATGTCTATCTTTCAGCAAATGTTTGTACATTTTCTTCATTCAGATATATGCAAGATTTTTCTCTTTTTCAATAGCTAATTGTTTTTTACTCTATAACAAGCAAGAGATTTTATGCAATGATCATAACTTAGTAATAAACGGAATGTATGTACACAGTTTTTACTTTTCCTGAAACACTTATGCTAATTTTCTGCAACAATTTAACTTAATGCACAACTTTCTGCAATAAAGCAACATAAACCTTTAAACTCTACCTTCACTAACATACTCCTTGAATTCTAAGATGCATCGTGTTGAATTCAAGGGTCTCAACTGATCTTTTTTATATCATCAAGAGGAGAAGCAATTGCTTGCTCGTTTGGATGTTCTTGGATTGTCTACTTCGTCTGTGCACATCTAAGGAGATTTCCTTACCCAAGTTTTCTTGTGCGCACTTCCATCTTGATTCTGTCCTTGAGAATTTTCACTATGATTCCTTGGAATTTTATTTCCTTTACGCAATAAATCTTCAATTGGAAAATTTACTATTCTTCGACAATACATAGCCTTATGTCCAAAACCATCACATGCATAGCATCTCATAGTTTGACAATATTTTGCAATATGACCAAAGCGATTGCATCTTGCACACTTCATCATATTGATCCATTGGTTAGTATATTGAAAAGAGTTTTAGTTGTTGAAGGAACTACCATACCTGAAAGACGTAACATGATTTGGCCAATGTTCTCTGTCGCGGACCTTCTTTTATTCACTTTCATAAACAAGACCTAATTTGTCTTCATGTGATCTTTGATCATTTGGAATTTTGTTTAGGATTGATGTGATGCCTTTGAATTTTTTATTCACTTCATATTCCACACTAGTCTTATTGCTTACTTGATGTGCACAATTCACTATGGCACCTTGGACCTGTTTCTTTCCCTTCATCTCAACCAGCTTGTCTTCTAAACAAGATATTTTTTGTCCTTTGACTCAAGATGACCCGCCAACATTTTATTCATTTGCATTAATTCTTCCAAAGAATATTTCAATGCATATTTCTCTTCCTCAAGCACTTTGACCTTGTCTTGTGCGCAAAGCAGTTGTATCTCATAGTTGGTCACTTTTTCATGAACCTTTGCATCAAGGGACTCTTGAAATAACTTGTCCTGTTCTTCATACTTTGACAGTTGCTCCTGCAAGAATTTAATTTTCTTCCTTGACTTCTTTAATTCATCCAGGGCACTAATCAATTCACCTTCCCAATCAATATCTACAGCATCTTCTTCCTTTTGAGATTGATTATTAGTCTTGACCACTGCAACTAGTTTTGGAGTTGTAACTGGCTTCGGAGGTGTTTTGAACAATCCACTGAAGAAATATTTGTCTAGTGATCGTGCTTTTCTTTGCACAATTGTATTATTCTTCGAACTATTATTCTTCTTTTCATATCTGCTTTCTTCTTCCACAAAGGCCATGAAAAGTACCTCTTTTGTTTCTTTGTTGCAAACACTTCCATCAGATACATTACTGTCTTCCTTAGTATACATACTTTTCTTCCGGTTTGGAGTCCTCCTCTTATTTCTGGGTCTATGTTGAGTGCGCGCAGTTCTTGATTCATGAGAACTAGGTTCTTCATCATTGTCTCTATCTCCATCTTCTTTGTAAGGACACTTAGAAGCGAGGCATATACCTACACATTTGAAACATTTGAAAGGCAATTTGATTTTGTACTTACCTAGTCCTCTTTTCAACTTCCTTACAAATTTTGACTCCTCATCATCTGATTCATTGCAAGAGTCTTTGTCATGATTGTGCTTATCCTTTCCAGTGGCTTTAAATGCAGCTTCCTTTCTAATGGGAATTTCTTTCTCAATTCTCATCTCGTATGCTGTTAGGATCCCCTGAAGCTCATCCTTTTTTCAGATCTTCGAGATTTTCTCTTCCTTCCAATACAGACACCTTCGCATCAAATATTGAGGGAAAATTTCTCAGTATCTTCTATACTACATATTCTTCTTCCAGAGTGACCCCAAGACTCTTGATAGCATTAACTATCTCATCAACTCTTAAGAAGTAAGAGGTAATGTTCTCTTCATCTTTCATTCTCGAGGATTCGAATAACCTAGAGTAGTTCTACATTTTTTCTTTCTTTACCTTTTCGTCACCTTCATAGACACCTCTGAGTTTGTCCCAAACTTCCTTGGCTGAGGTGCAATGCATAACCTTGGTGAATTCATCATCTGTTAAACCACACCACAGTGTGTTTCTTGCTCTTGCATTGCATTCATATACTTTCCTTTCAACTGGATTAACTGGCACGACTGCTGAGACATTGTAACCGTCAACAATGGAATACCAGACATATGCTCCCAATGGTTGCAAATATACTTCCATATTAACCTTCCAAAAGGTATAGTTGGTGCCATCAAACCTTGGTGATCTGTTGGTGGAAATACCTTCCTACTTTTCCATATCTGCGCATGGATCAATATTCCAGATGTTAAGTTGTTATTGAAGAAACCTACTCTGATACCAATTGTTGGAATCGATTTAATACTGAGAGGGGGGGTGAATCAATATCAGCGCAGTTATCAACATTTTTTACCTTCTTTAACACGTTAGTCTTAACTTAATATTGATCTTTGATTATGCATCCAATATAAATAAAACATTCATCCATATATGCACCAAGACAAAGAAAACAGAACACATAGCATTTTGACATGGAAACCCAAACAAGAGAAAACCACGGAATTCTCTTTTGTAATGAAAAGATTACATTCAAGGAAGCATTGACTTCCTGTGTTTACCAGCACCAACTGGAAGGATGAACCGAACTGAAGGAAGCACCAAATCCATGTGTTCTCCGACACCAAATGGAAGGAGGCTATGACCCCATGTTCCTTTCCCCGTTTTGCCACCCATATATCCAAAATAATATTTTTCCTTACTAAACTTCCAACTCACGCACACTTCTAATCTTTTTTTGTTTGTTTGTGTGCACCTTCTATATGTAGTCGTATTGCTGTCACTTCCCTGCATACATTACTTGACTTCTCATTCCACTCAATACTTCACTTATGTTGATGACTCACTTCATGTACAATGTGCTACTTCGGCTGATCCTACAATCTGTACCAAGATTCACTCTATTGTTCTACTACTGCGCAACTGCACTTCACCAACTAATATTGTGCTTCAATTGATAGCTTGTTGTTCTAAGATTACGCACCAGTATCAGATAGAACTACACACTTACTTAGATTTGTTTGTTATGTTTAAGTACCACATTATTTTAGACAATCTGCGACATGATGTGCATCAAATTATTTTTCCTTTCGGTTTACCGCACTTGCCTCAGATCATCCTCATCATGACACTCATATTATATTATGTTGTTGTTATGTCATCGTGCCTCTGATGGACTTCTCTGCTTCGCACACTTTACTTCAAATTTCGTGCATCAGCTAAAATTTTGCACATCTTTTGATATAATCCAGTTTTGTCTCTATGCTTCTTCCTTTAAAACATCTGTGATTGTTTGTGTGCTATTTGTAATATGATAATTCAATCCTCACGCTCTTGTGCATCTTCTGCATTATGTTCTTTTGTCTTCATGCAATCGTCAGACATATACAGCATCACTCTGCACACCATCAGTTCAATCATTCATCTACTTGTGCGCACTCGGCTCCTTGCTTGATCATACTATTCTTTACCTCGAGCCTATGATGCCCTGAATATAAATATTTATTTTCCATTTAGAAGCTCTTCAACCTCACCATAAACTTACTTCAAATCTCCAACTTGCTTCCCTTTTTATAAATGTCCTGCATGGATTGTATGTCCACAAGTTGGTTGTGGCATTCCCTCTTCCTTGCTTCACGGATTGCGCTTCTGCTACATGTCATGTTTTGCACCACCGATTTGTCCTTTCTTTGTGGGTTCTATGCATACATGGTCCTCGACTTGGTGGGACTTTCACCCTTGATATACCATCACTTGTGGGTCTTTCACCCTTGATGTATCAATTCTTTGTTGAGCTTGCGCATATGTGATATTCAACTTGGTGGGACTTTGACCCTTGTGGTACCATCACTTGTGGGACTTGTGCACTTTCTATGTCATCAATTGTGGAATTTTCTCATATACTAACTTCAACCGCAACACCCCTCTTGGAACTTGTGTGTGCTTGATCAACTGAAAGTGTCTTCTGATTGGTGATGACTTGCGCGCTTTCAAGACTTGTATAGTTGTTCAACCATCTCAGTGTTCCATGCTTCTTGCACACTCCACTTTACTTGCTTGCGCACTCCACTTTACTTTCTTGCGCACTCCACTTTACTTGCTTGCGCACACTAGACTTTGTCTCATGTATTATTTGGATTTCTTGTGCACTGTTCATCCTTTTGTCCAACAAACCCTTTAGCTTGTACCTTGAAGGACTATGACTGGATGGACTTGTGACCTGCTCAAGTACATGTGCCTTATGTACTTCTTCAAAATGGATATGCATGATGTACTCCTGAACACACTTCTTCATACTAGATCCAGCTTCTATATATACTTCTTCGCATGTGCATCCATATGCTTCACCATCTAGTTTGCGCATATACTTCTTCAATGTGGTTTTACTATACTTCTTCAAACTGGCATGGGAATGTTGAATCCAGTTGTGTTTTATTGACATCAATGACTCACGCTGAATCATTTGAAATCCTCTTTGACATTAGTTTACATCAATGACAACCAAAGTTCAACAATGTACTGCCCAAGGTATTGAATTTTCTTTTTTAAAGTCAAATTATTTAGAGAACTTGGCATAAAGTTGGTTTTCTCGTCATGTTTGCAATACTATCCTCAAATGTTTTTTCATGTTCTTGTTCATTCTTTGAATAGATCAAAATAACATCAATAAATACAAGAACAAATTAGTCTTAGTACTGGCTGGAAATATTTTTCATCATGCACATAAAAGTTGCAAGTGCATATGTCAAGCCAAAAGGAATTACCACAAACTCATAGTGTCCATACCTAGTTCTAAAAGTATTTTTATAGATGTCCTCTTCTCGAATCCTCACTTGGTGATATCTCGATCTTAAGTCGATCTTGGAGAATACTTTAGCTCCTCCGACTTGATCAAACAAGTCATCAATCCTAGGTAGTCGGTATTTATTTTTGACATTCAATTTGTTAAGTTGAAGGTAATCAATGCACATCTGCATAGTTCCATCTTTATTTTTCACAAAAATGATACGTGCTCCCCGGGGTGATACACTTGGCCTAATGCATCCTTTCTCAATCAAATATTGCAGTTGAATTTTAAGTTCTACCAATTCTGGAGTACTCATTCGGTAGGGTTCTTTTGAGACAGGTACTACCGCTGGAACCAAGTTTATGAAGAAATATAGATCCCTCTTAGGTGGAAGCCTCGGTATTTCATTTGGAAATACATCTTTAAATTCTGTCAAGATAGAAAAATATTTTATTTTCTGTTGCGTTTCTTCATTACAGTTTTGAATACTTACTACGTACAGTTTACAACCTTTCCTGGTGTTTCTTTTAAGTTGTAGTGCAGAAATTTATCATACAGAATCCTTTCTAGGTTTTCCTTTTACCAAACTAGGATTTCCTAAATCATCAATACAAGTGAAAGTCTTCTCTGAGCAGTTTAGGATTGCATGATGTTTTTCTATCCAATCCATCCCAATCAATACATCGTAGGAACCTAAGGGTAAAATGTTCAAATCTGTGGGAGTTTTCAAACCATTTAAATTCAACAAACATCCTTTGATTAATTTTAAAAAAAAATTGTACTAGTATCTAATTGTACCAGCCATGGTTTAGTGTATTTGTTTTTCGACAAACCACATTTTTCTACTATTACTAGGGATATGTAACTATGACATGCTCTAGGATCAATCAAAATTGAAACAAAATGCATAGAGATTTTACCTTCTATCTCTATCATAGATGGTTTGAAATTTGCTTGATGATTCTCTAATGTTGCACAAATTCGAGGAATTTTTGCCATATCATCCACTATAGGATCTTTTTTCAAATTGTTTAGAACTTTTCCTTTTCGATTGGGACAATCTCTAAGGAAGTGAGGTCCTTGAAAATCCAAACACTGCATTGTTCCAGGTACTATTTTGTTTCCAAAGTAAAGGGTTGGTTTAGTACCACTTTGGGTTGGAATGTTTGACTGAAACTCACTTTTAGTAACAGTTTTCATATTCTGAAAATTTATGTTTATTGGAAATCTGTTGTGTTGATTTCAATGAGTAGTTGGTTTGTATCCCTTTTTCCTTTGTTCTGAAAAGGTTCTTTTAATACTTCGAGTTCTTTATTTGTATTATGATCTGCTTTGACTATGCTCATAGCACAGTCTTTCCTTATGCAAAGCTTTGTCCAAAGTTTTAGGGGTATCAAACTCTATTTTATTTGAAAAATGAGTTGGCAAACAACTTAGAAACCTCTAAATTTTAATTTTCTCCTCTTTTATATAGGGAACATAGTGCAGCAGCTCTAAAAATTTAGTGATTAACCCGTCCATTGTCATGGATCCCATTTTCAGTTAATAAAACTCCTTAATTTTCTTGTCATAAAATATTTCTGATAAGTATTTTTCCTTGAACATTCTTTTAAATTCCGACCATTCAATCTTACCTTCTTTTATTCCCTTGGTGAGTTTTAGATCCATCCACCAACGTGCAACTTTTCCATTAAGATTATAGATAGGTAGACTGGGATTAAGTTCACTTGGATAAGCGTAAATATGAAAGTATTTGGAAATACCAAGCACCATTCCTCAACCTTCTCTCCAGAATCAAGCTCACCCTCAAAGACTAGTGCCTTAATATTTTGAAATTGTCCCTTTAATTCTAAACTATGTGAATGTTTATACTTCTTTCTAAATTAGGGTGGAGATGAGGATTCAGAAGAACTAGTGTTGTAGCTTCTTCTTTCTGATTTATAGGAGGGACTTGATTCAGATGTTTCCTTCCTTTTACTTTTTTCTTGCTTATGAAATCCTCCTACTAAATTACTAGAAGTGTGTGTAGGATTTTGTTTAATATCAGTTAAATTTTTCAGCAAGACTGCATTTAATTATTGCTGAGCTTGTTTATCCTTCAAGTTACATGCCATAAAAATATGTAGTTCAAATTTCATACTTTGCATGGTTTTTAGCAATTTTGAGGGTGTGATGTTTGGTGTTCACCATTCAAACTAACCCAAATTTCCCCTTCATGTTGAGGTAGTTCTAGATGTCTATGTTGGCTATACTTTCTGCACTCATGATTTTTAATTTTTTCCTTCCTAAATCAATTGTCTTTGGTTCTATTTTTTATCTATCAATTCTTCTTGTCTTGCTACAGCTTCCCAATCCCTTTCCAATTTAGCTCTATCCCTAGTTGTTCTTAAAATCAAATTGTAACGATGGATAGATATTGAGTTCAGATTTCCTAAGTGAACAGGAAAATTTGGTTGTTTTGCTTCTGGCAATGTCATTGACTACCTAGTGCAGCTGCAACCTGATCCCCAATTTTTTTATAAAATTGTAGGGCCCCTCTTTTTATTTTTGGATTTCACTCAGAGTTTATTTTCATCCTAGATATACCTACCCCTGACACTTAGATTTTTATTGAAAAAACCAAAGAAAAGCATTCACGCATGTTAAATTGCGGGTTGCGGAAGTGCGGATTACCTTTCTGACTGTTTGAAATTGTTTCCGCAATATCGCATGCCTGCATGTCCAAGTGCGGATTGTGGATTGCAGACTGCATTTCGGACTTTTGAAATTGTCTCTCGCCTTCCCGCATTCCGCATGTCCACAATCCCGCATCCCAGCATCCCCGCATCTAGCACTTCTGCATTCCGTAGTTCCGCATCCCGCATTCCCGAACTCCCGCATTCCCAATTGCGGATTGCAGATTACGAAATACATTTCTGAATTTCTAAAACTTGCTCCTGCAATCCCGCAAGCCCGAATTTCCTCCTTCCCGCATTACCAAATGCGGATTGCAGATTGCATTTCCGACTTTCTAAAACTAATTCTGCATCCCGCATTCCCTCTTTTATGCATCCTGCATCTCCACATTCTCGCATTTCCGATTGCGGATTGTGGATTGATTTTCCGATTTTTTGAATTGGTCTCCCGCATTTTGCATGTACGCATCTCGCTTTTCCACATTCTGTAGTTTCAAAATCCTGCAGTTCCGATTGTGGATTGCAGATTGCGAATGGATTTTTTGACTTGCTAGAATTGTAATCCGTAATTTCGCATTCCTACATGCCCGCATTGCGGATTGCAGATTACAAAATGCGGAATGCAGAAGGATGATTCTGGTCATTTTCGAAGGCCTTTTCCGATCTTCTGCCTCTATGTTAGTTATCATTTTCACACTGAAACAAGATCGTGGCAGGATGAATCTTTTGTTTTGTAAATAATATTGATAAATCATACCTCTAAATTTTGCATTATGTTCATTATCACTTTGTTTAACAATGAATTGTTCTTATGCATTGATTGTGAATTATTCTTATGCATTGATCTTGTTGTTTCCCCATGACGCAGAGGAAGCTGAAAGGGTGTAAGCAGAAGGAGCGGCAGGCACAAAAGACAAATTGGGAAATCCAAAGGATGTAGAGAAAGTCTAAGTGATCATTCATAATGTGGAGGGAGCCAAAAGACCGTGCGCAGAATAAATGGTAAACACAAGAGCCAAATTTGGCAAGCCAAAGGATGTAGAGGGAGCTGAAATGATCAGTCATTCAAGACAAATTATCTTGTAATATAAATATGGGGAAAGGGTACTAGAGAAATGGAATTTTTCTATTGAAATAGAGACTGGGTACATTGTGTAAGATAACTATTTTTCTGCTAATGAGGAAGGACCTGTTCGCTGGGAAAATCTTGCACAGATTTTTTCCGTGGGATGTGTGACTAACATATTAGAACTATTTCTTCTTATGTTCATGTTCATGCTGTGAGATATTTCTAATTTTGTTGAACTATTTCAATGGTGATGAATGATTTTACTTATCTATGTAAATGTCTGTGTGATAATAGAGTAATAAATTTGTGTGATAATAGAGTAATAAATTGGTTAAATCATAATCAAAGCTATCTTTGTAATTTTCTGCTGTGAATGTGCATACTTTATCTTAATATCTATCTGTTAGATTTGTATAAGCATTCTCAAATTATTACTCTTATTTAAACACGCTCCTTGCAATGATAGGCTATTTAGTTTAGAATAGAGTTAGCTAATTGATAAGGTAGAAGTGATAAGACGTGAGGTAAGAACCTACGCATCACTTGTGAGGCTTCTACCTGTCAATTATAGGTTAAATGCATTAGTTAGCCTAAAAGAACTTGCATATTCATGTACCCTTAAACATAAAATATAAGCAGTGGGTTGGGCCTCAACCGGTAAATAAGTTAAACAAACATACCTACGGTAGTCAGACAGTTAACCGGACGAATTCCCCATACCAAACCATGGATGATCTAATTGGGATTATTCATTGGGGAGAATCCCTACTATCGATGCTAGAATTTTTCGAGCATAAACACTACCTTAATGTGCAAAATAAAATTTCTATTAGTTTATATACGTATAAAATCAATGTGCAACATAAGTGGATAATCCCATAGGTCACATAGTGTTGCAACCTAGGCTCTGATACCAACTGTAACAACTCAAATTAAACTCCAAAATTACACATAGAATTTTTTTTTTAAACAAGTAAATAATCAATGTCTTCATCACTCAAGATTATGATGGTCTCAAGCTCCATTATTTAATAGCATGACTGTAAAAAGAGGTTCAACCTCTTAAATGCCTTTTTTTTTTATTATTTTTATGCTATTATAAAAAGGTCTATTGTAAAATGTAGGAGTCCATAAGCCAAGGACCTCCTATTAAAGGAATTCATTTAAAATATCTTAAAAGCATGAGTTAAACAAATATTAATACACAACATTATTAATATAAACCAATATAATATGGTTTATATATACTAGCAATAACATTATTGCTTCCTTACGAATTAGACTACTATTTCACATGTGTATCTATTTAACCTTTAAGTTTTACTTACCTCCTCGTTAGATAATTTGTTATTGACCTTAATGTTTAAATTATTAGACTTATTTCTAGGAATGAAGGGCCACACGGTGGGTGGATTACTTAGCACATCGTTCTAATGCATAGTTTTTGTTTACAAGTATAAACTTGGTCCACTTCACAAGAGTCGAATTTCTAGTAAGCAATAACCAAAATGTTACCAGCTCAACACTTTTTTGTGGCATACGTTCATAATTAGACATTGGCATTGAATACTTTCCAGCTCACTGGTAGGAAAGGGACGCATATTGTTAATGTGTGAGGTCTCCACTTGGGCATTGCTCTTTAATAATCAGTATTGGTTTCGTGAAATGTGAAGAGGGGGTTTTTCCCCAATAAGACAAGTCTTGAATCCTCATTTGATTTTTCTTTTGGTTTGGCTCTTCTTTGTGTATCTAGTGTAGAGCTTGATCTTTCTAATTCAGTTTTAACCCGTTATTTGTTGCTCGAATCTTTACCCATGTAAGCCTATATCAAAGTATTGTTCTGTATAATATGTTTAAACGGTTCAGAGTTTTATCGTTTGGTTTTCAACTAAGGTTCGTGGATCCTGTGGCTCTCTTGAGACCTCTTTACATGATCATATTTACATTCATCAAGCTTTGTTTTATTGTTGTTATTTATAACTTCCTCCTTGTAATATACATGTTTGCAAATACTAATGCAATTTGTTTCTCATGTAGGTGAAGGTTGTCCCTGTTGGTCGTGGGGTAAGCTTAATTGAGGATCCTGTGGCTCTCTTGAGACCTCTTTACATGATCATATTTACATTCATCAAGCTTTGTTTTATTGTTGTTATTTATAAATTCCTCCTTATAATATACATGTTTGCAAATACTAATGCAATTTGTTTCTCATGTAGGTGAAGGTTGTACCTGTTGGTCGTGGGGTAAGCTAAAGGTTGTCCCTTTGGTTTGGCTCTTCTTTGTGTATCTATTGCAGAGCTTGATCTTTCTAATTCAGTTTTAACCCGTTATTTGTTGCTCGAATCCTTACCCATGTAAGCCTATATCAAAGTATTGTTCTGTATAGTGTGTTTAAACGGTTCAGAGGTTTATCGTTTGGTTTTCAACTAGGGTTCGTGGATCCTATGGCTCTCTTGAGACCTCTTTACATGATCATATTTACATTCATCAAGCTTTGTTTTATTGTTGTTATTTATAACTTCCTCCTTATAATATACATGTTTGCAAATACTAATGCAATTTGTTTCTCATGTAGGTGAAGGTTGTCCATGTTGGTCGTGGGGTAAGCTTAATTGAGGATTGGTAATGGATTGCATCTCGGTAATCCTACTTCCTCGGCTCGTTTTATCCATGGAAGATTTCAAAGGGTTTAAACCCTTGTGTCATATGCACAGTATCTTATTTGGTTTTAAATAAATTTATCTTGTAATATTTCAATACCTCAGTCCTGTAGGCACGCGTTTAGTATAGATTTTCTTCTAAGGGTTTTAAATCCCATGTATACAGTTCGTATGACTCTTTGAGGCCAATGGTTTCCTTCCATGATTTTATAAAATCATTAGACTAGGAAGTTTGTCCCATTTTGGATTTATGTCACAATTTTGATATATATATATATATATATATATATTGTATAGTTCACAGAGGTTTAATCCTGTAGCGTTCGACTATATACGCTTCAATCTTGTTTTGTATGTTATTATTGGGTTTATCCCTAATTCTTTAATCCTAGGTGTGTATTTGAAAATCCCTATTTCATTTTTTTGGCTCCAAGCATGTACAAGCCATCATGCTCTTATTTATATTGTTTGCAAATTCAATTTACATGTTTTCTAATGTATTTATTTTATTTTTTATGATCTTGAAAGCTCATTTATACTTTATAAATAAAATATCTCATTAAATGGTTGCATGTCAAATCTATGTATAAATAATTATAATAGTTACTTATGTAACTAAAAGAAGTTGTGTATATGATTGACATTTGTTTGTATTTATAAATAATTGCTTTGGCCCTTAGTGTGGTCATAGTCTTATGTTTCCATTTAGTTTATGTAACCACTCTATGTTATATGTGGTTTTGTTTATACTTTGGCAAGGAGATTTATTTATTATGAATTTGATGTCTGTATGGAGTCTTGAGATCTTCTCGACGCATTTTAACGGAAATATTAATTTAATTTTAATCATGAGAGGATTCTTCATGTAGCGACTCATTGCATTACTCTATATTAATATTAATTTTCATTACTAGGCATATTGGTTATGAATCCCATACGAATTAATTTATTTGAGATTGGGTTTGAATAAGGTTAATATGATATCTTTGTAACAATGCATTTATTACTCTAAGAATACGTTGATTTCAAATGCTAAGTGTTCCAGTCTAGCTAGTCTCATATAAATTGTTATGTTTAAAGTTCAATTTGTTATTTGTAATACTAGACCTTCCCGCACACATAGGGATTTATGGTATTGCCAAGGGCTTTACCCTTTCCCTATCGTGGTTAGGGTAATTTTACAGGAGCTTTCTCCTTAATTGTTTACTGTTATTCCTAATATTATATAAGTAATTCCAAGTCTTAAGAGATTATTTATGCATTAATAATACAAAAATTACACATAACTAAGTTATCATTACATCCTATATTTTCAGTATAAACAAATAATCATAAATAAAATATTTCCAAGTTTATTTAGGATTATTTAAATATCAGTCTTAAGCCTTTTATAATGAAAACATTCAGCAGAACAATCATGAACTAATATTATTCATATCAAATATAACTTTAAATAAAAGAACTGATACATATTCTTGTAAACAGATTTAATATTTAAACCAAACATGTCTTCTTTAGTAAAGAGAGCTATTTAACAGTTATGTATAAATCAAACTTTCCAACTTTCAATTAAAATAATAATAAAATACAACAGTATAAAATAAATTCTCATTCCAAATTTATAATAAATCTTTATAAGAAACTAATAGTATATTATTCTTGATTTGTTCTAAACCCTAGCTTATTCAATCATTAATGAGTAAACAAACATAATAACAACACAGGAATAATGTTCCATAATATAATAACAGAATCTTAAATAGACTCATATGTACTTTCTCCCAACTTGCTATGGAATAAACATGTTCTTCCCAACCATATCTTTCTACAGCAATTCATAACCTCTCATCTTTTGCAGAGACCACCCTTGAGCTAGGCCAAGCTTACTAAGAAATTAAGACTTAGGGTTGTTTAATGTGAAATCTTTCTTAAGTATACTTGCCAATAGGATCACTTTAATCAGCTTTTGGTTCATATAAAACTTTTCCTTCTCCTTTCAGGAGTTCACATTCCATGTCTCAAAAAATGGAATAAATACACGGAACGCTCAGTAAGGAAAACCAGGTTGGACCTCTACTGTGGCAATGGGAAGACTTACCTCTGGAATCTCCCTTATCTACTATTATTTCTTATCTTCTTAATCCATTTTACAGAGATTTTCTCTCTCTTTTGGATTCATAAAATGTTAGGAGAATTAGAAAATATTGTAGGAAAAGAAGTAAGATCAGCCTCTCCCTTTTCTTTCTCTTCCTTTTATCTTTTCTTGGTTTAGAAGAGAAGTTAGGGTTTATTTTAATTCCTCACATTATTGAATTTCATAATTATTACTCTTCTCATCTTATTTATATTTCCCTTGTTTAAATTTAATTACTCACACAAGTCATAATTCCCTAGTAATCTTGGTCTCTCTTTTCAACAAGTTGTCCCATAGCAAGTAGGTAGAAACATTTCATAAATAAACTATCACTTTAATCACATAAAGTGTTATTTGTCCATGATGCCTCGCATCATACATAGTTCCAAGTATACTGACGTAATCAAAACATAATTATATCCAAGTCCTTTGACTTATTTAGATAGGGGTAAACTATTAGGATGTTACAGCAACAGTCTGCGTCACATGATCTTAACTCATTGTGTGACGCACTATGCACACAATACTTTAATCTACCCGCACTTTTGCACTTATCAATTTATTTACCGCGCAGCTATATTGTGCTCACAAATCCATATCATTGCACAATCCTCTACATGGCTTCCTTCAACCAGTGCGTGTATACCACCATGCAGTATAACCACCTTGTGGCAACTTAGCTTCCATTGCTAGTTCATTGGCTAGCTGCAAAGTTAGTGTTGTATACATAGTGGGAATTCATACACAAACAATCATCTATATGCAAGAAATTCACATTCACAATCATTATATATAGCATGCATCTCATCATTGATTCAGATCATCATTCATACAATGGAAATTATTAACAACAATAAAACATCATGTAACACTTATCTTGAATGAATCTTCTCTGAGAAAATAAATACGTAAGAGCAACGTTCCACCCAACCGTAGGCACTCTATCTAGCATATATGCTTTCTGTTAAGATGCCACCCCCATGTTGGGCATGATTACCTTAAAAAAAGGGGAACAATCCATAGCTCTCTCCCAAAGTCAAATACTTACAAGTCCACATCCAAGATAGCCTCTGATGGGTTAACAAGCTATTATAGTCATATAGACTCAATTCTCAAGCAAAGCCAACCTCTACTAGGTTAACATTATTTCTAGGTACTAGAGGGGAAATGATAACTAGTGACTCACCATGGAGTTAAAGGCACCTCACACAAACTCAGTTAGTTTGGGGTCCACAATACCCGTCCCACACACCAAGAAGGTACCCCCTCATCACTCAACGATCCCTTAGGCATCACCTTCCTCTAGGTGCTATACTAGTGTGTGCATAGAAAGACCACCCAAACACCACTATTCCACCAGGAGGTCTCATCCTTCGCTAGTCTCTTATCCAGATCCGCGCTCTATACCACTTTGGTATTCAATACCAATAATCGACTTCATGCAGACTCAGTTAGTTGAGGGTCCACAATACCTTCCCCACATGACACCACGCAGGTGCTATTCAAGTGTGTGCATAGAAATACCACTCAAACCCCACTATTCCACTAGGAGGTCAAGCAACCACTATTGGATTTCAATCCACTTGATGCTCAACACTTTATCCACTTCTCAAGGATCACAACAAATCAATACAAATAGTCAAATCAAGTATACCTCCAAAGCCACAGACACCTCGTGCAGAATCGGCTAACTTAGGCTCGACAATACCCATCCCACACAACACCAAGAAGGTACCCCTTCACCACTAAACGTCCCCTCAGGTGTCACCTTCCTCTAGCTGCTATACCAATGTGATGCCTTTCTTGCAGGATTTCAGAATAGCCATCTTAGAGAAGTGATCCATGACCACAAACACGTAGCCATTACCATGCTTTGTTGAAGGTAGTCCTAACATGTACTCCATGGAGATGGACTCCCAAGTCCCATTGGGAGTAGGAAAAGGGGTGTACCATCCTTGCTTCTTAATGGTAGGTTTAGTGATGGTGCAAGAAGTGCATGATCTGATATATATGTCAATGTCTTGTCGAAGCATCAACTAATAAAAATACTTCTGCAATACCAGTATATTATTTTCTATTATGCCAAAGTTCCTTGCCACCTAACTGTAATGTGCTTCCCAAATCATCTCCACGAGATCGCTTGAAGGAACACAGAGATGGCCCAAATGGAATAACATTCCTTCCCAAAGATGAAAGTCTGCTACTGGGGTGTCTGCACATAATGCTTGATAGGTGGAATAAAACTTGGGATCATTATCATATATTTGAGACCACCCAAAGGTCTCGTGGCCATAAAAGTTGAGCACTGTAGTCAAGGCTACTACTGGAGGTCGACTGAGGCATTCAGAGACTCAATCGGTGTTTCCCTTCTTATACTTGATGTTCAGGTGGAATTTTTGTAGGTATGATTACCACTTTTGGTGGTGATCCTTCTGTAACTTCCCTTGTGTTTGCATGAACTACAGGGATTTGTGATTAGTGTGCATGATTGTCTCTTTGCTAAGAATGTAAAGAAGCTCCATTAGCGGCAAGCTTGGACAATGGACTACATTTCCTTATCATAGGAGGGGTATATGCGGACTACATCTGAGAGTGTCTCACTATGATATGACACTATATGGCCATGCTAACTGAGGACTACACCAACAGCATAGTTCGAATCATCTATCTCAATTTCAAAGGGTTGTTGCAAATTTGGAAGGTAAGGATGGGTGTCGAACACAAGAGTTGCTTCATCTCCTCAAATGCTTGTTGCTGTGACTTGGCCCCAAAAAACTTTGTATTAGATCCTCCTTTGGTCACTTGGTGAAGGGGCCAAGAAATATGAGAGAATCCCAACACAAATCTGCGATAGAAGTTTGCGAAGCTCTGTGAAAGTCGTCGGGGTCGGTCAGTCGCGAATGGCTTGGATCTTGGTCGGATCCACATGCACACCATGTTCATCCACGATGTATCCTAGATATTGAATTCTCTCCATGCAAAATTAGCACTTCTTTAGATTGGTGTATAACTTGTGTTGTCACAAGGTGTTGAGGAATTGTTGAATATGTTGCAAATTTGTTTCCCGCGTTCTATTGAAGATGAGGATGTCATCTAGATATACAACCACAAAAGAACTAGTGAATGGATGGATAATATCATCCATCATCCTCATGAAATTTGTTGGAGCGTTAGTCAATATGAAGGCATGACCAAGCACTCAAAAAGGCCTTCCTGAGATTTGAAGGTCGTATTCCAAACATTGGTTAGCTCAATTGGTACCCAATGATAGCTATAATTTAGATCATTCTTATTAAAATACTTTGCACCCTTGAGTTGGTCAAGACGGACATATATCCAAGGAATGGGATACCAATTTTGAACTATGAATTTCTTTAGGGCTATGTATTGAACACATAGTCGCCAAGTCACATATTTCTTCTCCACCAATACAATTGATCTCCGGCAAGGTGAGGAGCTTGATCGGATGTGCCCCTTTTGGATTAATTCTTGAATGTGTCGCTTGATTTCCTCATTGTATATGAGGAAACGCTTATATATTGGCCCATTAGGTAGATGCACCCCAGGTATAAAATCAATTAAGTGTTTGACCTGGAAATGTAATGGCACCCCCGACAGGTGTGGTGAAAATGTCTCTATGTGCTTCCACAATCTTGTCCACCTGCTTCTGCTGTATAGAGAAACCCTATGTAGAGGTGGTGGATGTTGTTGTGATATTTCATTCACCTTCAGACCGAATAATGAAGAGGACAAATTTACTAGTTAGGGATATTACCTTCTTGCACTGCTTAGTTGTGATGAGAGACACTACAGTGGGGGGGGGTTGCCTCTAGTATCCTGTAGAGTTGATTTACCAAAGTATTAATGTCACTAGGAGGTCTAGATTAATATACAATATGATGCTTCCACATTTATTCTTGTCCTAAAAAAACATCATAAACTTCGAGTGGGGATACATTGCACATTACCTCATCTTTGAAAGGCTTAATGTTGTAGGGTAGGAAACATTGTTGACTAACCCAGATGTCCCGTCCCTGGCTAAGCCACCTAATGTTGTAGGGTTGCAAGAGTGGTGTTGTTGGAAAATTCAATCGTTTGATTACCTATGTCGAAATCAGGTTCTTTTGTCTTTCACTATCAACAATGAAATGTAGTGGATTTCCCTTTACCTACATTTGTGAGTGGAAAAGGTGCTCACCTTCCTCCAGCTCCTATGGGTCGTTAGGATAGATCTTTGTGGCAGAGATGGTGATGCTAGATTCTACGTCAATGATTTGTTTCCCCCTATATGCGATAGCGACACTGGGTTCTGAATCAAAGTCAGAAATGAGATATGACTCTGAATCTTTGATATTGGCCACCAATGACTGCTTTGAGTCATATTCATTAGTGTTGTGCCAAGGTCCCTTATGAAACTCCCACCATTTCCCAACGTTCTTCTTTTTTTTCCTGTCCCCCTTCTTTACTTGTGGATTGAACTGGTTTTTTTGGGTTGGTTGTCTTTACTCTGTCCTTTGTTCTATGAGCTAGGGTTTCCTTTGCCTTGCTTCTACAGTAGATTTGTAGGCCCAAACTCCCGCTTGTTCTTCTTCTTGTATTTTTACTCGATCTTGATAGCATATTGATAAGAGGCTCCCAGTGTTGAAATGTCCAAAAAATCCATTTATGTTTGGATGTACCTATGCAGTTCCCCATGGTATTATAGAACCAAATGCCACTTGGAATCTTTGATACCCAGATTGGTGTGCAAGGTATGGAAGGTATTTGTGAACTTTGACATTGTTTTGTCCCTCTCTTGACATAGTGTGGTCCATCTCGTGTATTGGTCATCATAGTTTCCCACATGGTAATATTGCTCCTTAACAACATCCATAAAAGAGGCCCAAGTTGGATTGGCCTCAAACATTTCAAACTCCTTTGTTAATGTTTTCTCACAATATGTTTCCCATCAATTTTTTACATGGGGGGAAACCTTAAGGAGAGCAAAGGTGATATTTTCCCTATTGGAAAAATTGTGGACATAGAAAAACCCTTCTAGAAGACTCAACCATTTATTTAGGGCATAAACATTGACATGACCTTCAAATAAAGGGATATCAAAGTTAACTTGTACCTTGAAGGGTGTGGCTCCTCCAAAATGACTACTTGATAATATCTCCATTACGGTCGGCATCCGTCAAAGGATTTGGGAAAAATTGTCCATCATCTCATTCCTTTTTTGTGTGAGGGATTTCTTGAGAAACAGCTTCAAAGGATCCCATCCTCTGTCTTCTCTCTTCTCCTCAGCCATGGGAGGCAGCTTGAGCCGTCGAGGGCAGTATTTCTCAAGCTCAACTAGTTCAAGACCCAATTGTCTATATCTTGACCTCATCAAGTACATGCCTGGAGAAATAACAATAGAGAAGGTTACTTTGATGCCACTAATCCGAATTTATGTGAGAAATGAAGTGAAAGAGCATATATAGAACCGTATACACAGATATATTGCAGGAAACATAGTGATACAGTAAACTCAAATTCTATTAAGTGAATGAAATAGAACAAACTATAAAATAACATCAGCTAGAATCATGGTAGATTTATCTCTGTAAAGAGATGTGGTGGCCATGCTCAATTGTCATAAAATGATTACAAAATGAGGATGAATGGCCTTTTTATCATAAGCATGAAGGAAAAACCCTAAACATACAAAAACCTAACCCTAGGAGATGAATCATAAAAAAAAAATTGGGCCCCGAGGTGGTTAGTTAATGTGTTAACTACCTAGGTTTCTGTCTTCGGTTGAATTTCTTCTTGTTGCTTCCACTCCTCATCTTTATTTCAAGCCTCCTCTTTCTCTTTCGGTTCTTTTTCCTTTTGATGTAGCTCTGCATGCGTATCCTTCTCCTCTTATTCCTTCTTCGCTAGAGCTTCTACCTCGGCCTTCTTTTGTAATTCTGCTCATTTAGCTTCCTCTTCTTGTCACTTCTTAGCTTGTGCCTCTTCTTTTGATTTCTTATATTCTTCCAAATGTCGGTCTTCCACTTCAGCCTTTCTTGCATTCTCTTCCTCAACAATTTTTGTGGCCTTATCTATTAACCTTTGCTGCTCTTCTTCCCAGGTCTCTTTATGGGCATTTTCTATTGGCTTTCCACTAGCATATTTTTCTATACCTTTTCCATTTTTCATCCTTTTGGCTAAGGCCTCAATATATTGTGCTCACTTGTAAATCTCCTTTTCTGTACAAAATTGATCTGCATATGGCCAATGGAACTTGACGACCGTACAATAATTGGAAACTTTCCCATGACTATCGTTTCTTTGAAATTTTTCTTGGCCAAAGTGAAATATTTATAAGTTTTTAGTTAACTCCATTTCTTCCTTTACATTAGTGAGATTGTATGCTCCAACCATTATTGGCAGGGGTGGCCACGATGCTTTTTTAGTGTTGACGAGATCGGTTGCGATCCCATCTATGAATGTCTATTGTGCAATTTCTCTAAGGACCATATGGTCTGTAACGTACTTGTCCATGATGTAGGGAGCCTTCGATCCTCTATAGATTCGCAGATAAGTACCTCCCTCAATCAGATACCAATATCCTAACTGGGTCACTGTATTAATGGCATTATCTGACATACATTTGGATGGTGATTTGTATTTGATTGTGTACAAGGGCATAATGAACTCTTCATAAATTTGCTTATAATAACAAACATGTTTCTGGGCCCACAAGGCTTGGGAACTAACATGTATAGGGGTCTTTACGAGGTTCCAATGCCATCCCATGCCAGGGAAATTGTTTAGCGTACAAAATATGTCTAAAATATATGAGGACATGTGAAAATTGGATTGTTGCATGAGAAGGCCTTCATGTTCCCTCGGAACTACTTCTTTTATATTGTCCTAGAGGATAGTTTCCCAGTTGAATTTGTTTCCTTGTACAGTAACATGATACAACAGAGGGGTCCATTCTAACTTGACATGTAGTGTGTCACGTTCCCCATATAGTCTGCACAAAAGAGATGGATCCATTCGATACAGTTGCTTCAGCCCTTTGACCTCATATATTTCACTATCTCTATCATGAAACTGTTTATCTGGGCCCCATGCATGCTTGAGGAATGTTATGTAATCAAGATTAAGGGATTTTACCCATTTGGTTGTCATGTTGATCTCTGCAGCCCAAAACCTGTAGTATTTTTCCATAGCATATGGTTGAAACGATGCAATGGGTTCCCCTAAATCATTTTTTATGATACATATTTCAGTGTCAGTGTGAAGAAGTAGCCATCATATCACCTCTGTGCATGGAAAAACCTATGATCTCCCTGCTACTTTTGTAACCTCGACCACTTGATGTTTTGGTATATCAAGATCTCTTCTACGCTAGCCAATTGATATTCTTCCGCTCTGAAAAACTGGTACATTCCCCCCCCATCAGTATCCAGGTTCTTATCTAGTTGTACTTTTAGTACCATCATATTGGATTTGGAGGGTTGTTTCTTCTTCCATTTCATCGTCAAAGATACTTCTTGCATTGTCTTCGTCTGTTGTCTCGTCCTCTGGTGAGACATGGAATAATCTTGTGAGCAATTAGAGATAGTATCACCTTCCACATAGACTAGACTATATTACTATGATATGAAAGAAAACTAGCACTTAGTTAAACAAAATGCTTTAAACAAGTATTCCACTTCAAATTTTTGTTCATATTTTTTATGATGTTATCCCAAAGATCTAGGCTAAGAATGTACTATGTCAGTGACAGCAGGTGTGCTCAGAACAGCTATAATTTGAAATGTTGTTTCATGATTTATTTTCAGTATTTGAAGTTGTGGTTGTTTACATTGGTAACAGCGTGCATACATGAGAAAATTTTCTAACTATATACTACGTTTTACTGCTCTCCTATTGGATACGTATGCAATTTTGAGCGGGAGGATTTTATTTAGTTGAATTCAAATCTTAAGGGAGGCTAGTGGTTGATGGAGCACTTTTCACTTAAATGGACTGGTTTAGGGACTAAAAAGGGATTGAAAGTATAAGTGCATATGTTCCACCCCCTTGTAAATGACACTCGGGTTTAGACCTCAATAGGGAAACTTACACTTCTCGAGTGGTTGGTTTGGGAGAAAACTAGGGTACCAAGAAACCATGTAGGATTTTGAGGTTATCAATAGAGAGCTAGGAGTATAGATATTTGCAAGGTGGCTCACGCAGTAGTTGGTATTTTAAAGTGAGAATTCAACTTGATGATGGAAACCTAGGTTTTAGGTTCATGGAATGGTATGTAAAATGAAACTTGCCCTACGACAACCAATGACCGTGAATAATTTCTTATAATAACCTATGATTGGGTTGTAAAATATCTCCATCAGTGCCAAATAACAAAATTCCCTACTCGTTTGAATGAGTTCCCGAGATTCTCAGCATCCTTCTTAAATCTTGGCCACACATTGTGGTGATACTTTCCGTTCCTCACTGCCACTTCCTTTTGGGTGAGATCATCAACGTATTTTTGGGAAGTTAATCCCCTGTTGTGGAAATTCCTTGGAAACTTGAGCACTATTTTGGCGACTTGTAGTGGAACCTATCGTCGTTGGATGTTGGACAACTCATCGCCCATTTCAACGGCTCGTGGAAAACTCACCACAATTGTATGCTTGACCAAAATATACCAAAAAACTTTAGAACTTAACCCTTCTCTCCCAAGGATGCATCACCTTAAAAGAATATTGAACCAACTTTTGGGGAGAAACCAAGTCTACTCAAGGCACGAAAAATTCAAAAGGAGGGGACCCCATTAGTTTCTAGAAATTAATGGGGAAGGTGGTTGCAGGAGCAACATGACCATATGCAATTATGCAATTTTGTTCACTCTTTAAAGAGCAACTCAAAATGAGGAATAATGTATGCTAAAGCGGGATATTATTGACACAACTAAAGCTATTGGGATTTCTATAATGCCTATTGCACCATCCAAGAGTGGTGTGTCACCTAGAATCTCAGGAAATCATTCAAACATTGGTATCATGGGTGGAGTTTCATGAGAATGTTGACATAAAAAGGAATAGGTGTTAAATCAAGCTTCCCAACAAAGTATATGCTAACAGATGAAGGAAACGTAATAGGAAAGGAATGCTTCCAAAGGTCAGGAATAACAGGAATCCCTTAGATACAAAGTCAATAGATTATAATGGTATCTTATAGTGAACATATTAGTTACAATGAACTTCCATCAACAACAACTTTTACATCCTTCACAGCTTACTAGGGCTTCAAAATTTTCTTGTAGAGGCTTATTGGGGCCTCTAATAGTGATTTATGGAATACATATATTTTCCCAACTAGATCATCATATTGCATTCATTTATGATGGTAATGATTAATCCTATTGGCATTCCATAGGTGAAAAACTAGAGAACACCATCACTCTTGCTTGTATGTTGATCCAATTCTATTTTTGCAATGCATGGCATTAATATTGAGATGTAAGAAAGGATTTGGTAAAGATATTGTAAATTCATCTCTAGTATATATAGTTTCTCATTAGGCTTAAATTCTAGAGATTTGAAGGCCTCTTCAAGCTCTTCCCATGCTTATTTATGCTACTTCATATGATTCTAAGTTCTCATTATTCTTCGGAGAAAGGCATTCCCTATATTTGGGTGCCTACATGTTTGTTGATTCCTTAGAGTGGGAAAGTATTATGGTGGCACCGCATGAAATTATGTTCACTCTTTACAGAGCAACTCAAAATGAGGAATAATTTATGCTAAAGAAGGGGCTTATTGATGCAATAAAATCTAGTGGGATTTCTAGAATGCCTATTGGGCCATCAAAGAGTGGTGTGCCACTTGGAATCTTGGGAACTCATTCAAGCATTGGTATTGTGGGTGGATCTCCATGGGAATGTTGACATCAAAAAGACTAGGTGTGAAATCAAGCTTCCCAACAAAGTATATGATAATAGAGGAAGGAAAGGTAACAAGAAAGGAATGCCTACAATGGTCAGGAATAAGAGAAGGTCCTTAGATACAAAGTCATAGATTACAATGGTATCTACTAGTGAGCAGATTTGTTACAAAGAAATTATATCAACATCAGCTTTTACTTCCTTCACAGGTTACTAGGGGCTTCAAAAATAGGTCTGAGAGGTTTCTTTGGGACTCAAATAGTGGTTTCTGGTAGAAATGATGGATATTTGCCCAACTGGATCATCAGATTGCATTCATTTATGATGGTAATGCTTTATCCTATAGGAATTCTTTAGGTGGAAAAATAGAGAACACCATCACTCTTGCTTGTATGTTGATCTAATTTTATTTTTACAATGCTTGGCATTTTTTAGATGTAACAAAGGATTTAGAAAAGATATTGTAAATTCATCTCAAGTATATATATTTTCTCATTGAGCATGCTATGAATTTTTGTATCAATTTGTTTCTAATGCACCCCAGGTGGGGTAGGTCACATAAGCACTTGTCTAAGCGAAAAACCTATGGGGATTCATAAAGAATTGTAATAGTGAGTAATTCCCAAGATGAAGACTGACCCATCAACACAAGAAGGTCCACTTTGTCATTTGGGAGCCAAAGACAAAAGAGAAATCTTGGATGTTATTTCTCTGTCGTATTTATGTCGACATATATAATATCTAAGATGGGTTCAGATGGACTGTTGGTGTGAACAAGGAAAGCTCATACCTAGACATTTCCTTGATGGTATTCAAAGGCATCTTGGATAGGTCAATGAAGGTGTTTAAATTATGATTGTATTTTCCCCAAGGAAGTTGGTGTATCTATGTAGTCATGTGCGTCATCTATTTGCATGTTATATATAATTCTTCCATAAACAGGTTTCAATTTGGGAAACAAGGCAAGAAAACTATGGTATGCATGAAGACCAACCTCTACTAGACTAACCCATATTTAATATCTAATTCTTCCATAGGCAAGTTTCAATTTGGGAAACAAGGCAAGAAAATGATGGTATGTATGAAGACAAACCTATACTAGACTAACCTAGATTTTAAATGTAAATTTTGTGAAGAAGCAAATTCAATCACCTGGGGCTCTAGAATACTTACCTGCAAATTAGCTACAAAGGGCCTCTCCAACTGTGAATTCCTTATCTTCCTCTTCGGAAGTATCCAATTCCTCTCCACGGCACTTCTATCCATGGAAGCTACTATACATATATAATTTTCATACCAATTCCCTCACTCATGGAATCATGAAAAGTTGGTTAAAAACCCCAATCAAAAACCTTTATGGTCTACTCCTTCCATGGACGATGCTTTATTTTTTAGGGTATTGGAAATGGTAATAATTAGTAAGTCAGTCAAAAATTCTCCCTTCCCTTCTAAGACAAATATTTGGCCAACTAAAACATGGCTGAGGGTATTGGAAATGGTAATTAAGTCGGTCCAAAATGCCCCCTTCTTGCCTAAGCTAAACATTTGGCCATTAATTACACCTCGGCTCCTTCCAACTACACCTCCATGGACGATATTTCTATTATTCTCAAAGAGATTTGGGGTTTGGGATGGTAATATAAGGCAAGTCATTGATATAATTTGAATATGCTAATAATGGTAACCTTCCCCCTAAGCCAAATATTTGGCCAACTACACCTCAGCTGCCGCTAATTACATTGCCATGGAGTACGATATTCTGGTTCTGAAAGAGAGAATTAAGGTTCACGCATATGGTAAAACAAGATAACTTGGTGGCATAATGACCATATGGTATAATAATGTAATATTAGTACCATATGGTATAATATTAATTAAGGGCATACTATAGGTCATGTAATAACATCATTAGAACCATACATACTTATAATATATTATAAGTTAATCACCCTTATAATTAATTAATTATCAATGTTAATCCATAGCATAACTCATGGGGCCTAATGGGATTAAAGTAATCCCTAGTATTAATTTATCAATGGCTAAGATAATTATATCTATGAGACATTAATTATAATTTACATCCAACGTCAAATGACAAAAAGCAAGCCAATGGGACTGCTCATGTCTATATTATTGTAACACCTCGATTTTGACCCCATTGCATTCACGTTGCATTAAACTTGTAAATGATGTGATATTGTTATAAAAATCGTGCTTAGGAGCTCAAGGCCAAGGCCCCACTGTCGATTTATCGTTTATGTATCGACAATTAAAAATTGTGCATGTGGATCACGTGCTAGCATGGCATAATGGAGATTACAAATATCATGTAAATATGTATTTTAATAAAATACCCACAACTAGCTATGCAATGCAACAAGAGTATGGGGTCATGATTTTTACAAGGAATAGGGAGGGAAAATATTCAAACCCTTGAACCAATAGTGTCAATCCCAAGTGTCAATGAGAGAACACATGAACCATCAACTACCCACATTGACTTTTGCACCCAATCATTTATTTCTTCCAAGAGGTGGCTTAGGTAGTTATTGTTTTGGGAAATGGAAGGTATGGTTGTCCAATTTCGTGTATGGGAAAGCCACCATTTTTGGAAAATTTTGTTTGTCTTCCTGGGCAAGAAAAGAGCCACAAATTTGCTCCCCAACCCATCATTCATCCATAGGATTTTCTCTCTCACGCATTCTGAGCTTGCTGGTTGTTTTCCTCCACGTTTTTTTTGTTGTTTCCTTCATTTTCTATCTTAGAAACACATTTTTGGTGTTGCAAAACAACTGGGAGGAAGAGAAATTCGATTTGGGGGTCCATAGAGGCCGTTTTTTCCATTTGAATTCCCATATACATGTTGGGGATTCAATTGGTAGCTCCCAACTATTGTTTTCCCATCTCAAGGGTCATTTTTGGTGTGCCATGATTTGGAAAACCCGTGGGAATATTTTTTTGTGCATCCCACAGTTAAAGACGTTTTTCCATTGTCACGTCCCCCATTTTGACCCTTATAATATTTTGGGCTATAATGTAAATAATGTATACATATTATGTATGATTCCTAGCATGGAGCTCAAGGCCAAGGCCCCGCTAGTGAACGCTCGATCTTGAAGAGGAAAGTATGTTGGTATTAATTAACCCATGTGCTAGTGAGCCATGGGAATTGTAAATATGCATTTTAATTTAAATGCCCACAACTAGCTATGCAATGCAACAAGAGATGGGGGCATGATATTTCAAGGAATTGGGAGAGAAATATTCAAACCCTTGAGCCAATCAAGTCAAGCCAAGTGTCAATAAGAGAACCCATGAACCATCAACTACCCATGTGGATTTTGATGCCCAATCATTCATTTATCCCAAGTGGTGGGTGAAGAAGTTAATGCCTTGGGGATTGGGGAGGTATGGCTGTCCAAATTCGAGTATGGGAAAGCCACCCTCATGGAAAAACGTGTTTCTCCTTCTTGGGAAAGAAAACTCCCACGAATTGCCTTCCCAAGCCATTCTTCATAGTCAAACTTCACCCTCTCACGTTTGGAGAGCTTGCTAGGCGTTTTTGGGAGTTTACTGGGCGTTTTTGGCTTGCTGGGGCATTTTTGGCTTGTTGGGTGTTTTTATTTGAAGGTTGCTGGGCGTTTTTGGCTTGCTGGGGTTTTATCCTCCACGTTTTTACCATTTCCTGCATTTTTTCCATGCCTGCAAACTCGTTTTGGTTAGCACAGTGGCTGGGAGAAGAGATCCACGAATTAGGGGTTTAATGGAGGTCATTTTCGCTCCTGGGTTGTCCCCAAACATTTTCTGAAAATGAAATTTTCCTTTCCAGGGTTGTTTTCCCATTCCTCATTTCGTTTTTGGGTTGCCCACATTTTCCCTTCATACCCAATACTTTGGGTTTTGTTGTTATGTGTACCCATGCGCAGTTTATGAGTTTTCTGTGTGTAGGATATTGTTGGGGTTGAAATGGGTCTCCATTGTTTTGGCTTGAGCTTGAGTGGAACCATCCACAAATGAAGAGAGTTCAGACTTAGCCTGATAAACCCAGCAGTGGTATGGCTTAGCTTAGATCCAAATGATTATTTGGCTGTGTATGAGTTTGAAATCCCCTTTTTCCCTTGTAGATATCATGCCCAGCTCAGGGGTGGTCTCTGAGTGCTGAAATAATACAGGCTGGGCAGAGACCTATGGTTGGGAGGAACGTTGCAGCGACATATCTAGTTGTTGGGGACAACATTACATTGAGATAAGTATATTCTTTGCTTGTATTTAATTCTACAATGTGTTAAGTTAAATGGATGTTATTGATATATTGAATGTACATGAAATTATGTGTGTGGATGAATTTATCTCCGCTATGCATGTTTGTTGAATTACGTGAGTTTGCTTAAAAAGCCCCATAGATTGGATTAATGTTCCCTCCCTTGCCTTGGATGGATGGGTGGGGACGTTACATTTGGTATCAGAGCCCGTGGTTACAACACTGAGGCTGTTGGGCCGACATCCACACAACATATTAGGAAAATATGATTTTGTGTGTGTTGTGCATGGGGTATGTTGTTGTCTGTTGGTTGATGTTTGTTGCTAATTGATGTGCATATGAGATATTGCATCATGTGCTTGAGACCTTGATTAATTATGACTCATTGTCCCTTGAATGTCCATGATGCTTTGAATGCATGAAATTGAATGTTGGGCATGGCTGGCATGAGTTTCTGTGTGTTAATGTCATGATTGAAAGCCTGAACAGTTGGTTGTTACAGTCCCATATCTTAATGATGTTTGTTAATTATAATGAACCAACATTTATATGGTCGATTGATGGTTTTCGGAAGCAAGGAAAGCTTGCGAATTATGCCCTTACGCACATGAGTTTTCCTTGCCCATGCTTGTTGGGTGCTTGAAGATTGATTGTGAATCCATTGGTTGGATTGTTGAATTTGAAATGAAGAGAAAATCCCTTTTCAGAGATGCAAGTTCTTGGCATTCTTTTACTGTTTTTATGCAAGTTTGATCTGTAGTAACTCACCTCTGTAAAGAAAACGAAGCAAATATCTCCAGAAAAATTCTAACTGCATTTGAGAATTTGAAAAAAATTCTAAGTGTTTGTTGCGGCGACGAAATTAACTCTAATTTCTGCGCGCAGCGGGTGGCGGCGAAATTAATGCTAATTTCTACACCATGTGCAGGCGCGGCGGCAAAGTTAATCATAACTCTGCGGTGCGCGGCGACAAATTTAAGGGTAAAATCTGCGATGCATGCGGCGCGCAGCAACAAAATTAATGTTAAGTTTGTGACGCGCGGCGGCGGAGTTAAGGTTAAGTTTTGTGCGCGGTGGTGGCAATTTTAACCTTAAAATCTGCGATGTGTGCGGCGAAGTTGATGTTAGATTTTGTGCGCGGCGGAAATTCTAAGCTCAAAAGCTGCGACACTAGGCAGCGATTTTAAGCTTAAAGATTGCGACGGGCAGTAAAGAAAAGGCCAGGACCGCCGCAATAGGGCGCAGAAGTTAAGGTTAAAATCTGTGTCGGTTGGCGGCAACACTGGCGAAACGGCGGCGACTTTAGGGCTAAGACCTGCGCTACAACGGGGGAGTTAAGGTTAAGTCCAGCGATGGTCGCATAGGTTGAGCTGCAACCAGAGAGGGGAGGAGCGAAAAAAAAAGAGCATAGAGCCAAAAAATTCATTTTTGGATAGAAGGAGCATCGGGCTCAGAATGGGATGATTCTTGTGGGGTTCGGAGGCCATTAACAAAGGCCATGAAAGAACCAGAGAGGGTCCCAAACCCAGTATGCTCCAATTTGACAGAAAATGGAGAATAATGACTTTTGTAAGACAGTGTCCCGAGGCTTGACAGAAGGTCGGTTTGAGCTGAAATTGATATGGCGCTGCCATGGAGTAGGCACAGTGTTAAGTTTGGAATCTTGGAGCCGAACTCCAAAGGATGTGGAGTCAGGGTGGACCAGAAGGCCAGAAAGCACTGTTCCGGGCCCACTTTTTCGGGATTTTGAAAAGCTTGTGGACAGTAAAAGTGACCCCAGGTGTTGGAATCAAAATTTTTACTGAATTAGACATTTCATCTTCTCATTAATATGGACAGTTTTCGTTAGACGAAGATTTTCCAGAAATGCATAGTTTGGGAGATAGCCATTTTTGGCCAAATTTTGAGATTTTGGGGAAAAAGTGAAAAGTGAGAAGTAGCCAAACCCCGAATTTTATAGAAGTTGACTGGTGCATCGGAACAGGGATCTGAAGGTTGCTGAGTGTTCCTTGTTATATGGAATACCTTTTCCTGGTAGATAAGTTTTCATGATTATTCCTAAATTTACTTCTGCAAGCAGCTGAAGTTGGCATTTCAGAACAAATTGCAGCTGTGTAGAAGTGCAGAAATTTGGGCAAATTTGCATTTTTTTTTAAGAGTTAAAATTCCCTGTCCTGGATCGGAATGGAGCACGGGGATAGGCGTTGGAAAGCTTGTCCAGAGGAGAACGGGGATGTATGACCAGAATTTGAATGAGGTCCGCATATATAATAGATATTTGGTGTAGAAGAGTGCCAGCGGCTATTTTGACACAAAAAAAATTGTTGTCAATATGGGCAATTTCTATAATTGCATGACTGGAAGGAACCGGAGCAACTATGACATGGAAGAGGGATTCCATGCTACGATGAGGGATTGGAAAGGGAGAATTCCTTAACCCCTGTTTTGATATCGTATTTATAATTATAAAATTGTAATGCATATAAACTATGGCATAGGAATGTGAAAATGTAAGAGATTACATAGATGCATATGCACTAGATGGCATATTAACAAACATTGCATAGTGCATGTGTAAATGTTGTGCATGAATAGGATATTGCATATTGGTAAAATAGTGAATTTTTACATATGCAATGAGCCACTTAAAACAATGATTGTGGTTGCTAATCATTAGTTGTGTTCGCATTGGTTATAGGACCAAGGGAAACTTAAGTATGGCTAAAGATGAGGATGATGTTGTTTCATATGACCAACAACCGTATGAGGAAGGGATGGCGCAACAAATCCATGATCATGAGGTTGGAAAAAGGACTGTGTAGCCTTGGTAAGAGGCCAATTGATCAGGTAACATCAAGTGATGTTAATATCAGCCATGCAGGTAATGGTTATTGGTGCATAAATTGCATGAATGTTGAAAGTGGATTTGGTAAGATCCCTTCAACTATGTTTGAATTATGTTGAATGCATAGTACTCATAACTTAATGTAAGGTAGCATTGAGGAAATGTGCATTAAAATATTATGCACAATCTTGTGGTTATGCATTGAGTGAATGCACATTAAAAGATTATGTGAGTGATGTAAATGAGCATGCATAGGTATAGGTGCACATGATGAGATGCATTGTGAGAATGCATGATTGTGATGTATGTTTCATTGCAATTAGATAAAAGATGGAATGGTGAACTATTATCAATCTTAAGAGCAAGAGAATAATTGCATAAAATGATGAAATCGAACTGTGCAACTCCAGTATGGTAATGATTCACATGAAGTGAATGATTTTGGTGATATTATCAATGCCATTGACTGATCAGAGAAATCAGATTTGAATTCTATTGTTAAATGTTGCTAAATGTTTGGCTATTTGATAAATGTGCCAGGAAGACACATTGCAGGAAGCCCAGGAGTGATGGCCTGCAAAAGCCAAACTAGATGGGAAAGACCCCATGCTTTGGAAATGGGTTTCGGGTGAAACGCCATTGATAATGTCTCAGCCAAACCGCATGTCGATAAACCATGAGAGTGATATGGTAAAGCTATGCCAAGAAGGCATGTGAGATACATCTGCAAAATGAATGAGTATTATGTGACCCTAGACAAGAACATGCATGTCTAAATTATTAGGGTTAATATGCATAGCATGCTCTATCTTATTTATATCATTGCAGACTGCTTGAGTATGATTAGGGCCTACATGGCGCACATTTGAAAGGGGGTGCACACCTTTTCTGGTGCTGGGTCATGATAGGGTTTTCAATATTGACTACACCCTAAGGGAATGGACGCATTCCTGGTGTTTCAATACTTGATAGTGAATGATATGGAATGTGGTTACAAAATTGAACAGCAATACTGATGAGCTTGCTTATCCTTCTTGTGTTGTCAGCCTACACAGATGCAGATTGATACTGCACATTAAGAGGCAAAGTGAAGAAGGGTATGCAAAAGGACTGTATGGGAATTGGCAACCTTTTTATGCTCACACGAAATATTACCAGAAGGGATGGACAGGCCCGAAGAGTTGTGTAATAAGAAGAGGTATCATCCTTGTGTGAGTGGGGTCATGTTAACCTGCAGTCAAGAAAGTCACCTATAAAGTTCCAAAAAGTAACCACCGATTTGCACAATAAAAGGAGTGGCGTCCTTGTATGAATGAAGAGTTGATGTGTGTGTGAAGGGTTATGGTGCAAGAAGGTGTGGTGACATTAGTGAAGGCATAAAATCTCTATTGGGTCAGCAGTGGGAGGGAGGGCACCGAAGACTAACTGAAAACCCTGAGATGCCTATGGCTCCATAGTAGAGCCTTGACCTATAATGGTCAGGCGGCGCAGTTTCCTTCCATTGGTCGATGACCCAGACGAATGTGCTGGCTCGAAAATGGAGAGGGACAACCAAGTATGGGACTGGTTGGGCACCACCAAATGCTTGATAAATCCAGTCGGCGTGAAGGTGTACTGGTGAAGCATTAATTACATCCAAGTCCATGGGCGATTCCAAGGCTTGCGAAGCGAAGCATGACCTTGTGGACCAGAGGGGAAATGCACAATACAGATAAGTATTCGTTTTCATTTATGTGTTGTTTGGAATAATGAATATTTCAGGTATAAATCTTTTAATAGCTAAGCTGATAAACTATTGTTTTCCTTGTTGGAAACCTTGGTCATTGCAGGAAGGCAAGACCCTGAAAGACTATAAATTGCTGGTAAATCAAGAGAGTAAATGAGTAGGCGATATAAATTATTGAGAAATCCAAAGAGTAGCTGGTGGAACGCTATAAAGTTCTTGATAAATCTAGAGAGTAACTAGTTGGGCATTAATCACTTAATATTGTGAAATAGTGTATATGTTGGCCCAATACCCCTTAAACAATTGATAAAACCAGTTAGCATATTGGCTTGGCATTGCCTATTCGAATGATTATGGAGCAGCCTACGTGCTGACCCAACATTCATAATTGTGTCCACGGAAATCCAAGGCTCGTAAAGCAAGAAGGATCCCGTGGAATAAAGTGAGGACATCCAATACAGATAAGTATTTGGTTATCTTGCAATTTCTTGCTTATGAATATACGTGTGTATATGATTTGGTTATGATTTCTCAAACTTTTGTTTAAAGAAAAACCTTATGAAATAAACTAAACATGTGAATTGATTCAATGTTTGAGTGTAGGTATTGTTGGAAGCAAAGACCAGGAAGGAATCATAGGGATGCATATGGACATATGACTATCCCAAAAGAGCTCAATATGAGTAGTAATAAAAGATGGTGTTAGTGAACATGAGTGGGTCCTAGCAACCAGAGGTTCTGTAAGCAGAATGGGAAGGGGTACCCAAGTTGAAAAGCTTTAAACAGACCTTAGACACAAAGTGTCATAGCCAATAAGGGCAATTCAAGCATTCACATTAAAGTGAAAGAGACTAAGGAGAATGAAACCACAGTGATGGCATAGCGCCGTAATAAAACAAGACTAAGAGGGAGAAACTCTTACTCTTCTCTTTCCATTTTATTGATGCATTTATAAAACAAAGAATTGTTGAATGCATGTCATGACTAGAAGAAGAATGTGTTTATTTGCTTGAAATAAATTGTGAATGCTAAAATAGTTATTTCACTGTGAAAGGGATGAACATGAAAGAGATCATGTGTATGTTGGGAAAGCATGAAAAATTTGGAAGTCGCATGAGTGAAGCATGGACGTTCCATTTCAATTGGGAAATAATTGACTAATTTTAATATTTATATTATGCTTGTCCTAACAAGGAGTTTCCATGATAAATTTCACAGGTGAGAAATTGAAACAATTGGTTGCAGCCGACATAAGAAAGTGTTGCTAGTAAGTAAAGTGTGGTCAGCTATGCACATTGACCATGGTGGCAGACTAAGGGCTATTAGAATTGGTTGAAAGTCTTCTTCAAACAATTGCAAAAACCAAAGAAAATCTTGGAGAGATGCTCAAGCTACAGAGGCAACAGAATGAGACGAACCACAAGGTTTTGCAGGACTCTATTCGCCTACAAAAAGAGGTAAAAAGCATTATGGGAGCAATCAGGAAAGGAAAAGAAAGTAGATCCATGAAGAAGCATTCATCCAATCGACCAATTAAGAAACGTTCTAGGTGGGAAGACTCAAAGGAATTTGAGAAGGAAAAGGTAAAGCAACCAATGAAATGTTGGGGATGTGGAGGAAATCATTGCCTCCATAACTGCTCAACAATGAAACATCAAGAGGATAGCCGCCATAAAGTTTCCAGACTTGTAGATCAGCAGGAAGGGATTGTTTTGGAACAATGCCCTCATGCAAGGCTAGAGGGTCCCAACCAGCAGGAACAGTTTGTGAAGGCCAAAAGATTTGGTCCTGAAAACCCAAGTAAAGGGTGAGATACAGGACAAACCTGCCATATTTTGTGAATTTTGGTCATGTATATAACGTGTATGTATTCCTAGGTATTGGAACACCGAGGACGGTGTTATTCCAAGGGGAGGGGAATGTCACGTCCCCCATTTTGAACCTTATAATATTTTGGGATATAATGTAAATAATGTATACATATTATGTATGATTCCTAGCGTGGAGCTCAAGGCCAAGGCCCCGCTAGTGAACGCTCGATCTTGAAGAGAAAAGTATGTTGGTATTAATTAACCCATGTGCTAGTGAGCCATGGGAATTGTAAATATGCATTTTAATATAAATGCCCACAACTAGCTATGCAATGCAACAAGAGATGGGGGCATGATATTTCAAGGAATTGGGAGGGAAATATTCAAACCCTTGAACCAATCAAGTCAAGCCAAGTGTCAATGAGAGAACCCATGAACCATCAACTACCCATGTGGATTTTGATGCCCAATCATTCATTTCTCCCAAGAGGTGGGTGAAGAAGTTAATGCCTTGGGCATTGGGGAGGTATGGCTATCCAAATTCGAGTATGGGCAAGCCACCCTCATGGAAAAACGTGTTTCTCCTTCTTGGGCAAGAAAACTCCCACGAATTGCCTTCCCAAGCCATTCTTCATAGTCGGACTTCACCCTCTCACGTTTGGATAGCTTGCTGGGCGTTTTTCTTGAAGCCTGCTAGACGTTTTTAGCTTACTGGGCGTTTTTGGCTTGCTGGGGTATTTTTGGCTTGTTGGGCATTTTTGGCTTGCTGGGGTTTTATTCTCCACGTTTTTACCATTTCCTGCATTTTTTCCATGCCTGCAAACTCGTTTTGGTTAGCACAGTGGCTGGGAGAAGAGATCCACAAATTGGGGGTTTAATGGAGGTTGTTTTTGCTCCTGGGTTGTCCCCAAACGTTTTCTGAAAATGAAATTTTCCTTTCCAGGGTTGTTTTCCCATTCCTCATTTCGTTTTTGGGTTGCCCACGTTTTCCCTTCATACCCAATACTTAGGGTTTTGTTGTTATGTGTACCCATGCCCAGTTTATGAGTTTTCTGTGTGTAGGATATTGTTGGGGTTGAAATGGGTCTCCATTGTTTTGGCTTGAGCTTGAGTGGAACCATCCACAAATGAAGAGGGTTCAGAATTAGCCTGATAAACCCAGCAGTGGTCTGGCTTGGCTTAGATCCAAATGATTATTTGGCTGTGTATGAGTTTGAAATCCCCTTTTTCCCTTGTAGATATCATGCCCAGCTCGGGGGTGGTCTCTGAGTGCTGAAATAATACAGGCTGGGCAGAGACCTACGGTTGGGAGGAACGTTGTAGAGACATAGCTAGTTGTTGGAGACAACATTACATTGAGATAAGTATATTCTCTGCTTGTATTTAATTCTACAATGTGTTAAGTTAAATGGTTGTTATTGATATATTGAATGTACATGAAATTATGTGTGTGGATGAATTTATCTCCGCTGTGCATGTTTGTTGAATTACATGAGTTTGCTTAAAAAGCCCCATAGATTGGCTTCATGTTCCCTCCCTTGCCTTGGATGGATGGGTGGGGACGTTACATCCATGCCCAACATATGTGCCTTGTTGTTAGATGGATCCCTTGTTTTATCTTGAACTTGTGTGTGTAAGCAACCAAGAGTAAAGGAATATTTAGAATGGGCTTGATAAACATAGTGAAGAGGGTAACCTCCCAAATATGATAGGGCTTTGGCTACCTTTCTATGCACACCCTGAAGAGCACTAGAAGGGAAGGTATGGCCTGAGGGACTGTGGAGCAGTGAAGGGGATACTTCCTTGTGTTGGGTGTGTAGGTATTGTGGGGGCCAAGCTAGCTAAGTATTGGAGGGTTTCCAATGGCTTTGTGGTTGAGCTCACTAGCTTAGCAATTCCTTCCTTCTACTGCCTTGACAACCTGATAAACCCAACATTAGACTGGCCTGGCTGAGATGTGGTGTTCATTTGGCTATGCATAAGTTGTAGGTTCCCTTTCCTTGTGGAAATCATGCCCATTTCGGGGGTGGAGGATGTGGTGAGAGATTAATGAGCATAGTTGACCTATGGCTAGGTGGAACATTGCAGTTGCATAGTCAGTTTCTTGGGATGGCTTCATATCAAGATAAGTACTCTCTTATGTTAATTTTGCAATGTCTGTAATTATTGATTGTTATGATTATGTTGATAAATGCATGTTAGATGTGTGTAGAGTTTATTTCCGTTGTATTTACTTGTATTCTGCATCTGCACACATGTGTTTTTGTTTACATTAATTTGTTAATGATGAATGGGGCTAAGAAGTAGAGTTAGAAATAGCCTGGATTTTTAGTAATTGTCCCTCCCTTGAGTTGGATTGATGGGAGGGGACATGACAATTATATTGAGTCATGGCCATTTGATGATCAAGTTTAGGCTAATTAGATAGCTATGTGTATAATATAAGATGCGTACAAGTCTTTTGGTCATGATCTATGTCAAATTACATGCTCATGGTCACGGATGTCAAATTGGAATATATTAAATAATGTTGGACATACGTCACATCCGTGCATATAACTAATATATACTACAAAGTTAAATTCAACATTAAATATCCTAGTCATTATTCTTGTAGTTGTTATTTAGTCATATTTTTTTATACATGGACTAAATTAGTCATTTATGTTAGTCATTTTTAGTTGTGTCACTTACTATCTAACCATATTTTTTTATCCTATGGCCAAATTAGTCATTTAAGTTAGCCATTTTTAGTTGTCACTGAAAATTGCTCAAATTTGGTAGTATTTAGCTTTAAAAAACTATCGTGGCTAAATTTTTTGGCCGCGTAGTCATAAATTTTCCAAATTGTACTAGTGGTGGGAGGCCAAAATGAACCCAAGCAAACTCAAAGAAGAGCTTCGTAGTAGCCTATATTGTGATGCTCTTCTTATAGAGAGTTAAAATTTCCATCTTAGGGAATCAGTCAAAGCCACATGGCACAAATACACAATTATTGTCATGGTTGGTTAAAGGCAAGCCGAACATGTAGTCCAACAAGACATACTCCTAGGGCCTATTTAGGGTAGGCCCGAGTGAACAATCCTTACTTCTTGATGGAAGTTTTGGCAATTTAACAGGCAATGCATGATCGAATGTACATACCAATGCCTTATTAGAGCTTCGGTCAATAGAAGTACTTCTCTAACGCTACGATTGTCTTCTCTACACCGAAGTTCCCTGCCACATGACTATAATGCCTCCCAAATCAACTTCTCACACTCACTTGAAGGAACACAGAGGTGGATAAGATGGCATAAAATTTCATCATGGAGATGAAATTTTGAGACTGACCTTCTTGATTGTAATGTATGATAGGCAATAACAAAGTTAGGGTCACTATCGTACAATTTAGGCCACCTGGTTGTCTCATGTCCACAAGAGTTGAGCACAGTATTCAATGCAACAACTGGAGGTTGAATGAGGAAGTATGCAATGTAATTGGTGTTGGCCTTCTTATTCTTGATGTTCAGGTGGAACCATTGCGGGTATGTGGACCACTTTTGATGGAGGTCGTTCTGTAAATTTGTATGCATATGCATGAACTATTGAGGCTTGTGATCAGTGTGGATGATGGTCTCCTTCCCTAGGATATAATGTTTCCATTGACAACAAACCTGGATAATAGAGTACATCTCCTTTTCATAGGGGATACCTATGAACACAATCAGAGAGTGTCTCACTATGATAGGCCAACAGATTTCCATGTTGACGACTGCGCTGATAACAAAGTTAGAGGCATCTTTCTCCATCTCAAAAGGTTCTTGTAGGTCTAGTAGAGTGGGGAATGGATTTGAGTCACGGGTGTTGTTTCAAATCCTCAAAGGATTTCTATTGTGATGCAATTCAATCAAACTTGTCATTGGCTCCACCCTTGATCATTTGGCTTAAGGACGGAGCAATGTGAGAGAACCCCAACACAAACTTGTGGTAACTTGGAAAGGCCCAAGAAGCTATGGAGCTCTGTTAGAGTTGTTGGGGTTTAGTCATGAATTCCTTGAACCTTGGCTGGGTCCACATGCACCCCATATTCATTCATGATGTATCTCAAGTATTGAATTCTCTCCATGTCAAATGAGCATTTCTCCAAATTGGCTTATAATTTGTGTTGGCGCGAGGTACTAAGGGTATGTTGATTGTGTTGCACGTGTTCACCCAAGTTTTGTTGAAGATGAGGATGTCGTCTAGATATATGACCATAAAATATATTATGAAATGGAATAATATATCATTCATCATCCTCATAATTTTATTTGGCCAACCACTCAAAAAAACATCCTTTAGACTTGAAGGTTTTCTTCCATACATCGGCTTGCTCAATCGGGACTTGGTGGTAACCTGACTCCAAATCAATCTTACTAAAGAAATTGGAACCCGTAATCTGATCAATAAAATCATCAATCTGGGGCATTGGGTATCGATTCTTGATGGTTCAGGGCTCTATAATTAATACAAAGTCACCATTTCCTATCCTTCTTCTGTACCATCACAATTGGGATCCCATAAGGTGAGGATCTCGATCGAATGTGGCCTTTTTAGATGAGCTCTTAAATCTTATGCTTAATTTCCTCATTTCTCAAAAGAGAGCATTTATATAATAGGCCATTACGTAAAGAATCACCAAGTATCAATTCAATTGAATGCTTAATCCATCGGTGTAGTGAAACCCCTTTAGGAGAGGAAAACATATCTCTATATTATTCTACAATATTGTACACCTGCATCAATTGTTTAGAGAGAACTTGTGTTGAGTTTGTGGCAATTGTAATGACCTTCCATCCACCTTCTGAGCAAACCATGAAGAGGACAAATTTCCTAGTTTAAGAGATGACCTTCTGACATTGCTTTGCAAATATCAAGGAAACTACAGTAGTCGAGACTATCTCGGGTATCCTGTAGATTTAGCCCTCCAAAGTAACAATGACATTACGGGGCTTGGTATCATAAAAAAATGACATTTATGTTAAACAAATTTAGTTGTCATTGATTTCAACAAGAGAAAAAATCTGCTTTCTTTACTTGGAGATTCGATGACACAAGGGAAGATGTCTCAAGGTCATGGGCACCAGCTGAGGAGTGAAATTTTAGGACACTTATTTTTCTCAAAGGACAATTTGGAAGGGCATGGTTGAAAAAGATGCAGAAAAAGTAAAAAGTAGGTTTGGATGAAACACCTAGTGATCCTGAAGCTACAAATGAATATGCCATGATCAAACGCATGAAAAGATAACTATAGTAGAGGAAATTATGCATAAAATATTTACAGGTTTTTTTTGCTTCATTATCGAGATGTAGATATAGATATTCGGATTGCACATATAGAAGCTATTGGTTCATGGATTCTATCTTATCCATCCATGTTCTTACAATATTTACACTAGAAATACCCTGGATTTTTGGTAGGTTACAACTTTAGTTGCACTCCAATTTATGACATTGTTTGTTACTATTGCAAAACTCTTGGTGGATAGCGTGAGTCTACACAACATCAATTGAATGTTGAGAATAAGAAAAGGAAAGATGGGCCGACCTATCTCATGAAATCCAACATGTTAACTGTATTTGGTGTCTGGGTCGACCTATCTCTATTCAACGTGAAACCGACCCATAAAAAACATTTCAATGATGAACTATTATAAATACAAATGCCCTAACCAATTTCAGTATGAATTTTTTAGTTTATATATGAGGTCCATTCACTTTTGTTGAAATATGAGGTTCTCCTATAAGATGAGGCATTTACTACAAGGGTTACCTCCATATAACGGGGTTTTTTTTCTGAGGCACTGAGGTAGCATCTAGGGCACAAATTTTTGAGGTCTAGGTTGTGTGGAAGCTTTGAACAGGGAGCAAATTTATGCATGAGATATTGATATGAATAGGTTATGTGTTCGAAGTTCTTGTGTGGTCAATCCTAGTGAAGGACAGTGACTCATGGAACAAGTTGCATAGGTTCAAGGTGTGGATATGCAATAGAAGGCATGCATCTATGATATAATTCAAAAGCATGGGTCTACACAAAACCACATAAAGGAAAGAGTTGGAAGAACTTCACATGGAGGAAGTTAAAAGTGAATCATCCAAGAAAGATACAAACGAATTGTCACGTATGAAGCCACATGTCACCTTTGATATAGAGATGGTCAAATGAATGTTTGGTATTGATTTGGGTACCAAAAATCCATGCTAGCAGTAAAGCATGATTGTGGTATGAAATTCATTGAGGAAGGCTCATTTTGCTAGTTGAATTTCATGATCACATGAAAAGAATGTTTCCATAGAAGTATATGTCTCACTCTTATTACTTAATTATTGTTACATGTATGTTGAGTTGTGATCTCAACGGATCTGAAAAATTTGAGTGCTCTCGAGGCCAAAATGTGATTTGAAGCATGAAAAAAAAAACAAAGATAAACCATTTGAAGGGTGGTGCAAGGTCAAACAAAGAACCACAGAAGTCTCATTGTTTGCTAACAAGTGATGAGTTACATGGTAATTACAAGAGAGGTAGAGGATTTGTTGAAGTAAGGATTTTATGTAGGTGGAATTTTGAGGTGAAGTGATGATTTTGAGTTGATGACAGTTAAAGAATAATTTAATCCAGACAAAAATTTGAGGATTGATATCTCCATTAGGTTATTACCTAAGAAACTTTGAATATTGTAAGTTGGTGCTACAAAGGGGATTGATGTCTCCTTCAAATCTTTGTATGTTGTAAGCTAGTACTTATAGTGTAGATTGGTGTCTCCAACAAGTGGGTACCTACAAACATTGTAATAGATAAGTGTATGTAGCAAGTTGTTGCATGTGAATACATTTTAAGATAGGTTTCTTATGGTTTTCTCCCATTTGGATTTACACAATAATTCTTTGTGTACCTTGCACTGTATGACTATGTATATTTCTTATTTATTAGTTATGGTTGATAGAGTAATGAAATGATAAGTGTAATTTAGTAAAAGGAATTCTTATAATGATTCATCCCCCTCTCAATGTAAGCAAGTGTGCCAACAATTTTCACATATAGGGTTTTCCTAAAAGAAAATTAAAAAATTCAAGTGGGGCAACATCACATAGAACCTAACCTTTGAATGGATTGATGCCATAGGAAAAGTGAAATTATTGACTAGAGTCGATGTCTCATCCTTGACTCAACCAACTGATGGTCTATGGTTGGGGGTGTGGCATCGTCAACAACTTCAATCCCTTGATGACCTCGTCCGAGATCAAGTTCTTCTAGATACCACTATCAACAATGAAATGTAGCGGATTCCCATTCACCCACAGTTGTAAATGGAAGAGGTGCTCCCCTTCCTCTGGATCCTCTAACTCTTTTGGTTGGATATTTGTGGTTGCAATGGTGGAAATAGGTTCCATGTCAATGATTTACTTCCCCTTTTCTTGCTCTGAGTCAGATTTTGACGAAAGTCTATCTATGAGGATTTCATCTTATCCAATAATGATTGTTTTGAGCAACATTCATCAATGATGTGCTAGGGGATTTTGTGGAACTCACACCGCTTGTCTGTGTCCTTCTTTAATTTCACATTACCCTTGTTTACCTATGGCTTGGCATAGTTGTCATAATTTTGGACATCCTTGTCGCATCCCCATTCTTGACCCTTATGATATGTGGGCTATAATGTAAATATTGTATGCATATTTTGTATGATTCCTAGCGTGGAGTTCAAGACCAAGGCCCCGCTAGTGAACGCTCAATCTTGAAGAGGAAAGTATGTTGGTATTATTTAACCCATGTGCTAGTGAGCCATGGGAATTGTAAATATGCATTTTAATATAAATACCCACAAATAGCTATGCAATGCAACAAGAGATGGGGGCATGATATTACAAGGAATTAGGAGGGAAATATTCAAACCCTTTCCAATGAAGTCAAGCCAAGTGTCAATGAGAGAACCCATCAACCATCAACTACCCATGTTGACTTTGGTGCCCAATCATTCATTTCTCCCAAGAGTTGGGTGAAGTAGTTAATGCCTTGGGGATTGGGGAGGTATGGCTGTCCAAATTCGAGTATGGGCAAGCCACCCTCATGGAAAATCGTGTTTTTGCTTCTTGGGCAAGAAAAAAACCATGATTTGCTCCCTAAGCCATTACCATGAAGGAGTTTTGGCTTTCTCACATTTTGGAACTGCCTGGGCGTTTTCCAGCCACATTTTTCTGGTTTCTCTAGGTCTTCTAGCTAGGAAGAGGGCGTTTTTGTGTTGCAGACCTGTTGGGAGCTGCCTAGGCGTTTTTCTCCACTAATTTCCAGTGTTTTCCTCCCTTTTAGCATTGCTGGGAACTCGTTTTTGTATTACATACCTGTTGGGAAGGAGAGAGCATGATTTGGGGGTTTGTAGAGACCATTGCAGCTCTTTGAATGCCCATGGACGTTTTCTGAAAACAAAATTACCTTCCCAGGGGGATTGTTGGGGTTGAAATGGGTTTCCATTGTTTTGGCTTGAGCTTGAGTGCAAGCATCCACAAATGAAGAGGGTTCATATTTATCCTGATAAACCCAGCTGTGGACTGGCTTGGCTTAAATGCAAATGATTATTCGGTTGTGTATGAGCTTGAGAGTCCCCTTTTCCTTGTAGATATCATGCCCAGCTCGGGGGTGGTCTCTGAGTGCTGAAATAATACAGCCTAGGAAGAGACCTACGGTTGGGAGGAACGTTGCAGCGACATAGCTAGTTGTGTGGGACAATTGCACAACAAAGATAAGTGTTTTCTATCTATGTGTTTTGCCTCTACAGTGTTTAAATTAAATGACTGTTATTGATATATTGAATGCATATGAAATTATGTGTGTGGATGAGTTTATCTCCGCTGTGCATGTTTGTTGAATTTACATCTGTACACATGGGTTTTTAATTGTATGAATCTAATGAATGGGTTGAGTTAGTTTAAAAAGGCCCATAGATTGGCATCATGTTCCCTTCCTGGAATTGGATAGATGGGAGGGTATGTGACAGATTGGTATCAGAGCTTAAGGTTCAACACTACGGCTGTTGGGCCCTTCATAGAGATATAAATCATTGTGTGTATATGTATGTAGTATTTGAAGTTAAAATGAATTAGAGAAACCTGAAGATCTCATAGCTTCTATTTGATTAAAATGGGAAATCATTTCCATGACTGTTTTGGGGATTCTTGCAAAATTGCTTGCATTAATTTCATGCTATGAAAGTGAGGAAGGAGGGAGAAAATCCCTTTTCAGGTTGAATGCTTACTTACATTGTTTCTAATGCAGTAGCATTTTGTTTTTGCATTTGCTGATTGCCCCATGAAGAAGAGAAGGAGGCGCAACCTCTTTCCATCTTATATTATTTTTTTTTTTTGTTGTTTCATGCTTGACATGGAAGAGGTGCAATATTTCTTGAAATACTTTCTGTTTTATGCAATTTTGATCTGTAAGTAGCTCACCTCTGTAAGGAAACGAAGGACATATTTCAAGAAAAGAATTCTAACTGTCTTTGAAAATTTGCAAAAAAATTTCTAACTGTTTTTTAAAATATGAAAATTTTCTAAGTGTTTACTGCCAAGGCTGCGGCGGCGAAATTAACGTTAATTTTTGCGACGCGCGGTGGTGGCAATTTTAACGCTAAAATATGCAATGCACGTGGCGCATGCGACGAAAGTAATGTTAAAAGCAGCGACACTGGCGGTGGATTTTAGGCTTAAAAGTTGCGATGAAGTCTTGCGTGCGGTGGTGATTTTAGCCTTAAAACCTGCGATGCAGTCGTAGCGACGAAGGCTTGCGGGCGCAGAAGTTAAGGTTAACTTTTGACACGGTCGGCGGTCGCAGGGTTAGCAGTCGGAGATTTTAACCTTATCTCTTGCGACACGATCGGCGGAGAAGTTGGTAATTTTGCACCAAAAGGAAGAGAAAATCTCAAAAATTTCTAATTGTTTCGAAATTTTGCCTAAGGGTTGTGGCGGCGAAAATTAGGCTAACTCTTGCGACTCTATCAGCAAAGATAAGCCCAAAAGCGCGGCAACTGTCGGCGAAATAGTTGCTTACTCTGCGCCGAAGGGAAGCGGTCGACGGTCACAAGGTTAGCTGTTGGAGCCAAAAGGAAGAGAAAATTCCAAAATTTTTCTAAGTGTTTCGAAAATTTGCCAAAGGCTGTGTCGGCGAATTTAAGGTTAATTTTTGCGCACGGTGGCAGAATTAACGTTAACTTCTTCGTGCGCGGCGGCAGAATTTGCGTTAATATCTACGACATCCGCGACGAAGTTAAGGATAAATTTTGCGCGCGCGGCGGCAAAATTAGCGATAAGAGATGCGCCACTCGCGGCAATTATAGTCTTAACATCCACACCAACTGCGGCAATTTTAACCTCAATATCTGTGACGCGGTCAGAGGAGAGCTCAATAAGTCCACCAAACGGGGAAAATGCAGCAACTTTTCACTGATATTTTCAGGTGCCAAAAATGGAAAATCACCATGAAAGTTATGCGCCAGATTGCGCAAAATGGCAAGCCCCCTTGACCCCCGTCGTCCCCCGGAGACAATCGTTGAAAGTACGAAGTGGAGAAGCAGGAATTGCATAGAAAGTTTGTGGAAATGCATTGCGGAAAAGAAATGGGAGCAGTAAGGCAATGCTAATGAAAGGGAAATCTCTCACCTTAAACCATTTATGTTTATAACATAATAATTGTATGCTTGGAAAATATCATGAATGAATGTTATACACGTGAATACATATATTGAATTTCTACTTTGTGAGAAGATCATAGCTAATAATTTCTTGTGTGCATGGTAGAAAGCCCATGAAATTGGATCATGTATGATGTGGAAGAGGAAATTCCATGCTGCAATGAGGAATTGGAAGGGAGAATTCCTCCACTACCCTCTTGATATTGTATTTATAATTCTGAAGTGGTCGTGCATATAAATTATGGCATAGGAATGTTGAAATGCAAGAGATTAGATAGATGATATGACTATGCACTAGTAGGCATATTAAGAAACATTGCACAATGCATGTGAAAATGTTTGTGCATGAATAGGACATTGCATATTGGTAAAATAGTGAGGTTTCACATATGCAATGAGCCAATTGAGATAATTATGGTGGTTACTAATAATTAGTTGTGTCTGCATTGGTTGTAGGAAAAATACAATCAAAACATGGCTAAAGAAGTTGTTGACGTTGTTGCACGTGACCAACGACCTTATGAAGAGAGGATGGTGCAACAAGTCTGTGATCATGATGTTGGCAAAAGGACTGAGTAGCCTTGGTAAGAGGCCAATTGATTAGGTAACATCAAGCGATGTTAATAACGGCCATGCAGGTAATGGTTATTTGTGCTTAATTGCATGAATTTTGAAAGAGGATTTGGTGAGATCCCTTCAACTATGTTTTGAACTATGATGATTTGGTTTGCATATGGTATTGAGTGACCGAATGGGACTGTTAACCTACCAAGTATGGTGAGGTATGGGTAAGTGAAGGAAATGATCCTTACACCCTATAATTGCTTAGAAATCTCAATGCATTCATATGAAATTATGTCATGCCATGACGGTTGTGAGTTTAACAACCAAAGCAAGTGAGGACTTATGGCTCTTTCATGGTAGTACATGGTTAGGCCATAATATGTTTGAATGCATAGTACTCATAAATTAATGCAGGGTTGCATTGAAGAGATGTGCATTAAAATATTATGTAAAATCTTGTGGTTATACATTGAGTGATTGCACACTAAAAGATTATGTGAGTGATGTAAAAGTGCATGCATATGTATAGGTGCACATGTTGAGATACATTGTGTGAATGCATGATTGTGGTGTATGTTTCATTACAACTAGATAATAGATGGAATGGTGAACTATTGTCAATCCTAAGAGCATTTCATGAGCTGTTGTGAATGCAAGAGAATGATTGCATAAAATGATGTAATTAAACCATGCAACTCTAGTATGGTAATGATTCACATGAAGTAGATGATTTTGGTGATATTAAAATGCTTTTGTGACTATGGAAGCAATGAAATATTATATGCATAGAGACTTACAAAGCGTTTGGCTGATGGAAGTTTCAGATTTCAGGTAGATTGTTTTAAGCATGGCAAATATGGGTAAGTCCATGATGAAGATTGGAATCTATCGTGAGCAAGAGCCAAACGATATGAGAATAGACTCATGGCTAAGCGAATCAATTTCCATAGAGGACAAAATTGCAATTCATACTTGAATTTAATTATCAATGACATCGACTGATTAGAGAAATTAGATTTGAATTTTATTGCTAATGTTGCTAACTGTTTGGCTATTTGATAAATGTGCCAGGAAGACACATTGCAGGAAGACCAGGAGTGATGGCCTACAAAAGCCAAACTAGATGGGAAAGACCCCATGCTTTGGAAATGGGTTTTGAGTGAAACGCCATTGATAATATCTCAGCCAAACCGCATGTCGATAAACCATGAGAGTGAGATGGTAAAGCTATGCCCAGAAGGAATGTGAGATACATCTGCAAAATGAATGAGTATTCTGTGACCCTAGACAAGAACATGCATGTCTAAATTATTAGGGTTAATATGCAGAGCATGCTCTATCTTATTTATATCATTGCAGACTGCTTGAGTATGATTAGGGCCTACATGACGCACATTGGAAAAGGGGTGCACACCTTTTCTAGTGCTGGGTCATGATAGGGTTTTCAATATTGACTACACCCTAAGGGAATGGACGCATTCCTGGTGTTTCAATACTTGATAGTGAATGATATGGATTATGGTTACAAAATTGAACAGCAATACTGATGAGCTTGCTTATCCTTCTTGTGTTGTCAGCCCACACAGATGCAGATTGATACTGCACATTAAGAGGCAAAGTGAAGAAGGGTACGCAAAAGGACTGTATAGGAATTGGAAACCATTCTATGCTCACACGAAATATTACCAGAAGGGATGGACAGGCCCGAAGAGCTGTGTGATAAGAAGAAGTATCATCCTTGTGTGAGTGGGGTCATGCTAACCTGCAGTCAAGAAAGTCACCTATATAGTTCCTAAAAGGAACCATCGATTTGCACTAGAGAAGGAGTGGCGTCCTTGTATGAATGAATAGTTGTGTGTGTGAAGGGTTGTGGTGCAAGAAGGTGTGGAGACATTGGCGAAGGCATAAAATATCTATTGGGACAACAGTAGGAGGGAGGGCACCAAGACTGACTGAAAACCCTGAGATGCCTATGGCTCCATAGTAGAGCCTTGACCTATAATGGTCAGGTGGCGCAATTTCCTTCCATTGGTCGATGACCTAGACGAATGTGCTGGCTCGACAATGGAGAGGGCCAACCAGGTATGGGACTGATTGGGCACCACCAAATGCTTGGTAAATCCAATCGGCGTGAAGGTGTACTGGTGAAGCATTAACTACATCCAAGTCCATAGGCGATCCCAAGGCTTGCAAAGCGAAGCAGGATCCTATGGACTAGAGGGGAAAATCACAATACAGATAAGGATTCAGTTTCATTTATGTCTTGTTTGGAATAATGAAGATTTCAGGTATAAGTATTCTAACAACTAAGCTGATACACTAACGTTTCTTTGTTGGAAACCTTAGTCATTGCAGGAAAGCAAGACCCTAAAAGCGCTATAAAATTACTGGTAAATCCAAAGATTAAATGAGTGGGCGATATGAAATTATTGATAAATCCATAGAGTAACTGGTTGGGCATTCACTACTTAATATTGTGAAACAGCGTGTATGTTGGCCCAATACCCCTTAAACAATTGATAAAACCAGTCAGCGTACTGGCCTGGCATTGCCTATTCGAATGATTGTGGAGTAGCCTACATGCTATCCCAACATTCATAATTGTGTCCATGGGAAATCCAAGGCTCGTAAAGCAAAGAAGGATCCCGTGGAATAAAGTGAAGACATCCAATACAGATAAGTATTTGGTTATCTTGCAGCTTCTTGTTTATGAATATACGTGTGTATATGATTTGGTTATGATTTCTCAGACTCTTGTTTAGATAAAAACCTTATGAAATAAACTAAACATGTGAATTGATTCAATGTTTGAGTGTAGGTATTGTTGGAAGCAAGGACCAGGAAGGCATCATAGGGATGCATGTGGACATATGACCATCCTTAAGAGCTCAATATGAGTAGTAATAAAAGATGGTGCTAGTGAACATGAGTGGGTCCTAGCAACCAGAGGTTCTGTGAGCAGAATGGGAAGGGGTACCCAAGTTGAAAAGCATTAGATGGACCTTAGACACTAAGTGTCATAGCCAATAAAGGGAAGTTCAAGCATTCACATTAAAGTGAAAGAGACTAAGGAGCATGAAACCACAGTGATGGCGTAGCTCTGTAATAAAACAAGACTAAGAAGGGGAAACTCTTACTCTTCTCTTTCCTTTTTATTGATGCATTTATAAAACAAAGAATTGTTGAATACATGTCATGACTAGAAGAAGAATGTGTTTATTTGCTTGAATTAAATTGTGAATGCTAAAATAGTTATTTCACTGTGAAAGGATGAACATGAAAGAGATCATGTGTATGTTGGGAAAGCATGAAAAAAATTTGGAAGTCGCATGAGTGAAGCATGGACGTTCCATGTCAATTGGGAAATAATTGACTAATTTTAATGTTTATATTATGCTTGTCCTAACAAGGAGTTTCCATGATAAATTTCACAGAGAGAAATTGAAACAATTGGTTGCAGCCGACACAAGCAAGTGTTGCTAGTAAGCAAAGAGTGGTCAGCTGTGCACATTGACCATGGCGGAAGACCAAGGGCTATTAGAATTAGCTAAAAGTCTTCTTCAAACAATTGCAAAAACCCAAGAAAATCTTGGAGAGATGCTCAAGCTACAGAGGCAACAAAATGAGATGAACCACGAGGTTTTGCAGGACTCTATTCGTCTGCAAAAAGGGGTAAAATGCATTCTGGGAGCAATCAATAAGGGAAAGGAAAGTGGATCAATGAAGAAGCATTCATCCAATCAGTCGATTAAGAAACATTCCAGGTGGGAAGACTCAAAGGAAATGGATCAGGAAAAGGTAAAGCAACCAGTGAAATGTTGGGGATGTGGCGGAAATCATTTCCTCCACGACTGCCCGACAAGAGAACATCAAGAGGGTAGTAGCCGTAAATTTTCCAGGTTTGTGGACCAGCTGGAAGGTAAAGAAAATGAAGGAATTGTTTTGGAACAATGTCCTCATGCAAAGCTAGAAGGTCCCAGCCAGCAGGAACAGTTTGTGAAGGCCAAGGGACTTGGTCCTAAAAACCCAAGTAAATGATGAAATGCAGGACAAACCTGCCACATTTTGTGAATTTTGGACATGTATAAAGTGTGTATGTATTCCTAGGTATTGAAACACTGAGGACGGTGTTATTCCAAGGGGAGGGGTATGTCACATCCCCATTCTTGACCCTTATGATATTTGGGCTATAATGTAAATATTGTATGCATATTTTGTATGATTCCTAGCGTGGAGTTCAAGGCCAAGGCCCCGCTAGTGAACGCTCAATCTTGAAGAGGAAAGTATGTCGGTATTATTTAACCCATGTGCTAGTGAGCCATGGAAATTGTAAATATGCATTTTAATATAAATACCCACAACTAGCTATGCAATGCAACAAGAGATGGGGGCATGATATTACAAGGAATTGGGAGGGAAATATTCAAACCCTTGAGCCAATGAGGTCAAGCCAAGTGTCAATGAAAGAACCCATCAACCATCAACTACCCATGTTGAATTTGGTGCCCAATCATTCATTTCTCCCAAGAGTTGGGTGAAGTAGTTAATTCCTTGGGGATTGAGGAGGTATGGTTGTCCAAATTCGAGTATGGGCAAGCCACCCTCATGGAAAATCGTGTTTTTGCTTCTTGGGAAAGAAAACAACCATGATTTGCTCCCTAATCCAATACCATGAAGGAGTTTTTCCTCTCTCACGTTTTGGAACTGCCTGGGCGTTTTTCAGCCACGTTTTTCTGGTTTCTTTGGGTCTTCTAGCTAGGAAGAGGGCGTTTTTGTGTTGCAGACTTGTTGGGAGATGCCTGGGAATTTTTCTCCACTGATTTCCAGTGTTTTCCTCCCTTTTGGCAATGTTGGGAACTCGTTTTTGTATTACATACCTGTTGGGAAGGAGAGAGCACGATTTGGGGGTTTGTAGAGACCATTGCAGCTCTTTGAATGCCCATGGACGTTTTCTAAAAACGAAATTACCTTCCCAGGGGGATTGTTGGGGTTGAAATGGGTTTCCATTGTTTTGGCTTGAGCTTGAGTGCAAGCATCCACAAATGAAGAGGGTTCAGATTTATCCTAATAAACCCAACTGTGGACTGGCTTGGCTTAAATGCAAATGATTATTCGGCTGTGTATGAGCTTGAGAGTCCCCTTTTCCTTGTAGATATCATGTCCAGCTCAGGGGTGGCCTCTGAGTGCTGAAATAATACAGGTTGGGTAGAGACCTACGGTTGGGAGGAACATTGCAGTGACATAGTTAATTGTGTGGGACAATTGCACAACAAAGAAAGTGTTTTCTATCTATGTGTTTTGCCTCTGCAGTGTTTAAATTAAATGACTGTTATTGATATATTGAATGCATATGAAATTATGTGTGTGGATGAGTCATCTCGGCTGTGCATGTTTGTTGAATTTAAATCTGTAGACATGGATTTTTAATTGTATGAATCTAATGAATGGGCTGAGTTATTTTAAAAATTCCCATAGATTGGCATCATGTTCCCTTCTTGGAATTGGATAGATGGGAGGGTATGTGACAATCCTTGCTATGTCCTTTTTTTTGTAATTTAGGGCCACCTTTACAAGGATTTTGTTGTACTTGATTTGCAAACCCAAACTCCCACTTATTATTTTGATTAAAAATTTGTTGGATCTTGACATCATATTGATAAGCAGCTCCTAGTGAGGAGATATTCTAGAAATCCATATTTGTCTGGATGTAACTGTGTAGTCTACTTTGATACTTTAGGACAAATTGACATTCAGAGTCTCAAATACCCAGCATTGAGTACAAGGTATGGAATATATTGGTGAAATTCAACATTGTTTGGTCTCTCTCCTAGCATAAATTTGTCCATCTCATGTACTAATCATCACTTTCCCCTTCCTTAAAAAATTTACGAGCTCATCCCTTTTGATGAGTTGTCCAACCGTTCATAAATTTCCATTACAGCAAAAGAGAGAGTTTCAACGCCATAGTGGTCGACAAAATTTATCATTCTTCGTTGGCTACTCATGTCACGTTATGGTGGATTTCATTGTTTCATGTCACGACTCATAGTCACATTGTGATGAAGTTTTGAAAACTTTGTCGTGAGGCTTGTCATAAAAGGGGTCGACGAATTTTTGACAAATCTACCCACACATTGCGATCGAGAATAGTGTCTCTTTCCACAATGTGGGATACAATGAGCTCCTTAACATCCTTCTTAAATCTCGGCCACACATTATTATTGCTCGTCACCACTTTCTTTTGGCTAATCTCATTGGCCCATTTTTGGGAATTTGACCGCCCATTATGGCGGCTCTTTGGAAACTTGACCACCATTGCGATGGCTTGTAGTGCAACTTGTCGTCGTTGCGGTGGATATTGGAAAAATCGTCACCTATTGCAGTGACTTGTGTAAAATTCACCACAACTGTATATTTGGCCAAAATCCGCCAAAAACCTTTAGAACTTAACCTTTCTCTCCCAAGGATGCGTCACTTTAAAAGAATACTTAACCAACTTTTGGTTAGAAACCAACTCTAACTCAAGGCAAGAAAAATTCAAAAGGAGGGGACCCCATTAGTTTCTAGAAATTAATGGGGAAGGTGGTTGTAGGAGCAACGCCACCATAAGCATTATGCAATTATTTTCACTATCTATTGAGCAACTCAAAATTAGGAAGGATGTATGCTAAAGTGGGAGCTTATTGATGCAACTAAAGCAAGTGGGATTTCTATAATGCCTATTGGGCCATCAAAGAGTGGTGTTCCACCTAGAAGCTTGGGAACTCATTCAAACAATGGTATTGTTGGTGGTGTTGGTTGTGGAGCCAGATCTTCCAATCTCATAGATGATATTGTCTTAGTCGTGCACCCCAGAGGACTATACACCCATTCTGCATTTTTAGGGGTTTGGGGCTGTTTTCGCCAGCTGTTTTGCGGGCCCATGGTTTTCGATATCCCGTGGTATTTTTCCCATTGTATTTTCCCTATAAAAGAAAGACATTGTAATACGGATAGGGTTGATGTATTAGTTTTTATGCATTGTAAAGATCTCTAAGATCAGGAGAGAGACTGTGAAACAGTGAAGAGGAAGTGCAGCGGTTGTGCTGCAGGTTGTATCCCTTCACCTTGCTCGACGGTAATAATAATAAGTACTGGCAAGTTCAGTGTGGACATAGCCCAAGTTGGGTGAACCACGATATATCTGTGTCTCTCTTATAATGTGTATGTGTGATTATATTTGCATTTTTGTTTATTGTTATTGCTTTACGATCCTATTTTTCTAACAATTGGTATCAGAGCCAAAGGTCTATTTGGCAGATAAACCCGCAGGAAGCTAGGGTTTATGGTTCGATTGGGAGCAATGGCAGAAGAAGAAAAGTTTAAAGTTGAGAAGTTTAATGGCCAAAACTTCCAGTTATGGAAGATGCAAATGGAGGACTATCTGTACCAGAAGGATCTATTCCTACCATTGGGAGGAAAAGCAAAGCAGCCGATGGCCATGAAGGACGAAGAATGGGAGGTTCTTGACAGAAAGACTCTGGGAACAATACGGTTGAGCCTGGCTTCGTCAGTGGCTTTCAATATCTCAAAAGAAATGACAACGGAGGGTTTGATGAGCACATTGGGTAAGCTGTATGAAAAACCCTCGGCCTCCAACAAGGTATTTCTAATGAAGCGTTTATTTAATATGAATATGTCTGAAGGTGGATCTGTTACTGATCATTTAAATGAATTTAATACGGTTACAAATCAACTAATTTCTGTAAGTGTGAACTTCGATGATGAGGTTAAGGCTCTTCTAATCTTGTGTTATTGCCAGAAAGCTGAAATAGCTTGGTCATGGATATAAGTAACTCTGTCTATGGTTCAAACACCTTGAAATTTGATGATGTTATTGGTGTTCTTCTTAGTGAATAAATGCGAAGAAAAAGCACAGGTGAGACATCAGGTAATGCGTTGACCATGGAGACCAGGGGAAGACAAAAGGAGAGAGGAAAGAGCCAAGGTAATCGTGGGAAGTCTAAAACGGGCAGATCCAAGTCCAGACTGGGAAAGATAGAGTGCTAGAACTATGGAAAGAAAGGACATCTGAAGAAAGACTACAGATCTCTAAAGAAGAAAGGAGATGCACATAAGGAAACTACCCAGGAAGCAAATGTAACAGGTGATGTGTTACAAGATGCTTTGATTCTTGTATTAGATAATACTAGTGATTATTGGGTAGTAGATTTAGGGGCTTCATGTCATGCTACACCCCATAGGAAATACTTTCATGATTATGTTCCAGGCGATTTTGGACATGTTTTATTGGGTGATGATGAGCCATGTAAAATTGTTGGAATGGGTAAGGTATGGATCAAAGTTAAGAATGGAACTGATTGGTTGTTAAAAGATGTTAGGCATATTCCTGCTATGAAAAGAAATATGATCTCATCAAGGCAGTTGGGAGATGGTGGCTGTCTATCTACATTTGGAGAAAAGTGGTGGAAGATCACTAAAGGATCAATGGTGATAGCAAAAGGAGACAGGGTAGGTACGTTGTATTTATGTCCTCATAATACTGACCATTCTATCTCTTTAGCTTCCATAGAAACAGATACAGCGTTGTGGCATCATAGGCTTGGCCACATGAGTGAGAAGGGGATGCAGATTCTCCACTCAAGGAAGTTGCTACCAGATTTGAAGCAGGTAAATTTGGAATTCTGTGAAAACTGTGTTTATGGAAAACAGAAGAGAGTCAGATTTCTCCGGGTTGGGAAACAGAAAAAGAATGAAAAGTTAGAGCTAGTGCATACATATGTATGGAGACCAGCTCAGGTACAATATCTTGGTGGCTCTCATTATTATGTTACATTTATTGATGATGCAAGTAGGAAAACTTGGGTTTATTGCATTAGACAGAAATCTGATATGTTTGCTACTTTTAAGAAATGGAAAGCTTTGGTTGAGAATGAGACAGGAAAAATATTGAAGTGTCTCAGATCTGATAATGGAGGTGAGTACTGCGGCAAGGAGTTTGATAGTTACTGTTCATACCATAGGATTCGTAGAGAGAAGACAATCCCAAGAACACCACAAGAAAATGGTGTGTCTGAAAGGATGAACAGAACGATCATGGAGCGTGCAAGGTGTATGAGATTGCATGCAGGATTGCCCTTACAGTTTTGGGCGGATGCTGTAAATACTGTTGTTTATTTAATAAACAAAGGACCTTCAAGTGCTTTGGATGGTGGTATTCCAGAGGAGGTATGGACAGATAAAAAGGTAAACTACTCATTTCTGAGAACTTTTGGTTGTGAAGCATTTGTCCATATTGATCAAGATAATAGAACAAAGCTTGAAGCTAAATCAAAGAAATGTACCTTTATTGGATATGGTGTTGATGAATTTGGTTATCGTTTATGGGATTATGAAAATAACAAAATCATCAGGAGTAGAGATGTGATATTCAATGAAAAGGTCATGTATAAAGATCAGTTGCAGGGAAAGAAACATGAAAAGGAAAACACAGAGTACACAGTACTTGATGAAATTAAAGTAAATGAAGTTCCAAAGGTGCCAGAAAATCAAGAACAACAGAAAGTACCTGAAACTCCTGCAAGTGTAAGAAGATCTACCAGGTTAAGTAAACTCCCTGAATGATACTTTCCTTCAATGTATTATTTATTGATGACTGATTCTGGTGAACCAGAATGTTATGAAGAAGCAATGCAGGTGGAAACTAGAAAGAAGTGGGACCAAAGAATGAATGAGGAGATGGACTCATTGGTAGGAAGACAGACTTGGGATCTGGTTCAGTTTCCTGCTGGTAAAAGAGCATTGCAGAACAAATGGATTTACAGGTTGAAGGAAGAAGAAGGAGGTAAGAAGTGGTACAAGGCCAGACTTGTTGTAAAGGGGTTTGCACAGAAGAAAGGTATAGAATTTGATGAAATATTTTATCCTGTTGTTAAGATGACTTCAATTAGGACTATTTTAATTCTAGTGGCGGTAGAATATTTGCATCTTGAACAGTTAGATGTAAAAACAACATTTCTCCATGGGGATTTGGAGGAAGAGATATATATGCAGCAGCCACAAGGGTATGAGGTCAAAGGGAAGGAGGATTTGGTATGTAGGTTGAAAACAAGATTGTATGGCTTGAAGCAAGCTCCAAGGTAGTGGTATCTAAAATTTGACAGGTTTATGATAGAACAAGGTTATACTAGATGTCATTCTGACCACTGTGTTTATTTCAAGAAGCTAGAAAATGAAAGATATATTATCTTGTTATTGTATGTGGATGACATGATTATTGCAGGGTCTGACATGCAGGATATAAATATACTCAAAAGGAAGCTAGCTAATTCATTTGCGATGAAGGATTTGGGTGCTGCAAAGCAAATCCTTGGTATGAGAATAACAAGAGACGGAAAAAATCACAAATTGACATTGTCTCAGGGTGAGTACATACAAAAGGTGTTGGAGAGGTTCAGAATGCAAAATGCAAAACCAGTTAGTAAACCTTTGGCCAGCCATTTCAGTCTAAGTAAAGAAATGTGTCCCAAGACACAGGAAGAGACTGATTACATGTCAAAGATTCCCTATCAATCAGCAGTTGGCAGCTTGATGTATGCTATGGTGTGCACAAGACCAGATATTGCACATGTAGTGGGAGTTGTGAGCAGATATATGAATAATCCAAGTAAAGAACATTGGAAGGCAATACAGTGGATTCCCAGGTATTTGAGAGGTACTACCACTCAGGCATTATGTTTTGGAGGTTCAGACACTGTTCTACAGGGATATGTTGATGCAGATATGGCAGGTGACAAGGATAGCAAGAGGAGCACCACAGGGTATGTGTTTATTATAGGTGGAACAGCAGTAAGCTAGATTTTGAAACTGCAGAAGGTTGTTGCACTTTCAACAATGGAAGCAGGGTATGTTGCTATTACAGAGGCTAGTAAAGAGATGATTTGGTTGCAGAGTTTTTTGGAGGAAGTGGGTAAGAATCAGAAGGATAGCATGTTGTATAGTGATAGCCAGAGTGCCATTCATCTTGCAAAGAACTCGGCATTTCATTCCAGGACTAAACATATACAGCTCAAGTACCATTTCATACGCTCTGTTCTGGAAGATGAATTGTTGAAGCTGGAAAAGATACATACTAGCCAGAATCCTGCAGACATGTTCACAAAGGTAGTGACCAGAGAGAAACTGAGTTCTTGCTCAGTTTTAGTTGGCCTTCTAGCATGAAGGTGAAGAGGAGAAATTTTCCAAGTCCAAGTCCAGCAAGTGCGGCAACGGTGGAGTTGTTGTGATCAGTCTCCAAGTGGGAGATTGTTGGTTGTGGAGCCAGATCTTCCAGTCTCATAGATGATATTGTCTTAGCCGTGCACCCCGGAGGACTGTACACCCATTCTGCATTTTTGTTGAGATATTGTAACTTCAAAGAATATTATATTTGTACTTTATTATTCTGGAGATGTTTCATTCCTCCTTGAAGATATTATTGTATATCCGGAGATGTTTATTCCTCCATCAGAATGTCGTAACTTGGGTTATTAGACTTCCCTAGTGGGGGTCGGCCCTATATGTGCTATATGGGTCAAAGGGTTATTAGACCACTCTAGAGGGGTCGGCCCAGTCAGTTGTAGTGGGGTATTTAACCCATTGGTTAAATACGAACCTACATGATTTTTGTAAAAGACAAGTTGAAGTAGTGTATAAATAGAGGAGGTGTATTCCTCATTACACACACACTCACTCACTTGAGAGTAGCGCACTTGTGGAGGAGAGGTCTGCTATGATGGAGGAGGAGATCATGTCTTTGGTTTGCATCTTTATATATTGTTGGTCATCTATATTGAGGAATATTTACTGGGTTTTCTACCCCGTGAGGGTTTCCCAGGATAAATCTGTGTCTCTTGTGTTTATGCTATGCTTGTTGTTTCTTCAGTGATCCTATATATGATATTATTGTGAAATGGAATGTAATACTGCTATTTTCTATCTTAGCATATTAAATCTTAACATGGTATCAAATCTAACCTGAAGGAAGGCAATGTATGGCACTTACGACACTTGTTTTACTTACGACAATTTGGAGGTTAGGGTTTTATATAGCAAAAACCAGTCATTGTGGAACTTTCGCCATAAATCCATTTTGGAGAAGTTTCAGGATCTGAAACCTTTACAGGTCGTACATAACATCTCCAGGTATCTTGTATCCAAAAGGAACCCTCAGATTCGTTGTACTTTGTAAGTTATGATCAGTACAAGTTAGGGTTTCTGCCTCTTCCAGATCTCAGTCAAAATCAGGTGACCTAGGCAAAAAGGTCATAACTTGGGATAAGAAGCTCCAAATGAAATTTAGTAAAAAGTGAAAGGTAGTACACAGACTGTACTATCTTAGAAAATGTTTTCAGAGGCCGAAGTTGAACCAGTGACACGTGGCATGCCGTACAAGTTAGCTCTCCTGTTTTATCCCATAAACAGGTCACATTGCGACACTTGGCATAACTTGGGCTAGGAAGCTCCAAATGAAATTGCGTAAAAAGTGATAGGTAGTAAACAAACTGTACTATCTCAGGAAACTTTTTTAGAGGCCGAAGTTAAACCAGTGACACATGGCATGCCGTACAAGTTCGCTCTCCTGTTTTACCACATAAACAGGTCACGTTGCGACACTTGGCATAACTCTCTCTCAGAAAATCCAATTGAGGTCAGACCTATCGGGATGGAAAGATGACAGGTCAGGCTACCACAAAAAATGTTTTCAGACTCTGTAGAGCGAAAATTTCGAAGTTACAACAGAAACAATCAGGTACATATTTCTGTCAAAACATAATTATTTTTGGAGCACCTTCATTCATGGCTTCCGGAATTTAGGGTTTCGGAGAAAGTTAGAATTTTTGGAATCGCAATCCACGGCTGAATGATACTCAAGAAAATCGAAATTTAGAGACCAAGATCGAATTTTTTTGGTTGGGTAGAAGACCGGGCTTGATCAAACCCCAGTTCGGGATTTTGATCGGAAAGATGGAAAATTAGGGCTTCAGCAAAAGTTGGAATTTTTGAAGTCTGTAACCACGGCTGGAAGCTCCTCAGAAAAATAAGAGTTTAGAGCCTTGGATCAAACCTTTTGATTGGACAGAAGAGTGGGCTTCATCAAACCCTATTTCGGGTTCCTGTCCAGAAGATCCAGAAGTTTCGAAGGCAGTTTTGAGGGGTCAAATTTTGGAGATTTCAAAATTGAAGTATGCTAGTTTGATCAGCTCAGCAAGACACATCCTTCCATCCATTCAGAATTGTGAAAGTCAAAGATTGAATTTTTAGGGTTTCTCTAGCAAACCCTAATCAAGCTCCAGATCAAGTTTCAGGGGGATTTGAGGCTAAGGCCTGACACAAGAAGACTGCAAGAAGTCTCGACAGGTATGACTTAAGGAGGTTCAGGTATGTCTTGAAATCTGATTCTTGATTAAGTTCATAATGTGTTTGTCTTCGTATTATTTATTAGTACAATCTTGATTAATGTTAGAATTGTCTTATCACCCTAGTAACAGTATGAATGCATGTGAATGATCGAAGACATTCATTGATTAGGGCTATATGATTGTACTAATGCATTATGGTGTTGTGTGAGCTTGATGTTGTCTGCTAACAAGATACACGTACATCACAAAAGACAAATCAAGTTCCATGACCATATGAAGACAAAGACTCATCCATAATCTTTGTTCTACTTACAAGGTATATATGACTTTGTTATATTATGCTTAACCTATGAGACATGCAGGTTCTAACTCAGGATCTCTAAATCATTGAAGAGATTGTTTAGGTATGTTGTACATAACTAAGCAGGTATACTAATCCAGGTATGTTTTCCTATGTCAAGTTAGAATCTTACCTTGTGTTAGGATCCCTTATATAAGTATACTTGGTATGATTGGTTATGCTTATTCATAAAGTTAGTAATCAAGGGTTTATGCATATTATGTCTCTTATCTTGATGATTTAATTAACTAGAAGAGTACTATGATCAAACAAGAATATGCATGAGTAAAAGAAGACTTCCTTGAAACCTTGAATACTAATGATCATGACTATACATATTCAAGATTATTTAGAATTAGAATGTTTTGATAATATTGAGAATATACTAATGAATGTATGTTTGTATATGAGATCATGATGATGACACTAGTGCACACTTGAGCATGCACAGTGGTACAGAATGAATAGAAGTTCAAAAGACATATAGAAGATCAAGCGGGAAGCAACCACACAAACATAAAAGATAAGTATTTGAGTTGTTATTTGAAATAATAAATGATATTGCTTGTATGCATATTTGTATTCCTAGAATATATCATGCTGAGTGTAAACATTCATAGAGCATTGAACAATATACTACTAATATGCATATGATTGGTAAGTTGGACAAACATTCCATTGTTGCTTGTCTAGAATGAAACCTCTTTGCTGACATACTGAGAGCTGTGCACACTCTCGATAGTATGTTCTGGTAGAGATGGAAGGCATCTAGATAGCCACTGTATGCATACATGATATGGGAAAGTGTTGTGCCAAAGTATTGGTCAAAATAGTTGCATAACTATGTAAATGATATATGTATGCATAATAGGTTATCATGTCAATATGATTTGATGATTATGAAGTATTACTAATCATGTACTTAATTTTGATTTGTAGGAAAGATCATGAAGAATGATGAACACCGCACAAGTGATGGATGTTCAACAAGAATATTTACAAATCAAACATAATATAGAAGGCTCATGGCTAAAATACTCTGATAGAAAGAGGAAGAGAATCATGACGAGATGTTTGCTCCAAGTGACTAGATAAGACCATTCTCTTAATGATGTAATTAAAGAAGAAGTGTGAATCAGGTTCTGTATGGGTACCCAGGATCGATAGTAAATTGATGAGCTTAATGATCACCATGGGTGATGTGGATCTCAACCTTTGCTACAAGATTGAATATGATTTCTATACACAGATGCAAGAAGGAACTCACCACAAAGTTCGAATGATGTTGAGGCTCATATCAGTAGACCCATCTTTTGAGAGATGGAACAAATAGATGGCTGCAGAAATGAAAATGAAAGATCTCAGATTGATGCATTACTTTCTAGGTCTAGAAGTATGGAAAGGCTCAGAAGGAATCTTTCTCAACCAGGGAAAGTATGTCGAGAAATATTAAAAGGACTTGATATGTTGGAATGACCACTCTCATGGATTCCAACTTGAAGCTATTAGTGAATGACTCATCAGAGTTAGTGTATATAACTCTGTACAGACATATTATTGGGTCGTTGATGTATCTGACGAATACCAGGCCAGATATATACCTTGCTGAGAACACCTTGAGTCAGTATCTAGTGGAAACTAGATATGTTCACCTGATAGGTGCAAAAGCATGTGATGAGGCATCTAAAGGATATGATAGACTTTGATCTATGCTATCTTGAGATCATGACTTCAGATGACTACACAGATGTTGATTGGGCAGAAAGTGTATCAGACAGGAAGAACACATCGAGAGGATGTTATTGTCTGGGATTAGCCATGATCTCATGGTATAGCGGGAAGCAGTCTAGTGTGGCTCTCGGCACAACTGAAGTAGAATACATAGCTGCTTGCTCTGCTAGTTGTGAAGTAGTATGGCTTCTGGATTGTTTGACTTAGAGATAGACCCAACTGTGATCCTATGTGACAAACAGAGTTGTATCAAGATGGCAGAGAATCCAGTGTTCCATGATATGGCGCAGAAAGGAACTATAAAGGTTGAATTTGTAACAAGTTACCGATGTACTAACCAAACCTCTACCTCAAGTGAACAAGTTACCGATGTACTAACCAAACCTCTACCTCAAGAAAAGTTTGAGTATTTTCCGAGACAAGCTTGGTAGGACCCTCCTCGAGAGGGGGAGTGATGTGGTCACTTATGACGAGATTGCCTACATCGATAGTGAGTTCGATGATGTGGATACCTATATTGATGATATGCCTACCTGTTTCAATGATAAGGTTGAATATGAGGTTGTCTGTTCCAACGATGAGGTTGGTGGAGGATTGTATCATCCTTGGACTTCAGTCCTAAAGTGATCCGTAGACAGATGTCTTCGAGAATGTGGTTCCTAGCGAACGATGAGGATTGTATCATCCTTGGACTTCAGTCCTAAAGTGATCCGTAGACAGATGTCTTCGAGAATGTGGTTCCTAGCGAACGATTAGGATTGTATCATCCTTGGACTTCAGTCCTAAAGTGATCCGTAGACAGATGTCTTCGAGAATGTGGTTCCTAGCGAACGATGAGGATTGTATCATCATTGGAATTCAGTCCTAAAGTGATCTGTAGACAGATGTCTTCGAGAATGTGGTTCCTAGCGAACGATGAGGATTGTATCATCCTTGGAATTCAGTCCTAAAGTGATCCGTAGACATATGTCTTCGAGAATGTGGTTCCTAGAGAACGATGAGGATTGTATCATCCTTGGACTTCAGTCCTAAAGTGATCTGTAGACAGATGTCTTCGAGAATATGGTCCTTAGCGGACGTATATAGGACTACATCGTCCTTGAGCGTTTGGTTCAAAATGTACATGATAGGATTGCATCATCCTTGGACTTATGTCCTAAAGTGATAAGGACTAATCATCCTGGTAATTGATTAGGATTGCATCATCCTTGGACTTATGTCCTAAAGTGATAAGGACTAATCATCCTGGTAATTGATTAGGATTGCATCATCCTTGGACTCATGTCCTAAAGTGATAAGGACTAATCATCCTGGTAATTTATTGGGATTGCATCGTCCCTAGACATGGTGAGGTGTCTTAAAGTGATAAGGACTAATCATCCTGGTAATTAATTGGGATTGCATCGTCCCTAGACATGGTGAGGTGTCTTAAAGTGATAAGTACTAATCATCCTGGTAATTGATTGGGATTGCATCGTCCCTAGACATGGTGAGGTGTCTTAAAGTGATAAGGACTAATCATCCTGGTAATTGATTGGGATTGCATCGTCCCTAGACATGGTGAGGTGTCTTAAAGTGATAAGGACTAATCATCCTGTTAATTGATTAGGATTGTATCATCCTTGGACCTATGTCCTAAAGTGAGAGGGATTGATCATCCCGTAATAGGATCTTGTGTGTTGCAGGGTATGCTGCTATTGTGTATACTTGTATTGATGAGGATACTTGTATTGATGATGTGTATACTTGTATTGATGAGGATACTTGTATTGATGATGTGTATACTTGTATTGATGAGGATACTTGTATTGATGATGTGTATACTTGTATTGATGAGGATACTTGTATTGATGATGTGTATACTTGTATTGATGAGGATACTTGTATTGATGATATGTATACTTGTATTGATGAGGATACTTGTATTGATGATATTTATACTTGTATTGATGATGTTGTTGATCATGATGATCTAGATGACAATGCTGTTGATCGTGATGATCTAGATGACGATGATGTTGTTCGTGATGATCTAGATGACGATGCTGCTAATCGTGATGATCTAGATGACGATGTTGATGATCATGTGATGACGATGTTGATGATCGTGTGATGACGATGTTGATGATCGTGTGATAACGATGCCGATGATCATGTGATGACGATGCTAATGATCATGTGATGATGATGTTGATGATCATGTGATGACGATGTTGATGATCGTGTGATGACGATGTCGATGATCATGTGATGACGATGTTGATGATCGTGTGATGATGATGCTGATGATCGTGTGATGACGATGTTGATGATCGTGTGATGACGATGCTGATGATCGTTGCTGATGATCGTGAGATGACGATGTTGATGATCGTGAGGATCCAGGTGTTGATGTTGTTGTAGTTGTTCGAGTGTTGCAGAAGATAAAGACTCAGTACTGAAGATGTTGATGTTCTAGTATTGAAGATGTTCCAGTAACTGCTTGAGTGACTGATGATGTTAAGAAAGCTTCCAATGATTTATAGATGTATCATGTATGATGTTGATGACTCCTTGCTCGTGTAGATGCTGTTATAATATCCTTCTCATTAAGGGGGAGTGTTGAGATATTGTAACTTCAAAGAATATTATATTTGTACTTTATTATTCTGGAGATGTTTCATTCCTCCTTGAAGATATTATTGTATATCCGGAGATGTTTATTCCTCCGTCAGAATGTCGTAACTTGGGTTATTAGAATTCCCTAATGGGGGTCGACCCTGTATGTGTTATATGGGTCAAAGGGTTATTAGACCACTCTAGAGGGGTCGGCCCAGTCAGTTGTAGTGGGGTATTTAACCCATTGGTTAAATACGAGCCTACATGATTTGTGTAAAAGACAAGTTGAAGTAGTGTATAAATAGAGGAGGTGTATTCCTCATTACACACACACTCACTCACTTGAGAGTAGCGCACTTGTGGAGGAGAGGTCTACTATGATGGAGGAGGAGATCATGTCTTTGGTTTGCATCTTTATATATTGCTGGTCATCTATATTGAGGAAGCTTTACTGGGTTTTCTACCCCATGAGGGTTTCCCAGGATAAATCTGTGTCTCGTGTGTTTATGCTATGCTTGTTGTTTCTTCAGTGATCCTATATATGCTATTATTGTGAAATGGAATTTAATGCTTCTATTTTCTGTCTTAGCATATTAAATCTTAACAATTTTTAGGGGTTCAGGGTTGTTTTTTCCAGCTATTTTGCGGGCCCATGGTTTTGGGTATCCCATGGTATTTTCCCATTATATTTTCCCTATAAAAGAAAGACATTGTAATACGGCTAGGGTTGATGTATTAGGTTTTATGCATTGTAAAGATCTCTAAGATCAGGAGAGAGACTGTGAGACAGTGAAGAGGAAGTGTAGCAGTTGTGCTGATGGTTGTATCCCTTCACCTTGCTGGACGGTAATAATAATAAGGACTGGAAAATTCAGTGTGGACGTAGCCCAAGTTGGGTGAACCACGATATATCTGTGTCTCTCTTGTAATGTGTATGTGTGATTATATTTGCATTTCTGTTTATTGTTATTGCTTTGCGATCCTGTTTTTCTAATAGGTGGATCTGCATGAGAACGTTGACATCAAAAGGACTAGGTGATAAATCAAGCTTCCCAACAAAGTATATGCTAACAGAGGAAGGAAAAGTAATAAGAAATGAATTCTCCCAAAGGTCAAGAATAACAAAATCTCCTTAGATACAAAGTCAATATATTACAATTGTATCTACTAGTGAACATATTTGTTACAACAAATTCCATCAACATCATGTTTTACTTCCTTCACATCTTACTAGGGGCTTCAAAATTAGCTTGGAGAGGATTTATGGGGCCTCAAATAGTGATTTCTGGAAGACGAGATGGATGTTTTCCCAACTATATCATCATATTACATTAATTTATTATGGTAATGTTTAATCCTATTGGCATTTTGTAGGTGGAAAACTAGAAAACATTATCACTCTTTCTTATATGTTGATCCAATTCTATTTTTGCAATACTTGGCATTAATTTTGAGATGTAATAATGGATTTGGAAAGGATATTGTAAATTCATCTCAGGTATATATAGGTTCTCATTGATCTTAAATTATAGAGATTTGAAGGCCTCTTCAAGTTGTTTCCATGCGTATTTATGTTGTTGCATATGATTCTAAGTTCTCATTATTTCTCAGAGGGAGACATTCCCTAGATTTGGTGACTTACATGTTTGTTGATCCCTTAGAGTGGGAAATTACTATGGTGGCACCATATGAAATTATGTTCACTCTTTACAGGGAAACTCAAATGAGGAAGAATTTATGCTAAAGCAGGGGCTTATCGATGAAACAAAATCTAGTGGGTTTTCTAGAATGCCTATTGGGCCATCAAAGAGTGGTGCGCCACTTGGAAGCTTGGGAACTCATTCAAGCATTGGTATTGTGAGTGAATATCCATGAGAAATTTGACCTCAAAAGGACTAGGTGTGAAATCAAGCTTCCCAACAAAGTATATGCTAACATAGGAAGGAAAAGTAATAGGAAAGGAATGCCTGCAATGATCAGGAATAAGAGAAAGTCCTTAGATAAAATGTCAATAGATTACAATGGTATCTACTAGTGAACAGATTTGTTATAAAGAAATTCCATCCACATCATTGTTTACTTCCTTCACAACTTAGTAAGGGATTCAAAAATAGATTTGAGAGGCTTCTTAGGGCCTCAATTAGTGATTTCTAGAAGACAAGATGGATATTTTCCCAACTGGATCGTCAAATTGCATTCATTTGTGTAACATCCCGATAATTTCATAAAAATTTAAAATTTTTATAACAGTATTAAATGTAACATAAATTGCGAATGCAGAAATAATAAATGCTTGACAAGACAGCTTTGAATAAATAAGTCATTAATGCAGAAAACATATTAATTACTGAGTCTCATAACTAAAAATGTTTTAAATGACAGCGACGCGACACACTTCTTTTAACATGCTTGCAACATTAGTTTTGCCTGTGTTAACAGTAATTCGAATATCATGCGATTATGTTTTCTTGAAAACGTGCTGACGGTTTTGTTTTTGGATGGTGATGAAGGGGCCCTACGAGGTCCCCGAGGCTTACTTAGCTATGTTTAGCTAAGCATTTGTTCCTGTCCTTCTTGCGCAGATTTTAGGTAAGAGTAATGCAACACTACAAGTAATTTCTTTAAGAGTAAAATGCATTTCAATTTGTCGTCAAAGTTTGGTGAAAATTCTAAGTTATTCCTTGTTGCAGGTATGAATCTTTGGCTAACCTAGAATTGTTGTTTTGATCAATTTGACTTGTATAAGGTTACATTATAGAACTATGAAGTTATAAAAATAATTATAAATCTATGATATTTATGCATTCCCTAGTTTTGATTGTATGAACAACATTTTAATGGAAAGATACTTACTATAGTACCTTGTCCTATATCGTAACTGAAATGAACTAAGGAAAATGCATAAAAGGGATTTAATCCTATCCTATTTCATGTTTGTGCCAAGTTAATATACTAGGAGCTTAAGTGGAAAGAGATATCATTATAATGAATAAAAGTATTCTCTAAACTATACACCATGCAATAATCTAAATCCTAGTAGTTATAATCCTTACTTTTGAAATCCCATTGTAATGAAATGTATTGATTTATCAATATAATAATTTAAATTCAATGAATTAATAGAACTTATACTATACCCTCACTAGGGATTTACAACTTGTGATAAGCAATGCAAACAAAGTATGAACTAAATGATGATTTGCAAACATTAGGAAAACTATATAACGAATGTTATAACCCTAACTTGATATCTCTGGAAGGTGATAATGATGGCTATTGAATGCTTGGAGTATGAGTACACTAGAATCGTTAAAAGGAATGGCCTTGACATTTAAGTCTTTTGTCTACTGCAATGAGTGTGGCGTTACGTGGATGCTCTCAAGGCTGAGTATTACGTGATTGAGTTCATAAACAACAACTAAATCGCCGAGCTGTAACAGGCTTGATCCAAGGTCTGTTGTGTTGGCATCGTCGTAGTTGAAGTGGTAAATGAAGCATTTAATATAGTGGTTGTCCATCTTTCAACGTGCTCAGTTGGTGAGAAAACTCCACCATTGATCTTGTGGTTCATCGAGATTGCAACAAAAACCCTAACTACATACTACAACAGTGTTGAAACAAGTTCCTCGGCATTCATTTTGCTAGGTAATGGTCTTGGGGAGAGGCCGACAAGCCGAGGGGTTCTATGGTTTTGATAGTTGGAGGTTCCCCGAGCTCAAACCTGTGACCTGTGTGCATTCAACCTGCAAGTGAAAGTCATGTTAAGAAGCTGAGCCTCTGGAAGAGTTTTTAAAGTAGCTAAAACATCGAAGGAGCAATTCTTTAGATGATTTCTCTGTGTAATTCTTGAGAGAGGGTTAGTCCAGGGTTTGTGTTGAAGTAATTGAACCAGTTTCGACCTTTCATGCCATGGTAACTATCGAACTCAGAACTGGAACTCTCTCTTCCATAAGCTGGATGGGTGGATTTGTTAACCTTGTTTGCAGGAGAGTCTTCTCAACGTGAAGGTAATGTATTCTTCTAACCCATTACTGTTATTTTAAATGCTTCCATAAATATACCCAGTAACTTGTTTAACCATTCGCAGTTTTTGTGACAGGTTTCCCTTCGTCGGAGGACCATTTACTTGAGAAATGATGGAGGAGCTATGCTTGTCCACCGGTAAGCCTCGGTGGTTTCCTTACCTCATTGGTCATCCCTGTTCAGTTGATGTCGACGAATGATGTTTGACAAAGTTCTAGGTGTTTGGATTTCTGGCACGATTTTTTTCCTTTGAATGTAACTTGTGGGCAATAATGCTAAGTGCCCAGTTCCTAAGATGTTGGCTAGTCTGGTTAATGCAGCGTCTACTGTATAAAAAAATTGGTTGAATGTATCTTGTTTGGAGATGTATTTGATGAAGGGATGAACCCTCATTTTTAATGGAACATACAGTTTTTAAAACTGAAATGTTTACTATGTAACGTTTTGGAATCCCAATCATTGATGTGGAATAAATAGTGCTTGTTTTGATAACAAGTTTTATGTTGTTGGTTGAATTAACTATGAAAGATAGTTATTTCGTTCCATCTAGGTTTTGAATGAAGACGAAGTACTATAATGTGATTAAGATAGAAGCTGTACATTTTTAAATGGATACTGTTTTTCGATCTTAGGGTTTGAAAAATAAAAACTAAGTTTTGATAGTAGAAAGGTTTGACAAGCAAGAATACTGTCATTTTGATGAAAGGTCGATTGCCGAAAGTTAGATGGTTTTCTTGAAACGAAACCTTAAATTTTTAAGTTAGAGTTTGTTTGTAGATGAAAGCCGCATTCTGGTTTTCGAGGCCTAAAGCAAAAATGGTTTAAGAGAATAACAAACTCTTACTCAGTAGACGCCTTGTAATAAAGTTAATATATAAGTATAGTAGTTTTGAACAACCGAGAGGTATTTTTGTTAATGGAAGACTAAATACAAGAGATTGATGTTTATGTTTTAAATGTATATTTTAAACTGTCTATAGAAGAATCCTAGGGTTTTTGAAAGAATAAGATACATATTTTCGACTTCATGAAGATGAAAGTTTTAGCAGTAACAGTTCTGTAAGATATTAGAAATTTTGCATAAAATTAAAATATAGCAGACTATTACAGTACTGGAATTAATACTAAGTTTAACCCATGGAAAATTTTGATGAAAGGAATGGAATGAAAAATAAGATGCTTATTTTGATTTGAATAAGAATATTTTTGTAGCTGTTAAATTTCTAAAAACAATAATGCAGGAAATGAATGAAAAACATGACATTTTATGTTGAACATCAGATTGCAAACAGAAAGAACATTTAGTAAAAGTTTGCAGACTTTGATTGATGCAGAGATGGATTATTTTATTTTTATTTCTAAGTACAGGAAGTCTACTATAAGTCTAAATTCTATGATATACTATTATGTATGAAGAATTAATAAATCAACATTAATAGAAAACATTACAGGATTATTCTATCCAATCATTTGACAATTTGCCTATCAATCATCTTTCTTAATTTACTTCTCTATACTGGAGTACGATGCAAAAACAACATGGGGGGAAATATAGAGATGGTTATCGAATCTATCATTTCATAAATAATTTTCATTTAGAAATCATATTTAGGTCAAAAAATAAAACAATTCCTTACTGATAAATACAAAATTTATTTGACTGGAAATAACAACAGAAAAATAGAACCTGATAATTTGTAGGAGAACAAACCACCCAGGGAGCCTGTTCCACTCAACCTACTCCTGAAGACAGCCAACTAACTTGCCTTAGGACCCCCGAGCCTGTTCACTGAACCACCAAGAGGAAGATTCTGTAGAAGCCTTAGTACATCAACTTGGCAGTAGAATATAGATTTTCTATTCATCAAGACTCAGTAGTCAAAGAGACCTGCTCCAGCACCTCTGGATTTCCTTCTCAGTATAACTAGCAGGCTCACAATTGCACTCTCACATAGCCTCCCTATTTGAATCTCTCAGTGATCACCTGATGCACTTGAGGAATATTTCTGCGAAAAATATTGTAGGAGCTACCTACTCAATTCGAATTTCCTTTTCTAGGCTACCTTGGCCTTTTAGTGGTTAACTGGTCATTAATGAGTTGCCTTCTCTCTTCCACCCACCTGGGGGATAATGCCATAAATTTAGGGGTAGTTGTCCCATAACCAACAGCTAGTGGTAGAGCGCAAATGCTGCCATCTGTCCCATACCTTCTAACAACTTCCATTCCTCCTAGTGGGTCAGTGAACACTCATTTAACAATTCCCTTGGGTGTTTGTCTCCTATTTTAATTTATTAAATAATAATAATCAGTAATTACAATCATCCTTGACCAAACTTGACCATAATTACAAAACTTTGTAATTATAACTTAACATAAAGTATTTTGCAAATAAAATAATATTCTCAAAATTTGGGTAGGTGACAATTTGTGATGGTAATGCTTAATTATGTTGTCATTATGTAGGTAGAAAATTAGATAACACCATAAATCTTGCTTATATGTTGATCTAATTCTATTTTTGCAATGCTTGGCATTTTTTAGATGTAACAAAGGATTTAGCAGGGACATTGTAAATTCATCTCAAGTATATATATTTTCTCATTAAGCCTGCTATGAATTTTTGTATCAATTTGTTTCTAATGAAATCCAGGTGGGGTAGGTCACATAAGAACCTATCTAAGGGAAAACCAGGTGGGGATTCATAAATAATTATAATAGTGAGTAATTCCTAGGATGAAGACAAACCCATCAACACAAGAAGGTTTTCCTTGTCATTTAGGAGCCAAAGACGAAGGGGAAATCTTATATGTTATTTCTCCGCCATATTTATACCGACATATCAATTATGGAAAAAATTGCACAAGTACACTCTTCCACTTGGTGAGGGGCTAAGCCTTGTAGGTTTTTGCAAGGCCTCAGTCCTTGGAGCCCCTTTTGATGGTTGGTGGTATTCCTCCAAGTGATTTTGCAATAGATTGTTTATTTAGTTCACATTCAAACATGAAAATATTAATAAAAACAAAATGAAAGAGATGGGGGGAGGGTGAAAACTTCCACAACAACCAAAGATATGCTAAACCACTCTTGTATTGTCCACTGGAATAGATGTACAACACCTAGGAGGTGAAGGATTCAAGGGAAACCAACAATATCCCTTAGGGAGGACTTTCTTATTCAAACTAAATGCTAAGTAGGTGGAAGAAAAATGGAGAGAAACACTTTCCCCTTGATGGTAGGTGGCAAGCAAGCTTGGGAATGCTCACAATGGTAGGAAATGGTGGGTTATGAGGAACATCCAACTCAAATCCAAGAGAATAACCTTGCTCTAATTTATCTCTACCAAATGCATTCCAATGGATTCCTCTTATAGGCCAAGAGGTGGCCATCAAAAAACTAGATCCAAAAGTGAACTCTCCTCCTTCAGGAACTAGTTCCAAGGTACACAAGGGGGGATGATTAATCCTCCCGAATATGTGAGGAGACGAATTTTGATCCTTGGGGAGGATTGAGACTTTAATGCATCGTTGGGAATGAGTGGTCCCGTATTTTTTATAGTAGCATGTATATCTAAGGAAAATACGCGCAGGTGTAGCACGGGAATTGTTCAGGTAACCTGCGTTATAGCACGGGTCAACTGTGTAATACCCGCGCTACCCTTTGTTTTGACTATTTCTTGGAACTTGTGGACTCATGCTATGTTTTGGATATGTTGAGGATTCCTATGGTGATATTAATTATTTATGTTGATGACGCTTTACTCGATGAATCACCAAAATGTCGCATGTGTGCGACTTTTAGGTGTTAACAGATGACCCCTGATGTATGAGGTTCGGAGGTTACTGTAGAGCCAATAATGCATCATGTTTTTTGTTGTTTCTCTCTTGTTCTGTAGGATGAAGAATATGTGGACAAAATAAGGTTCTCCCATGGGGTAAGAGTATTGGTAACGACCGTTGGAATTGTAATAAAGAATAGTTTTTTAGACAAATGAGGCGGGCATACCCATGCTCGTGAAATGTTGTCAACTTGATTAAAATGAGAGAGGAAAAAGGTGTCGAATCTACTATACTGTTGGGACATGGATGAAGGTGGCTTCAATACATGTTTGATTAAATTCCCAAGGAATTACTTTGGAATATTGAAGAATTTGAACTGCTGGTGACCATGATAAGCCCATTGGGGTGGGGGACCAAATTGGTATGTAGATCTACTTGAGAGCTTCACTATACCAAATAGACTACTACCATGATATCCAAATGTGAACACTGCTACATGTTACATGGAATTTTAGTCACCCGTACAAAACCTTGTGATCTTGACTTACCACAATCCCTTAGGTCACATTCATAGTGAATGAGCTCGGATTGGTTTTCCCCACAACTTGACCTTTTTTGTGGCTTCGACGTGCTTTTCTTTGCTAGAAACACGCATCGAAGTCCATCGACGCAATCTGCTTCACTGTCAACCTACGTCGATGACGCATCTTGCATTCATGACAACCCGCGTCGAGCTCATTTGGCGCATGTTGCTCAATACCCAGGTCGCATCGAGGTCTCCACAGGAAAAAAACCAGGGTTTCGAGAGACTTCTAGAAGGAAACCTAGATGAATAACCATGTCTCTCCTATTGTGTTGGATCTAGGTCAACTCCCACCATTATGGGGATCATATCTCATCCACTCCCCATAGGTTTCTCAACCACTCCTTATCCACATTGTCCTATAACTTGGTGCTTTGGGCCATGGGTGGGGTGGAGGAAGATTGGCAGTAAGTAAATGTTGGAGGAATTACTCTAGACTTCTAGACTCTTGAGATTTTGTATTCAAGGTGAAAGTGACTCGTTGGAGCAAGAATAACTCATTGGAAAGAAGCTACAACACCAAGGCATGAATGGTTGTAATATCTTTCTATATTTTTTAATACAATTGTATTTACCTTCCCATACATCTGATGTTCTTGATGGTGTATTGTGAGATTCCTTGGCCACTCGCATAGGTCAATTATATCATTTTTATTTCACTTGTTGTTGTCTCATTCCGATATTTGGCAGGTTCTTTTGCATGTGAAGTTGGATCATGGGTACTCTTGGATCGTTACAATGACAGTTATATCAGTGGTATGTATCTTCTATACTCATCCGGTGTTATCATTTGATTGACTTGGGTGAAGGTTTGTACAATTTGTTACCTTTTGTTCTAGATCTGAATCATTTAGACTAGGGACCTTGATCTTTGTCTTTATCGATTGAGAAATCCTATAACAAAATTGGCGACCATACTGGGGAAACTTTCCTCCTCAAATATATATTTTTTCTTTGCTCTGATTTCTTCTAGATCGTGCCACTTTTGATTTGAATCTACCTCTGTAGAGTCACTATTTCATCCAAAATACTCTCGCTATCCTAGGTCCACTCAAATATGATGAGTTTAGGAGTAATATAGATTTTATTTTTGAAAAAATATGCTTTTTGGAGCTCGATGCACTTTACCCTTGTCCTACAGAGTGCCATCGACGCACTTAGACTATGTATTAAACCGCGTCGAAAGATGCAGGTTGATGTACTAGTAGACCACGTCACACTACAAAATTTTGTAGTCAGGTATTGATCCCTGCTCATACCTGGACCTAATCATCTTTGTAGTTTATGTTAGAGTTTGTATCCCCCCGTATCTCTGTTTCCACTTTCATTCTTGGAATTTGGAGTTTTGTGCTTTCTCGTTGAGTCTTTCTAGTCAAGTGGACACTTGCTTTGCGTTGAGTAAGTCCATTCTCTTGTGAGCATGGCTAGCATTATAGACCTGCAGGAGCCTCTAATATGCTCTGTTTTGAGTCTTGAAACCTCCTAAAGTGTTTTGGTATACCAACTTTTAATAGTGTGAGTGTGGTTTGTATTGTTACATCGTTGGGATTGATTGTTTGGGTGAATACTTTTCGTTTTCAAAAGTTGTAGAGCTCTCTTAAAGTGAACAGATTCATATTTAGATCTGATTGAACATAGCGTTAAAAGGGATTGGGTTCTCATTCTCTTCACCTTTGAAGGGTAATTCTTTGATTTGTTGAGAAACACACATTTTTGAGATCTTGGATAATTGTTTGAAAAAGCTTGAAAGTGATCAGAATTCTACATGTTTTCTTCCTTTTGACCTTTAGAAAATATTTGGAAAAGAGAAGAATTCTTATAATAATCATAGAGTTTACATTTTCAAGTATTTTTGACAATTAGTTCACATTCAAAAGATCTTTTAAATCATCCTTTTAACTCTTTGGTTCTTTGTTCAAAATTGGGTTGTTTTGCAAATTAAAAGGCTTCATTGTTCTTTCATTTTGATTTACATCGTTAAATCCCTTTTGAAAAAGAAAAAGAAAAAGAAAATTTTTGATTTGATGTTATTTTTGGTATCATTGGGATTGATTGAAAGAGTGTCGCTTGCGAATGTATTTTGGCTTTGCTTAAGAAGAACAATGAAAGGATAGGATTGTACTTTGAGGTAGATTTTGGTTCTTTCAACAAAAGAAGAAAGATCTCTCTCCTTTCCTTAGATAGTTTTCATCGAAAAATAGAAGGCTTGCATCTCACGTAGCTTATTCATGTGTATATTGGTTCGATTCTACACTCCATGCATCCACTTAACCGTACAAGATAAAATCAAGTGCTTGTCTAAATTAAAATCTTTAGAAACTCATGTGATAGGTTAGAGACATGTTTCAGCGTCTTTAAACGTAGCAGCTTTCGTTATTTGCCTACACTGCATCGCGGGGGCTTGTAGTTCTTCCATGTACTAGTTGGTATATCGAACGGCCTTTCACGTACCTACGGGTATATAGAAAGGTACTTCATGTACTCGACAATATATAGGAATTCTCTTGTCAAATGGTTGTGCATTAGACAACAATACCACGGATTGGAGATCCCACATACCTTGCGTATATAGAGAGACCCCACTAGGATCCTGAAACCATCTGAGTCAACCATTGGTCGTCTTGACGTTGAAATACACCAAGAACAACACTCAGGGAGCTACTACACATGTACTTCCAGGTAGTCGGGTAATATGGTCAGGGGTAAAGTCCTAATCCTCCCTGGTTAGTGCTCTGAAAGATTGGATCGAGTATTACTGTTGGCCCCTACGGTATATCGCGCGTTGAGACGCCTTGACACTCATGTGAGGATCCATCTCTTCATCCCACCTATCATATAAGTTTGCTTGCGGCTTTAGCTTGAGTAGGATTTGAAGTGTGTTTTTCTTTAGAATACTCTTAGGAGGAGACTTTCATTAGCCGTTTTAGATGAACAACCCCTAAGGAGATCCCATCGGATATAAAACTTGCCACCTGAATATCACCTCATTTAGGAAGGAAACAGAGGGGCGGATATGGACCAAACCACTAAAACTAGTTCACGTGAAGAAGTTCAAACCACTAAACCAGGAGGGGAGTTCTCTCCTCCTGTAAATCCTCCCATCACTGATCCTATGGGACCATTGTTGGTGGAACAACCCCCTTCGCGTGACAAATATTTTCACCACTCACTTGAAGGACACCCTGGTGCTCTTGATTGGATATTCACTCGACCTCCAAATGACCCAATAGTGACTGCTTTTGGTCCAACCGCTTCATTTTTTGGGACCTGATCCTTATGACATGTTATTTCTGATTTTGGTTCACCACCGATTGTGGAGACACCACCACCTTCGTGCCCTACCAAACTTGTCTCGAATGAATATGTTTTTCGAACCACTTCAAGATACTCTGGATCACTTACAGATACTTGGATAATGGGTAAGGAACCAGAGTTTCCCTTTCCAATCCACTTTGGAAGTAGTGAATCCCGAACACCATTCTCGTGTGCATTATTTTACTCTTCCTTCACCAGGAATGTCTATGCCTAACATGACCTCCTAAGAACCAGGCCAACCATATTTCTCACCTAGTGCACATCAAAATCAATTGGTCGGTTCCATACCTCTTTTGACCCCAACAATTGGAGGGCAACCTTCAGCCACTGTTAACTTCATGACTGGAACACAACCTCCGATACAAAGTCTAATCAGAGGCCACCCTCTATTCATTGGTCAGAATATAGCCACATGGTAACCTATGGTCAGTGGTCAAAATATAATTATAGGGAAAAATTCGGTTGGTGGACAAAATCTAATTGGGGGGAAACCCCTAGTTAGTGGTCAAAATCTAACTAGGGGGAACCTCTAGTTAGTGGACAAAATACAAGTGGAAGACGACCTTCATTTATGACTTATAATACAACAAGAGGTCCACCTCCAGTTGTGTGACAACCTTCGTAGGAACATTACACGTGGGGACCATCAGTATACGCTCGACCCACATGGGGTTATACATACCCAGGAAATCAAAATATGACAATGAGTCAAATCTATCAAACTGCTCTAGGAAACCTTTATCCTGGAATACCTTACCCTGGAAACACAAACACTCTGTGGGGTCAACAAACCTTTCCATTGGATGTACCTCCAACCGGAGGCCTTCCCCCTCCCCCACCACCACCCCTACCCCCAATCCCACCTCCACCCCCACCACCTGTTCCACCTCCACCCCCACCATCCGGACAACCCCCTTATTCGGGAGGACCCCCTCATGGGGGAGGAAGACCTCCATTTGGTCCACCTCCTAACGCGGGAGGACCTCCACCATATGGAAAACCCTCTATGGGAGGACCTTACGATCAATCAATATATGGTCCTACTGGTACTCAACTGCCTTACAAATATTACAAGTACCCGCGGCCAAACCGACAGTTACCAACTTTGTCTACTTTAGATCTTCCAGATCTGTCGCGTTTAACGAACGATACCATTCAACATGGCATGAATTGGTCTCCCAATCCTGTGAAACTAGCATCAAGCATACCCAAGTTTGACTGCAAACCCGGCAAGGATCCCAAAAACCACGTAATGACATATAACTTTTGTGTTCCTTGAACTCATTAATAGATGATTCTATCTATTTGAGGCTATTCCAACGAACCCTCACCAACACAGCCGCAAAATGGTACATCGAATTACAACCACACTCTTTCGCCGACTTTCAATCCTTGGCTATGGCTTTTCTTACACATTTTCAACTACCGATCCGCTATGAAACCAGCACGAATCTTTTAACTTCCCTCCAGCAATCTACCTCCACTCATATTTCTGATCATATTCATGAATGGAGGAGAAGACATCGGCTCATTAAGGCTCCCATTCCGGATGAATTATTGGCCGATTAGTTTACCAAAACATTGTTTCCTATCATAGCCAAAGATGTCGCTATGGACGGAGTGGTTACAAAAGAAAAAGCTATTGCACATGCCCAGTACTTAGACTTATTCTACACTCAATTTGGCACTATATATGACATCATTCCCAATGCCCCCCGCCCCACACATGACCCAACAAAACCCCCCACGGGATCACATGCCGATGGCATAATTGGTTTCGTTAACACCCAGCCTGCCATTCAATCGGTTGGATCACAAAGCCATATGGTTTCAACCCCAACCCCGTCCCAGGCTAGTAATAACACCAACCATTCACCATGTCATGCTTCCACCGTGGAGGTGAATTCATTCCATTCTGCTTCATATCAGAAATCCGGTGGTAAGAAGAAAAATGAAGGTAAATCCAAGAAATATTCTAACCAACAGGAACACAAAAACAATCAAGACTCTCCTGACACCAAACCAAAACGAAAGGCTAAGTATCCATGCTTATTATATGGTGATGACCACTTCACAAAAGAATTCCGACATCATGAAGAAGTCCAAAAGTTCCTTAAAGGAAACCCTCAACCCACAATTTTAACAGACCCCTTCCCCACACAACAACAATAGTTGGCTGTGCAACAATCCAGTCCTTCACAAGGAGAACCATCCATGACCACTCGCATTCTCATGGTGCGTAGTGAAACAATTAACTTATCTACCACGGCACGTACATACGATTGTGTTACCGATAAGGAATCTAACGGAGGTAATACTGAAAAATCCTCCACGTCCGCATCCACTATCCATCCATCACAAGGTCCTTTGAAAATAGGCAAACCTATACTAGATGCAGTATTGCGTCCACCCAAAAGCACAATTCGAAAAGTGATTTTCAACCCCAAATCCCAAGCCACTCAAAACTACAGCATTATGGAAGATATAGCCCAGGCACCATGTGCTATGTCGGCCCTTGAAGTATTACAAAACTGCCCTAACTAGTGTAAGACTTTGTTATCTGCTATTGGATCAATGGATCCAGAATCATCTAACACCGTCATGTTTAGATTGGACTACTTTAAGCCGAAGCTTTCCCACCAACTGGAATTCCAAATCATTACCAATGTCGCTGGGAAAAACATCCATCGTACTGTCTTAGACGAAGGAGACTCTACTTCCATAATGTCCTTGTCCTGCTGGAAATCCATTGGCTCTCCTTAGTTGAACTGTTCCCCTACCACTCTGAAATCATTTGACGGACGTGGATTCCAACCACACGGGCTTCTACAATCCTTAGTTATCGAGTTGGGAGGCAATATTTTTTCCATTAACGGGGAAGTAGTCGCAACAACATTGGATTACAACTTATTGCTTGGTCGAAATTGGTTTTATGCTATGACCGTGGTCACATCTTCTGTCTTCTTCATTATGCAATTTCCACATCAAGGGAAAATTGTCACTATCGACCAACTAGATTTTTGTACACTGGACATCACAACTCATCCTGCGGATATTATCCCTCTTTTAGGGCACTCTCCACAAATATATGAGAGTGTGGGGGTAGGAATCCTTAAAGACTCATCTCTGATGGGAGTCTTTCCAACACCTGATCCCACATGACACGTTGCCATCGTGAACATGATCTCTTCCATGCCCCCATCTTCTTCCAACTCGGCATATCCTTGGATTGTTCTCGATCCTATTGGCATTGATTCAATTGGAGCTCACATGCCTCTCACCCCAACTAAGGCTACTTATGATGGCATCCAATCAGCGGCTGATTCACCTGATGACCATAACCCGGTGGCATCAGACCCGTTCTCTCTACCATCTTAGTTGAACTCATCCTTGCCATCGTTGGATCATCTCCTCCAGACATTCCCCTTCAATGAATGGATATTATGAGCTTGGATGAGTTTCCATGGTAAGACCTTCACCATCGATCGTCCTTCCTTCCGCCTTTAGACACAGTAGAGAATGCGATTAAAACCATTTTTTCACCGAATGTCGTTTCCAACCCTCGGTCTTCTATCCTTACCCAGGACACAATAATCGAATGGAATTTGGAAAACATCATGCCGAAAACTACGATTGACATCTCGGTGAAACTTGGCGTCATGGAGCATATCCATATTGGCCAAACTTGTTCTTCTGAAGATATCAAAACTTAGACGGCCTTGTTCAAACAATTATGCGATGTATTCGCATGGAGCTATGAAGAAATGCCCAGGATTGATCCTGCGATTGTTTTCCATGAGATCAAAACTTGTCCCTATGCAAAACCTATCCGGAAAAAACTCTGTCCAGTACACCCTCGAAAGACTGCGGCAATAAAAGAAGAAATTGAAAAGTTGTTGAAATTTGGTTTCATTTATCCTATCCCCTTGACAAATTAGATCTCTAATATCGTTCCTGTTACAAGGAACCATCAAATTTTGTGTTGATTACAGGGATCTAAATTCCCAAGGACAATTACCCTACCTCCTTTATCAACCAAATTATTGGTAACTATGCCGGTAGTGTCATCTTCTCATTCATGGATGGATTTTCTGGCTATAATCATATTGACACCCAGCAAACCAACACAAGACTGTGTTCATCTGCCCATGGGGTACATTTTCATACCACAAATTACCTTTTGGCCTCAAAAATTTCTGTCTCAGTTTCGAGCGGACCATGTCGTATCAGTATGCCTTTCGTGATATTAAGGATTTCATGGATCCATACCTCAATGATATGTCAGCTCATTCTAATCATTGTGAGTTTCACATCGATCATCTGATGGTCATTTTCCTCAGATGTCGATGATATAACATCCACCTAAATCCTCACAAATGCATATTTTGCGTGGAGGTCGAACATCTCCTTGGATTCATCATCTCGAAATATGGGATCTGCATCGATCCCCTCAAGTTAGAGGCCATCCTATCCCTACCCCCACCTATGAACATCACTGAACTTCAAAGTTTGCAGGGTAAGGTAAACTACTTGCGTCGTATTGTGTGTAATTATGAAAATAAAACATAGGGTTATATGTGATTGTTAAAAAAATACATCTCATTTATCTGGGATGACTATGCACAAAGTGCATTTGACAATCTCAAGCACGCCATTACTCACACACCCATGTTATAGCCACCTGATTATACTAAGGATTATGTCATTTATCTTGCTGCATCTACCTCGACTATTGGTATGGTTTTAGTGCAGGAAGATAGCAACGCGCAAGAACAAGTGATTTATTACCTTAGCAAGGGTCTTATCGACTCTAAAACTCATTATTCACATGTCTAGAAGTTGGCTCTGGAAGCTGTCATCGTTGTCCAGAAGTTATGTCATTACTTTATGCTCTGTACTATCACTATCATTGTCGATCCCAACCTTATTTACCACGTATTAACTCACCAAGTATTAGGGGGGAATATTCCCGTTGGATCATGATTCTTCAAGAATTCGATCTACAGTTTGAAAAAGCAAAATCCAAAAATTCATTAGTATTCACGGAGCTCATTTGCGATCTTCCTCATATTGATCAAGATTCTGAGCCCATTGACTCTCTTCCCGATGAGTCATTATTCCTGATCAGTACCTTCTATCTATGGTACGGAGATATCATCTTGTATATCCAAACACAATGCTTCGAGCCTCACCTATCCTGCAATGAACGACGTCATATCCGACATCATGCCAAATATTATCTAATCATCAGTGACACCCTTTGTTGTTGTGGCATCAATTCGATCTTACGACGATATTTGACTCGCTGAGCATTTTCTAAATGACTGGCTGATCATCTTCTGAATGACTGCCACTCAGGGGCATGTGGCGGTTATCTCTCTAGGATGGATACAACCCATAATATTTTACGATTTGAATACTTCTGGCCATCCATATTTAAAGATTGCATGGAAGCCATTAAAAAGAGTCCTCCCTACTGGTTTTTTAATTCCAAAACACGCACTCATCCTACCCCTTTACATCCAGTTATTATCGTCGACCCCTTTGCAAAATGGGGCATAGATTTCATTCACTGTAATCCTACCTCAGCTGGGGGGCATGGATATGCTACTGTAGTTGTCGACTATTTCACAAAATGGGCCGAGGCTATGCCTACATATTATGAAGACGAAAAAACCGTTGCACTCTTCATGTTCAATCATGTTATTTCTAGGTTTGGGGTTCCACGTGCCATTGTCATAGACCATGGCTCACATTTTCATAAACAAATGGTAATTGAACTGAGTGCCAAATTGGGATATCCATGAACACTCAAACCCCTACTACCCCCAAGCGAATGGTCAAGTAGAGGCCATCAATAAGGTCTTGAAAACCATGATACAACGCATGGTAGGGACCCATATATCAAATTGGCACTTAATGATCTTTTCATCCCTTTGGGCATATCGAACCTCCGTTAAAACTACTACCGGGTTCACACCTTTTCAATTGGTATACAAACTGGAAGCAGTATTTCCTATAGAGTGTGAGATCTCGTCCTTGAAACTAACCGTCGAACTCTTGCCAAACACCATGGCCGAATAAGAACACTTCCTATATTTAGCCAAACTAGACAAAACTCGTCGTGATGTTGCTCTCGCCAAAGAGGCACATAAGAAGCGCATCAAATCCCAATACGACAAGTCTGTCAAACCTCACGTCTTCAACGAAGGCGATTTGGCCTTGACCTATGACCAAAAACATGATAATATGGGGGCAAGTAAGTTGGAGTACATGTGGCATGGGCCCTACATCATGAAACATGTGCTAGAGAAAGGGGCCTATGAGTTAGTTGAGTATGACGTGACACCCTTAGGGGAGCCTAGAAATGGGCTCTACCTCAAGAGGTACTATGCTTAGAAAAATTATGCATAAGTGCCTTGTATATTTTGTATATGATGTATGTCTAATATGGTGTGAATTCTTATTTTCGTAGGTTAAGGCCTCATCTCCATCGTGATTGCTTATACTATGTTCTGCTTGAATGCGCAGATGAAAACGTATTCAAGATTTGAAGATGGTGCTATCCGGCATACTCAAAACCTCGCCTCGGTGGCTTGGGTGCTCTATTCCCCCACTGGAAAACTTATAAACTCAGGAGGAACTTTCCTAGGTCCTACAACTAATAATATCGTTGAATATCACGCGTTGATTGGATTGTTAACTGACGCATCCTCCCTTGCTGTGAACCACATTGTAATCTATTTGGATTCCCAATTGTTGGTCTCCCATCTAAACCAAGTCTACGATGTTCCCAACCCTACACTACTTCGTCTTTTTCGACGAGTACATCTCTTGGAGAGGCCTTTTGAACTCGTTCAATACCTACATATCCCAAGACATATGAATATTGTTGTTGATTCCCTAGGCAATTTCATTTTAGATTGGTACATCTCGCATTCTTAAACATTCTATTAACAAGCATAACATGTAAATTATGTATACATAAGAAACATGCATAATATCCATACGCGCCATACACACATTGTATATAAAACCACCTTTATATTAAATATGATAAACTAAGTACTAAGACAAAATCTGAAGCTCGTGGCTTTCAGTACATCATCATGGCAAAATATGAAGCTCATGGCTTTTAGTACATCATCATCTATAGCTCATAACTTTCAATACATCATCTTGGAAAAACTCTGAATCTCATGGATTTCAGTATATCACTACATATAGATAATGGGACTAGTCATGACGCTCCCAATAAGATATCACTACCTGGGCTACCCGACGGAGCAGACGTCCAATACTCGCAGAGACACCCACCATATGGCGCTAATAGTGCCGAGGAAAATCATCTAGCGACATTTATGGGATGCCAACAATCAACCTCTCTACGTTCTCCTCCGTCTTTGTGAGTATGCCACTCGCTTCTTGGTCACAAGTAGAAGAGGCTCTACCCTCTCCTTGCCATTGTATATGGGAAGCTCCATGTGGTCTCTCTGGCCCCACATCTACATTAGTAAGACATAAGAGGTCTTAGTACACCAAAAAAAATCATATATTCAAAAAATACATAAATACTTGTGAGAGCATGAGTATCCCTTCTTACCTATCTCGCACCAGACTGACCCCTCTAGTAGCGCCAAATTAGGATCACCTCAGAAATCTGTGCCTGGATAGGAATAATCATTTACCATAAGGAGTTGTATGCGCATCCATCGGAAGAAAGTCGGCCCATAACTATGGCTTGGACCACCATGATAGCTAAATAACTTGGTCCACCTCTTCATGCATGGCTCTCGTGGATCGAAGCTAGATATCTCTATATGTTGAGGGTGTAAGTGAGGAACCCGCTCCATAAAGAAGGATACCAAGATAGACCCATAACCGAACTGTTTAGTTCTAACTGTCTGACACTTGGTCAGTTGGTCTCTCATAATGCTCAGGAGGCTCTCACACCAATTAAACACAATAGGTTCCATGCATGCGATGGCACATAACATCTCTAACCTAGTTTCCTGATGGTGGGACTTAGTCCCCACTAATCAAACCACTCTGAAGAGCACAATCCTCAATGGTATACTATGGACTTGTGCGATTGGGATCTTCCCGGCAACCTTCCTAATCCCAAGCTCACAATACTGGTTGATCAACTCATCTTTGTTTCTGTCACCTCCACTTTGCCCAGTAACCATGGCTCGAGCCCCTCTCCTTGAAATCCTAGTCAAAAAATCAATTTCATATATATCAAGGGTAATGATGTGGGTTCCTACTTGCAAATATTGTTCATCGGGATCCCACATATCCACTAAATACCCTAACAAATGCACTTAGGCCCTCATATTTGGAGTAAGGAAGAACTTCTTTAAGCCACATTCTTTAAGAGCCAGCATTGTATTGGCATCATGTAATCCTTCCAAATCCTCTAATTTGTGGTCTCATTCCTTCCATTCTAGCACCATTTTCTTTGCTTGAAGACCTGCAAGACCAAAGACAAAGGTTAAAGACCCTTCATCTACAAGAAATTCCAAAAAAAATTCATGTTTTTCTTCTTTTGGGTCGCCTTTCACGGCTGATACGACCCGGCTTTGCCCACCATGCGCCATCGACATGCTTGAACTTTTTGCGGTTCACGTCAATCAACCGCAACACAGTTCCTGAAAAGGTAGGTTGGATCGACCGGGGCACGCATTTTAGGCCTTAAAAACGACCCCAAATCCATAAAAAACCATAAAATTTGCAGTATTTTAGCTTAGAAAATGAGTGAGGAAGGTGAAGATGGTTACCTTGAGTTAATGGAGCTCGAATCCACAACCTGGAGTGCCCACAATCTTCAACACAAATTTTCTACTACAAAGAGTTTTTAACCCTCCTTGGTAAAAAGAACAAAGTAGAATGGTAAAATGGATCATTTTCACTCCCTTTTATAGAATTGATGGTGAATTTTTTAATATTTTACTTTGCAATTTTTTATTTTTTTTTACGATTTCAATTTAAGACTCTTTGTTGATAAATTTATATAGTTCCATTATTAGCAACTTGTTGTTGAAGTTACAGGTCAAACATAATAAACGAGTTATGGCCCAATTAATGGTCTTTTATACTCGGAGGTATTATTGGATTTCTCTTTAAGCTCTTTTTAGACTCTTAAAATATGAAAAGATCGCGAACTTGTTTCATTTCACGCTCATAAAAGGATTTGAAAGGGAATCTATTCAGTTTTGGTTTACCCCTTTTTGGGGCTGAGTAGTATTAATTACGAAAAAGGAATACCTTGGTCAATCATAGACTAGGAGAGTTCTTTTAGGCATTATTTTACACTTTTTGGGCCTAGGGACTAACTTTATGAAAAAGTTCACCTTAGAGTCTTCTTTTGTCCATTTCATACTCTCTAAACGTGAAACATCATCAAAGTACACCACCTATCATTTTTTCTCTAGATTTGTACTTTGGGGGGCAATCTGTTACACGAAATTTTCGTCACCCGTACAAAACCCTGTGATCTTGACTTGCCATAATCCCTAAGGTCACTTTCATAGTGAATAAGCTCTGATTGGTTTGCCCTGCAACTTGACATTTTTTGTGGCTTCGACATGCTTTGCTTTGCTAGCAACACACGTCGAAGTCCATCAACGCATTCTGCTTCATTGTCAATCTGCATCGATGACACATCTTGCATTCATGTCAATCTCATTTGGCGCACGTTGCTCCATACCTAGGTCACATCGATGTCTCCACGGTAAAAAAACCAAGGTTTCAAGAGACTTCTAGAATGAAATCTTGATGAATAACCCTTTCCCTCCTATTGTGTTGGATCTAGATCGACTCCAACCATTATGGGGATCATATCTCATCCACTCCCCATACGTTTCTCAACCACTCCTTATCCACATTGTCCTATAAATTGGTGCTTTGGGCCATGGGTGGGGTGGAGGAAGATTGGCAGTAATTAAATGTTGGAGGAATTACTCTAGACTTCTAGACTCTTGAGATTTTGTATTCAAGGTGAAAGTGACTCGTTGGAGCAAGAAGAACTCATTGGAAATAAGCTACAACACCAAGGCCTAAACGGTTGTAATCTCTTTCTATATTTGTTAATACAATTGTATTTTCCCTCCCATACATCTGATGTTCTTGATGGTGTATTGTGAGATTCCTTGGTCACTCACATAGGTCAATTATATCATTTTTATTTCACTTGTTGTTGTCTCGTTCCGATCTTTGGCAGGTTCTTTTGCATGTGAAGTTGGATCGTGGCTGCTCTTGGATCGTTACAATGACCATTATATTAGTGGTATGTATCTTCTATACTCATCCATTGTTATCATTTAATTTACTTGGGTGAAGGTTTGTACAATTTGTTCCCTTTTGTTCTAGATCTGAATCATTCGGACTAGGGACCTTGATCTTTGTCCACATCGATTGAGAAATCCTATAACAGATGATGCTTTACTGGATAAATCATCGAAATGTTGCATGTGTGCGACTTTTAGGCGTTAACAAATGCCCCTTGATGTATGAGGTTCGGAGGGTATTGTAGAGCCGATAATGCATCATGTTTTCTGTTGTTTCTCTCATGTTCTATAGGATGAAGCATATGTGGACAAAATAAGGTTCTCCCATGGGGGAGGAGTTTTGGTGACGATCATTGGAGTTGTAATAAAGAATAGTTTTTTATACAAACAAGGAAGGCATACACATGCTCGTGAAATGTTGTCAACGTGATTACAATGAGAGGAGGACAAAGGTGTCGAATTTACTATAGTATTGTTGGGACATGGATGAAGGCGGCTTCAATCCATGTTTGAGTAAATATCCTAGGAACTGCTAGTGACCATGATAATCCCACTGGGGTGGGGGACCAAACTGGTATGTAGATTTGCTTGAGAGCTTCACTATACCAAATAGATTGCTACCATGATATCCAAATGTGAACACTCCTACCTTCAAAAGTATGTTTCCCCTTGATGAGATGATGTGTTGATGTCGAGCATAGGGGAAACTACTTAGTTAGGGAGCACTAATGAATCTCCCTACTAATTTCGAGGTGATCTATTATAGAGATTGAAAGGGATCCCAAGGTACAACTGCAACTAATGCAACTCTCGGAATGTGGTGTTTTGACGTCGATGAGAGATGAAGTACGTGATGAGATGGGAGTCTCATCGTGAGAAACAAGATCATACTGTAACCAACTGGTGGACGAACATACCTGACACAAGACTAGTTGATAATCATGGGGCTCATAACTTCCTTTGATTGATGTAAACATGGGGAGTGGGGGAGGCAGCTTTTCTTTCGGAACAGCACAGATTGAAACGGGCGGAGACAAACTGCAAGTGAAAGGGATTTGATGGAGACACAAAACAAAGGGTAATGGTGACCGGAAAAACAAATATTATTGAACATATGGAGACTTGTTGGCCCCCAACAAGTCCCCTTGATTTTGCAAAATAAAGGGGCCCCCATTAGAATTTTGTAAATACTTAGCTTTTGGTTTTCTTTTATTTTATCTTGCTTGATTTGGTTTCATGGCTTTCTTTTTTCACTCCCTCGTTACTTATTATTTTTGGATTGGCTTTCTTAAGAATATGACGATTTTATGATATTTGAGATCTCATATTCAAAGCATTCTTTCGGTCCTCTTCCATCTTTTAAATCTTCTATCCTAATATAATTGTGTTCAATATATCTAAACAACACTGTGTTGAAGGATGAACAATTTGCATTCTAGAATACATTTATCTTCTTGGATCGAACTATTTGGTGAATCAAACTTAACCCTCACATGTAATCATTTTAATTCAGTTGTCCTTTCTATTTGGCAAAGATAACAATGAAAAAGAGATTAAAATAAGTTCTAATCTTCATATAAAGATCATGCCACTTTTAACCTTTTAATTTTGCTTATGGATTTGATAAAGTCATTTTATTTTTCATATTTTCACATTTACTCTATATATTTGGAACTTTATCAAATTATTTAAGCCAATATGTTTATTTGCTAAAAAATTGGTCTTATTTATTTAAAATGGAATTTATTTTATTTTTATCTTTTAGGGGATATGCATTATGGTTATAATCCTTACTTCAAAATTAGATTCTTTAAATTAAACATTATTATTCCATTATTATTTTTATTTTATTTATAAACAAGCCTAGATCCAAATCCTAGGCTCTATCAAACACCGAGATGGATCAAATTTCGTGAGGTGCAAACCTCTCCTTGAATAGCTCCTTGAGTGCAATACCTAGGCCACCTAATACTAAGCCCTAAAGTCTCTAGTTTAAGTCTCATATTTACTTTTTACTTTGTATTATTCGTTTTTGTTTATGGCGGACATAATATTTATTACTTTTTACTTTGTATTATTCTTTTTTGTTTACTTTGTATTATTCTGTTTTGTTTACTTTGTATTATTTTGTTACTCGACAAACTCAACTCTACAAACACTCTAAAGTCTCATATTTACTTTTTACTTTGTATTAAAAGTAAAAAGTAAAGTCTTTAGTTTAAGCCTCATATTTACTTTTTACTTTGTATTATTCTTTTTTGTTTATGGTTGACATAATATTTACCACCTAATCATAAGCTCTAAAGTCTCTAGTTTAAGTCTCATATTTACTTTTTACTTTGTATTATTCTTTTTTGTTTATGGTCGACATAATATTTACCACATAATCTTAAGTTCTAAAGTCTCTAGTTTAAGTCTAATATTTACTTTTTACTTTGTATTATTCTTTTTTGTTTATGGCTGACATAATATTTATTACTTTTTACTTTGTATTATTCTTTTTTTTTACTTTGTATTATTTTGTTACTCAACAAACTCAACAAACACTTACATGTTACAAGATCTCCCTCATACTGGGTTGTAAAACGCCTCTCGACACAATGATTTTGAGAAATAAATCATATTACAAAGAGAATAAATGAGTATAGAAAAACTAATGATAAAATAAAAACATATAAATTTATGCACAATTAAATCATATTACAAAGAGAATAAATGAGTATAGAAAAACTAATGATAAAATAAAAACATATAAATTTATGCACAATTAGTATGTATTGAAATTCGTTTTATGTTCACTATTTCAATTTCCTGAAAATTGTGCATAAAGTATTCTTTAAGTAAAAGGTCATAAGTCTGTCTCATTTATTACATTATTTTACCTTATATTTAATTCATCTCATTTTCCCAACCAACTTATGTGGTATGTTATTTTGGTTAAAACATATATTACTTGGGCCTTATTTACATTAATGAATTTGCTTAAAAAGAAGCGTGTAGGTCGAATTCTATCTTTGACTTTTAGCTTGAGGCAAAGTAATTACGTGAAGACTACATGCAACGAATTGCCAAAAGAAGACGTTATACCAAACCCCAAAGTTCCATTAATTGGTATGTCTTTATAAAATGAAGACTGCCATAAAGACAGAGTCCAAATTGGCTTCCATACTATGAGTTATTATTAGATGGAATTAAAGCTGATCATTACTTGTCAAAAGAGATCACCATATCGCAAGTGTCAAAAGAATGCCACGTCAAAAAATTGCTTTCAAGACCATAGAGATAGCATGCCACAATTTGACCAAATTTGTAGAAAATCTAACGTCATCATATCTAGTTAAAAGGGGAAATTTATGTGGAGTTAGAAGTTCAGCCAATTTTTAATATGGTCGTTAAACTAAGCTTACTTGGCAGCCATTAAATCGTAGAAGATAATTTCATCTCATGAAAAGCAAATTGCATGAAAGGGATACTTTTCTATCATGCCACGAAGAAACTTAGTTGCAGTTGTAAAATTAGGAGGATGAGATCGTATAAGGCAAGATGCCATCACGCCATAACACCAGAGGGTTTTATCATTTTAGTAACCTAATGCGTAAAAAGGGAACCATTTCTAGAAGATGCAGTTAAAAGCCAAGCCAGATCATTCAAGAATTAACTTTTGTAGCTTCTATTTAGCATATTGTTATTAGTTTTCATGGCATATAAAGCAGCTGCAATTCAACTGGAGGGGGGAAACACTTAGGGGCATGTGGCGGTTATCTCTGTAGGATGGCTACAACCCAGAAGTTTTTAAGGGTTGAATACTTATGGCCATCTATATTTAAAGATTGTATGGAAACCGTTAAAAATTGTCCTCCTTACCAGTTTTTTAATTCCAAAACACACACTCATCTTACCCTTTTACATCCAGTTATTATCGTCAACCCCTTTGTAAAATGGGGCATAGATTTCATTCATTGTAAGCCTACCTCAGCTGGGGGGCATGGATATTCTATTGTAGTTGTCGAATATTTCACAAAATGGGCCGAGGCTGTGCCTACATATAATGAAGACGGAAAAACGGTTGCACTCTTCATGTTCGATCATGTTATTGCTAGGTTTGGGGTTCCACGAGCCATTGTCATAGACCATGGATCACATTTCCATAAACAAATGGTAACTGAACTGAGTGCCAAATTGGGATTTCTCCATGAACACTCAACCCCCTACTACCCCCAAGCAAATGGTTGAGTAGAGGCCATCAATAAGGTCTCGAAAACCATGATACAACGCATGGTAGGGACCCATAGATCAAATTGGAACTTAATGCTTTTTTATCCCTTTGGGCATATTGAACCTCCATCAAAACTGCTACTGGGTTCACACCTTTTCAATTGGTATACAGATTGGAAGCAGTATTTCCTATAGAGTGTGAGATCCTGTCCTTGAAACTAGCCGTCGAACTCTTGCCAAACACCACGGCCGAAGAAGAACACTTCCTATATTTATCCAAACTAGACAAAACCCGTCGTGATGTTTCTCTCACCAAAGAGGCACATAAGAAGCGCATCAAATCCCAATACGACAAATATGTCAAACCTTGCGTCTTCAATGAAGGCGATCTGGCCTTGACATACGACCAAAAACATGATAAGCTGGGGGCAGGTAAGTTCAAGTCCATGTAGCCTGGGCCCTACATCATGAAACATGTGCTAGAGAAAGGGGCCTACGAGTTAGTTGAGTATGACATGACACCCTTGGGGAGCCTAGAAATGGGCTCTACCTCAATAAGTACTATGCTTAGAGAAATCATGCATAAGTACCCTGTACATTTTGTATATGATGTATGTCTAATATGGTGTGAATTTTTATTTTCGTAGGTTAAGGCCTCATCTCTATCGTGATTGCTTATACTATGTTCTGCTTGAATGCGCAGATGAGAACCTATTCAGGATTTGTAGACGGTGCTAGCCGGCATACTTGGGTACTCTATTCCCCCACTGGAAAAACTTATAAACTCAGGAGGAACTTGCCTAAGTCCTGCAACTAATAATATCGTTGAATATCACGCAGTGATTGGATTGTTAACTGATGCATCCTCCCTTGGTGTGAACCACATTGTCATATATTTGGATTCCCAACTGGTGGTCTCCCATCTAAACCAAGTCTACGATGTTCACAACCCTACGCTACTTCGTCTTTTCCGATGAGTACGTCTCTTGGATAAGTCTTTTGAACTCATTCAATACCTACATATCCCGAGTCATATGAATATGGTTGTTGATTCCCTAGCCAATTTCATTTTAGATTGGTACATCTCGCATTCTTAAACATTTTATTAACAAGCATAACATGTAAATTATGTATACATAAGAAACATGCATAATATCCATACGCGCCATACACACATTGTATATAAAACCGCCTTTATATTAAATATGATAAAATAAGTACTAAGACAAAATCTGAAGCTCATGGCTTTCAATACATCATCATGGAAAATTTTGAAGCTCATGGATTTCAGTACATCATCATCTATAGCTCATAACTCTCAATACATCCTCTTGGAAAAACTTTGAATCTCATGGATTTCAGTATATCACTACATATAGATAATGGGACTAGTCATGACGCTCCCAATAAGATATCACCGACGGAGCAGACATCCAATACTCGCAGAGACACCCACTGTATGGCACTAATAGTGTCGAGGCAAATCATCTAGCGACATGTCTGGGATGCCAGCAATCAACCTTTCTAAGTTCTCCTATGTCTTTGTGAGTATGCCACTCGCTTCTCGGTTGCAAGCAGAAGAGGCCCTACCCTCTCCTCGTTGTTGTATAGGGGAAGCTCTAGGTGGTCTCTTTGGCCCCACATCTGCATTAGTAAGACGTAAGAGGTCTTAGTAACCAAAAACAATCATATATTCAAAAAATACATAAATACTTGAGAGAGCATGAGTATCCCTTCTTGCCTATCTCACACCAGACTGACCCCTCCGGTAGCGCCAAATTAGGATCACCTCGAAAATCAGTGCATGTATAGGAATAATCATCTACCATAAGGAGTTTTCTGTGCATCCATCGAAAGAAAACCGGCCCATAACTATGGATCGGACCACCATGATAGCCAAATAACTTGGTCCACCTCTTCATGCATGGCTCCCGCGGATCGAGGCTAGATATCTCTGTATGTTGAGGGCGGAAGTGAGGAACCAGCTCCATAAAGAAGGATACCAAGACAGAACCATAACCAAACTGTTTAGTTCTACTTGTCCGACACTTGGTCAGTTGGTCTCTCATAATGCTCAGGAGACTCTCACACCAATTAAACACAGTAGGTTCCATGCATGCTATGGCACATAACATCTATGACCTCGTTTCCTGATGGTGGGACTTAGTCCCTGCTAATCAAACCACTGTGAAGAGAACAATCCTCAATGGTAACTATGGACTTGTGCGATTGGGATCTTCCCAATGACCTTCCTAGTCCCAGGTTCACAATACTGGTTGATCAACTCATATGTGTTTTTGTCACCTTTGCTCTGCCCAGTAACCACGGCTCAAGCCCCTCTCCTTGAAATCCTAGTAAAAAAATAAATGTCAAATATCTCAAGGGTAAGGATGTGGGCTCCTACTCAAAAATATTGTTCATAGGGATCCCACATATCCACTAAATACCCCAACAAATGCACTTAGGCCCTCATATTTGGAGTAAGGAAGAACTTTTGTAAGCCACATTCTTTTAAGTGCCAACATTGTATTGGCATCATGTAATCCTTCCAAATCCTCGAATTCGTGGTCTCATTCCTTCCATTATAGCACCATTTTCTTTGCTTGAAGACCTGCAAGACCAAAGACAAAGGTTAAATACCCTTCATCTCCAAGAAAATCCCCAAAAAAATCATGTTTTTCTTCTTTTAGGTCGCCTTTCACGGCTGATGCGACCCGGCTTTGCCCACAGTGCACCATCGACACGCTTGACCTTTTTGTGGGCCACGTCGATCAGTCACGACACTGTTCCTGAAAAGGTAGATCGCGTCAACCGAGGCACGCATTTTAAGCCCAAAAAATGACCCCAAATCCATTAAAAAAAACATAAAATTTGCAGTATTTTAGCTTAGAAAATGAGTGAGGAAGGTGAAGATGGTTACCTCGAGTTGGCGGAGCTCGAACCCACAGCTTGGAGTGCCCACAATCTTCAACACAAATTCGCTACTACAAAGAGTTTTTACCCTCCTTGGTAAAAAGAACAAAGCAGAATGGTAAACTGAGTAATTTTCACTCCCTTTTATAGAATTGATGGTGAATATTTTCATATTTTACTATGAAATTTTTTATTATTTTTTACAATTTCAATTTAAGAGACTCTTTGTTGATAAATTTATATAGTTCAATTATTAACAACTTGTTGTTGAAGTTACAGGTCAAACATAATAAACGAGTTATGGCCCAAATGGTCTTTTATGCTCGGAGGTATTATTGGATTTCTCTTTAAGCTCTTTTTAGACTCTTAAAATATGAAAAGATCGCTAAGCGAAATTGTTTCCTTTCACCCTCATAAAAGGATTTGAAAGGGAATCTATTCAATTTTGGTTTACCCATTTTTTGGGATGAGTAGTATTAATTAAGAAAAAGGAATACCTTGGTCAATCATAGACTAGGAGAGTTCTTATAGGCATTATTTTACACCACTTTTACACTTTTTCGGGCCCAGGGACTAACTTTATGAAAAATTTCACCTTGGAGTCTGCTTTTGACCGTTTCAGACTCTCTAAACATGAAACTTCATCAAGTTTTCCTTCTTTAAACTCGTTAAAATTTTGACCCTTGTAGGGTCAAACCCCTCCTTTCTCAAGTTCATAAAACATATGAGATCGGACTCGTCTAAAAGATGAGCTATATCGAGTATATGTTATCCTCCTCAAGCTCGTTAATAAACAAAGAGGTACTCGTCAAACATGATGGGGAATAAGGGAAGGGAAATGCATCTATATTCACATTTATGGCAGCCTCTTGTCTCCCTTGAACATGGCACCTGTTCATATTTCATCTGAACAATTGGGTAATCAGCTTGTCCTTGAGTCGTGTCAATTCTATGAGTCTTTGTACTTGTTTGGGTCATCCAAAGAATACTCTACTCATATTGCATCGTGTCTTGACCTCCATTGCACCAAGTCCATGCTGTCGGGTTATTAGTCGTGCCGAAAAATGTTTAAGGGAAGTCCTCTGTTTAAGTCAAACTTTGCAGTCATCACTCTTATGTCAGCCAGTTCTGAAGCCATTTCTCAACAACACTTGTCCATACGCATTGTGTCACTCCACACTCATTGGATTTACCACCTGAAATCCTCTTCCTATATTGGTTTTGTGTCGATGATGTGGGATACATCATGGCCCTCCTTCGACGAATCTATCCCTGTCAATGCCAATACATCATCCAGGGATTGGATTTAGAAACTAGCTAGTACCTTGAATCCTGCATGCCTCAATGGTAGGTTTTCTTGCTTTCGACATTGGGTTCACATAATTGACTTCTGATCGAATGATTTCATGAATGCTCGATTCCAACTCATTTATTCGCATTCGTTGGGATGTACTCAGATACCTTGGGGATCATTCTTATCATTGGTGATTTCCCTCGCACTTGTTAACGATTCACATCATTGACCAGTAATCAAGTGGTTTATGCCATGTTCGACTTCAACACATTGTAATCACATCGTTAGATTCATATCATTTTGAGAATGAGTTGAAGACCCTAGGTTGTTCTAATGTCTTATTATTGCACCCAGGTTGCGATGGATATTTTCAATAGGCTCCCACTTTGATGTTACAGTGGAGACCTCATTGTTGTATGGTCACGCAGATCCACTCTTGTATTGGTCGTGGTTGTTTCATTATCTCATCATGGATCTATGATTGTATCTTAGTATCCATGATTGTGTTCGGTCATTCAGGTATGGATCCACGTTGTATTTATGTGGCCATATCCTCGGTCAATACCAGCGTGGATCTGCGGTGTATTAGTCGATAGCCATGTCTTGAGTCAGTGAGATTTTTGGTTCATAGACATCAAAAATTGTATTGCAAATCCTTTGATTGTCATTGTCAGTTCTACGACCAATGGTTCTTCTCTCTAACAGTCATGTCAAAGTACACCACCTATCGTTTTTTCTCTAGCTTTTTACTTTGGGGGGCAATCTGTTACACAAATTTTCCATCACCTGTACAAAACCCTATGATCTTGACTTGCTACAATCCCTAAGGTCACATTCATAGTGAATAAGCTCTAATTGGTTTGCCACGCAACTTGACATTTTTTGTGGCTTCGACACGCTTTGCTTTGATAGAAACATGCGTCGAAGTCCATCGACGCAGTCTGCTTCACTTTCAATCTGCGTCGATGACGCATCTTGCATTCATGGCAACCCACGTCAAGCTCATTTGGCGCGCGTTGCTCAATACCCAGGTCGCGTCATTGTCTCCACGGGGAAAAAACCAGGGTTTCGAGAGACTTCTAGAATGAATTCTTGATGAATAACCCTTTCCCTCCTATTGTTTTGGATCTGGGTTGACTCCCACCATTATGGGGATCATATCTCATCCACTCCCCATACTTTTCTCAACCACTTCTTATCCACATTATCCTATAAATTGGTGCTTTGGACCATGGGTGGGTTGGAGGAAGATTGGCAATAAGGAAATGCTGGAGGAATTACTCTAGACTTCTAGACTCTTGATATTTTGTATTCAAGTTGAAAGTGACTCGTTGGAGCAAGAAGAACTCATTGGAAATAAGCTACAACACCAAGGCCTAAATGGTTGTAATCTCTTTCTATCTTTGTTAATACAATTGTATTTTCCTTCCCATACATCTAATGTTCTTGATGGTGTATTGTGAGATTCCTTGGTCACTCGCATAGGTCAATTATATCATTTGTATTTCACTTGTTGTTGTCTTGTTCCGATCTTTGGCAGGTTCTTTTGCATGTGAAGTTGGATTGTGGCTACTCTTGGATCATTACAACGACCGTTATATCAGTGGTATGTATCTTCTATACTCATCCATTGTTATCATTTGAGTTTTGGTGACAACCGTTGGAGTTTTAATAAAGAATATTTTTTATACAAACAAGGCAAGCATACCCATGCTCGTGAAATGTTGTCAATGTGATTACAATGAGAGAGGACAAAGGTGTCGACTTTACTATACTGTTGGGACATGGATGAAGGTGGCTTCAATCCATGTTTGAGTAAACACTCCAGGAACTGATTTGGAATATTGAAGTTGCACTGTTGGTGACCATGACAATCCCACTAGGGTGGGGGACCAAACTGGTATGTATATCTACTTGAGAGCTTCACTATACCAAATAGACTGCTACCATCATATCCAAATGTGAACACTCCTACCTTCAAAAGTACGTTTCCCCTTGATGAGATAATGTGTTGATGTCGAGCATAGGGGAAACCACTTAGTTAGGGATCACTAATGAATCTCCCTACTAAGTTCAAGGTGATCCATTATAGTGATTGAAAGGGATCCCAAGGTACAACTGCAACTACCGCAACTCTCGGAATGGTGTTTTGACGTCAATGAGAGATGAAGTACATGATGAGATGGGAGTCTCATCGTGAGAACCGAGATCATACTGTAACCAACTGGTGGACGAACAGACCTAACACAAGACTGGTTGATAAGCGTGGGGCTCATAACTTCCTTTGATCGATGTAAACATGGGGAGTGGGGGCGACAACTTTTCTTTCGAATCGGCACAGATTGAAACAGGTGGAGACAAATTGCAAGTGAAAGGGATTTGATGGGGACACAAAACAAAGGGTAATGGTGACCGGAAAAACAAATACTGTTGAACATATGGAGACTTGTTGGCCCCCAACAAGTCCCATTGATTTTGTGAAATAAAGGGGCCCCCAATAGAATTTTGTAAATACTTAGCTTTTGGTTTTCTTTTATTTTATTTTGCTTGATTTGGTTTCATGGCTTTCTTTTTTTCAATCCCTCGATGCTTATTCTTTTTGGCTTGGCTTTCTTAAGAATGTGACGATTTTATGATATTTGAGATCTCATATTCAAAGCATTCTTTTGGTCCTCTTCTATCTTTGAAATCTTTTATCCTAATATAATTGTGTTCAATATATCCAAACAACATTGTGTTGAATGACGAACAATTTTCATTCTAGAACTCTTTTATCTTCGAGATCAAACTATTTGGTGAATCAAACTTAACCCTCACATGTAATCATTTTAATTCAGTTGTCTTTTCTATTTGGCAAAGATAGCAACGAAAAAAAGATTAAAATAAGTTCTAATTTTCATCTAAAGATCATGCCACTTTTAACTTTTTTAATTTTGCTTATGGATTTGATAAAGTCATTTTATTTTTCATATTTTCATATTTATTCTATATAATTGGAACTTTATCAAATTATTTAAACCAATATGTTTCTTTGCTAGAAAATTGGTCTTATTTATTTAAAATGGAATTTATTTTATTTTATTTTTATTTTTATCTTTTTTAGGGAAATATGCATTATGGTTATAATCCTTACCTCAAAATTAGATTCTTTAAATTAAACATTATTATTCAATTACTATTTTATTTATAAATGATTTTGAGAAGTGGATCATATTACAAAGAGAGTAAATGAGTATAGAAAAACTAGTGACAAAATGAAAACATATAAATGTATGCACAATTAGTGTACTGAAATTCGTTTTATGTTAACTATTTCAATTGCTTGAAAATTGTACATAATATTCTTTATGTAAAAGGTCATAAGTCTATCTCATTTATTACATTCTTTTACATTATATTTAATTCATCTCATTTGCCCAGCTTATGTGGTGTGGTTAAAACATATTTTACTTATACCTTATTACATTAATGAATTTGCTTAAAAAGAAGCTTGTAGGTCGAATTCTATCTTTGACTTTTAGCTTAATGCAAAGTAATTACGTGAAGACTACATGCCACGAATTGCCAAAAGAAGACGTTATACCAAACCCCAAAGTTCCATTAATTGGTACGTCTTTATAAAATGAAGACTGCCATAAAGGTAGAGTCCAAATTGGCTTCCATACTATGAATTATTAGATGGAATTAAAGCTGATCATTACTTGTCAAAAGAGATCACCATATCGCAAGTGTCAAAAGAATGCCACGTCAAAAAATTGCTTTCAAGACCATAGAGATAACAAGCCACAACTTAACCAAATTTGTAGAAAATCGAACGCCATCATATCCAGTTAAAAGGGAAATTTATGTATATATATATATCAAGTACTTATGTATATATATATATATTTTTTGAATCTATTGATTATATCGAGTTAGTATGTGTTGTATAAGTCATTTAACTAGTTTATTATTTTTATTGAATAATTATTGGTAAATATAGTTTATCTCATAATTCATGTAATGATTTAGAAACTTAGTTTTATTCTTAGTTATTAATAATTATATGAATAATCTTTTCAACATAGTTTAACTTGATTTTAATATTATTTATGTTCTTAGTCAAGATAGATTAGATTTTTGTTAATTTGTTGTATTTGTCAAAATTATGTTTCTACAGTCTTTAACTCTATTTATCTGATTTATGTAGCTACGTTCTTTTTCTTTCTTTCTTTTTAGTTTCCGGGCAGTTTTTAGTAGTTGTTAAAATTGTTATTTTGTAGCTACTAAACTGTATGGATTAGATTGCATGTTAGTTTGGTTTGCATTCATCTTAAACTAGATTTTGCATTTAAGAAATTAGACAAATATGATTGCAAGACTCTCTAGTTTAGAGAGCAAACCCCAAAGGTAACGGGGCCTTAATCCTGTGAAAGACAACTACTTCAAACATACGAAGGGTTGCCTTAAGAACTTCGTGTGGGTTGTCTTTCCTTCGTTGGAGAGCAGGTCAAATTTGCCCGTCAACAAGACTCAAATACATCGATCAAAGGAGACCATGGGTTGCTGCCAAAATAATATGGTGTTCCCTCAATGTGAGGTGACGAGCGAACTTGTTTCTACAAAAAGAATAATGGTGGGATCCCCACAATTTTGGGTGTGTCATGGGATCATTTAGATGATGGGCGGAGTCCCTACGGTTTTGAGTGAGTCCAAAATGAAGTGGAGGGTAACTTGTAGACGCAAAGACGGGTGCCCCATGAAACAACGCCATGCAGTGTATGCCTACGGGATAACTGAATGGAATTGGTTACTTCAAAGGGTGGGGGCCCCATATGTGTCTTTGCGGGGGTGATGATACGAGGAATATTGTGGAAGGTAAAGTGCTCATGGAGGTATGAGAGGGCTCTGTGAATCGTTCTCGTAACATGTGCCAAGGAATCTGATGAGGTCTACTTGGTGGAGTAAATGCACAACTATAAAATGATACTCTTAGGAGGGATATTTTCAAGATGGATCAGATTCCTCATACTTGTGGGGGATCGACATCATGGGTGTCAATTGATGACTGGGATGGAAATGGTACGCACACCCATGGGGGATCATGCTATTTCCAATTATGACATTGATGGCACGTCAAGACTGGTATTTAGGGCCCTATGGTTATCAACGGGAATACTGGTAAATGCATTTCTAAGTGGAGGGAAAACATTGTCTATATGCTAGTTTTGAAATGATACATGCGAGAGAGGCCTGACACCATTGCTAAGGGATGGAGTCTTGTTCTTATGATGGAAAAACAAGAGTCTCCTGCATGTCTCGGTCATAATCCTGCACATACAACGCACATACCCAAATGTAGTAAAGAAGGTGACCAAGGTATTGACGTTGCAGAAATAATAACCAAAAACATAGCGCACCTTTCCCTGATGTTTATGCAACATGCGATGGTTGCGAAGGATCCAAGTCTTTGTTAGAAGATGATGAATCGTCACTAGTGAGTAAACCATCCAAAGATGATGTGGTATCAATGGTGTCTGGTAAGGTAGGTGTTACCTCCTCATTTTTTGGCCTTTGTGGGGTCGCATGGAGGGGAGCAAGTTGACCTTGTAGTCTCAATAGTTTGAGACGAGCTTCTCGTTCGACACACAAAATGGGGCACTGAAATGAGAAGTGAGTGGTCTCTCCACAAGATTGGCAAGGTCTTGGTACACATGGGCAGAAGCATTATTGGACTTCATGGGTGTTGATTTGCTCCATTATGCATGCGATAGCGTTAGGAGGGAGCATATGGGTGGAGTTCCCACATGATGACCATTCACTGTGTGATGGCGTCATCATAATTGTAGATGGGTCTTACGACATTATAGGCTTAACCATGTTTTCTGCAGTAGGCACAACTTCTGTGGGAGGGGTGACTGATGGAGCCGTTGATGTGGTGATCACATTAATGGATGCTACTTCTTGGTGTAAGAAGGGGGGTTCCTCACTTGTTACTTGAGTGAGACGAACTGTTGCTAACGCCTCTCGGTATCGAGGGAGTTCGGGGAAATGGTGCGTATAGTGCCCATGTTGAGCACATATGGAACATGCATGATTCGTACACAATGTTTTGGACTTAGTTGTGGGCGAGGGAGGTGTGCCCCCTTTCACTGTTGGTCGAGTGTGGGTGATGCTAACGGGGGTGTTAAGAAAATTCCTTAGCTTTGGTAGAGTAGGACATAGGTTTGTTGCGTAGCCTTCCTTCCTACAAAGAGAACGCGACAGTGTGACCCTTTGATTGGGAGTATTGAACATAACAGGGCCTTTTCCCTCTTGCTAGTTGATGCCCCTTTCTTTAGGCTTAGTTGTTTCTACTGAATTAGATGTTTGGGTTGGTAATAGGGGACCTTCAACTTGGGTTGTTTGGTTCTCCCATTGACGGTCTTAACGACGATCGATTGTGGTGTAGTTGTGGATGTTATAGGTTGGGCTTTCGTAATTGAATGTGTTACAGGAATTGCAGTCATACTAGCCAAAACAGGGACAAAATCATAATGGGCGATTGGTTTGGAATCCATTTCTAGGTAGGGTGGTCTGAGGTACCATACCGGTATCCCCAAATTCAGCCCAGGTAGAGTTAGTTGCACCATAACCGGTGTTGTAGTCGAGGGGGTTTCATTGTTACCAGTGATACATATTATAATATATGCAAGCAAACACACAGATATAGATACAATAGACAAAAGATGGAGAGGAAGCACAAGCCTTTATATTACTCAGCAAGATATGCAAAACATTTACATATATGAATAGATCTACTTAACTCTATGAGTCAGCTCAATAGCCTATATATATGTTTTGACAGACAGTTAGATAACTGATTGTCGGTTCAACTAACCGACTCGACATTTATTGGTCGACTCAAACCATCAACATGTTTTACAAGTAGTCGAGTGGAGGAACTAGTCGACAGGCCGACTTAGGCTCCTCTAACATCTCCCCCACCATAAAATATTTCTTCATCCCAAAGAAATGAGGAGATGATGTCTTCAACTGTAAGTCGTGCATTGTGTTGCTATAGCTGCGGGAGACTGGAGCTGGCAGATGCTTGCTGGATTATGCAGACTTCGACAATGGCCTCGGAAGAAACTGATAGCTGATGCTGGAAATCCTCCCAAGTTTGCAAGGCGTGTTGAATGTCAATGGAGAGAGTGGTGAGGCTTGATAGGCTCTCCATATTTTCCTGTGTAGATTTATCTTGGAGGTTAATCAGGTCATGTCCAAAGAGTTTTATCTTGTTTTCAGCGGTGGAAAGAAGGAGTTGGAGGTGTGGCCAGATCTTCTCGACTTTTAATAGACTGATACGAGCTTGGTTGATCCATTTCTCTTATTCTTTCTCCAACTTTGATAGCTTCCTATTCTCCATGACAAGTTGTTCTTCGACGGTTGCAGCGAGTGTTTTGTCAGCAGTTTGTCACTCCCGGTGAAGTGTGTCGATCAGTTCTTTTTTCTTTTGCATTTGTTCAAAAACATTGCCATAATGTGTATACCAGTTACGTAAAACTTCTGTTATTGTCGTGGCTTATCCGGTATACTACACGAGCAGACTGTGGGATTCCATGAAAGCTGTGTATTGATTTGTCATTAAATTGGATGTCTCGACAGCTTGATCTCGTCAGTTCTTGGCCAATTGTTCTCTTAGTGTCAAAACGACATTTTCTTGTATAATGTACACCTTGTCGAGTGGGTTTGTCGTGTTGGAACCCAATGATAATGGGACGACTTGTTGAGCTAGGTCCTCACACTTAGCCAAAAATGTAGCTTGTTCTACCTATAGTTGCTGCAACTGCTAGCGGGATTCAAGTATTCTGAGTCATTGCTCTCTGTGGATTGTGTTTGCCAGGAGGTCTAGTTATTCTTCCTTGGCATCCTGAGGATCATATGTGGCAACCGGTTTGAACTAATCCAAGTGTACTGATAGTCGAGTTTCTTGCTAGATATGTTGTAAGTGTTTATGTTGCCTTTGCCTGTCTTTTTCTCGTCGTTTCTTTTATTTCCTCTGTTTCCGCATGCTTTTCCCTCTTTCCTTGGCTGTGGCTTCTTGCTAGTGATCCGCTCCTTTTTTCTTGTATGTATTTGTCTGCTGGGTAGCGACTTCTGTTTGTTTTTCAGTGTCTATCTGCTGGACAACAACTTCTGATTGTTTATCTGCGACCATGTGGTGGTCGGTGGTTTGTTCTGTTGCTGTTTTTTGTTCAGTTTGTTCTTGCGTTGTTGTTTCCTAGTTGGCTTGTTCTTGTGCGGTTGCTTCCTGATCAGCTTGTTCTTGTGTGACTATTATGTCTTATGTTGAATGTACTTATGGAGTTGTACTGGTACCGTCGGCAAGGGTAGGGGATGGAAAAGTAGGATCAACTGGGGCCGAGGGTGATAAAGAAATTTATGGGGCAAGTGTTTCGACTATCTCATTGAGGAGGAGTATGTTGTTCCACAGTTGGTTCAACTGGTAAGGGTGTGAATGATGAAGTTGCACATGCAAAAATGTTGCTTGTCTGATCAGGATTTTTGCCTAGTCAGGTTTGGGTATATCCGACAACTTAGGGTTATGGGTGAGCTGGTTGGTCGGGTACGGGGGTGTCGAGTGGGGTTGAATCAGCCGAGTGACTTTGTTCGGCAATGACAGGTTTCTTGGTAATTAACATTCGCCAATGGAGAAAGAGTGAAGGAAGATGACTATTAAACTCATTCAACTCATTATTAGATTGGATCTTAGTTCTCAATGGATGGGGAAGTTGTTGTACAAAGTCAAGGATGGAAGGTTGGAGTGGAGAGGCGATGCAAACTGGAGGAGTTGGAAGAATTTATTCTTCCATGACAGCGGTCGGAGATGGCAGAGGTGGACTTTGTGTGAGGTTGACATGGAGCTCGACCACATGCTTTCTTTTCTTGTGTGGGGGTGGTATAGGATCCTGAAGGTTTTCATCTTCCAAAAATTTCTTAAACGGTTCTTCAACTGGTACTTTGTTTCTGGAAGTATCCTCTTGAATCTGTGTGGAACGGTCATAGAGTTTTGCGTTCTCTTCTTTCGTCGACTCTTGAAGGATAATCTTACGCTTCCCTGTTCCTTGTGCGTTAGTCTTCTTTTTCTGTTGGGCTTGGAATATCTCATCGGCTAGATGACTAATAATTTCTTTAGTAAAGGAATATTCTGGGCATGGACTGTCTGACTGGGTGCTTTCTTCCGACCGTTCTATTGCTTCTGGTTGATCCTGATGTGCAGTCATCGTAATCCCTAGAGGATTCATCTTGACAATCTGCTCAGCCTAGAGGGTAAATGTTTTTAAGTGAAGTCGAACTTCGTAGGCTTATTCCTTTTTGACATCCATCAATGGTTCGACTATTGTCAGGTCGACTCTTTGTGCATGTGGAGGTATTGGGATACTTATGTTTGATTGTCTGCTGAGCTCGATAATACCTCGTCGGCTGAAGGGTAAAAATCCAGTGCTTTTGCTGCTTCTGCCGCTACTTGTAAGTGCCAGACCGATGTATGATCGAGGGCTAACTGAATATACACGGTCGGTGGTAGACTTCATCGTATATTCTACGGAACTCTCCATCTAGATGTCTTAACTATAAGGTTCTGGAACCAACTATCGAGCCAAATCTTGGCTTCCGTTTTTCGAAGCCGACATCCTCCCTATGTGAAACAACGAAAATTTTCCATCAATATGCCTTTATCTGTTGTAAAATCTTTGTTTCCCATAGGTCGAATATGTTCCATCGCAATCCAAATTAGCAGTGATGGGTACAGAATGCTCGATCCCTCTTCCTGGCATTTGTAGCATACATTCCTTAAAATGTCGGCTAAATGGTCTGCCCAGTTATAGACTTTTTTGTGCATCACAACATTTTGAACGGCCACCAGCATGTCGAGTTTGAGGTCGGAGCCTCGACCAGTACTTGTGAGTGCAATCGACACAATTCATGCTGCCATCTTATGTGTGTCGTACAGTATCTGGTTTACAACCAACCCTCTGGAATTTTTACCTGCAGGAGTGCCCATGAATTCCTTAACTAATGTCGGGTTTGGTCGCACCGGCACTATGTCACCCTTGTTTGATAAGCCGGTAATTTGATGGATAAGTTCACCATTTATTTTGATAGGGATGTCGAAATAGAGCTTGTCGTTATGATATCTGCTCACGATGAATTGAGCAATGAGGTCTTTTAAACTGGCGAAGCTATCTACTAAGGGTGCATGCATGTACTGCAAAATTGTAGCGGTCCGAAGTCTTTGCGCTTATTCTCTCCATCTACCATTTTATTCTTTCCCCCAGTCCACAATGTCATTCCAGATCCGTTTCCATTGTTGTTATGAAACCTTGGCGTTCCGAACAAGTTGCAGTCGGGTCTCCAATAGTGTGTGATGTTTTTCGAGCTGTCAAAATTTGGTTGTTGCGGATCTGGTCATCGCCCGAGATTTCTTGGGTGCCATTGTTGTTGTAAGGTTATCAAGTTCAAAGGTTTGTACGAACAGTTCAGGTTGCTCTGCATTCTGGAGTTCAAGCTCTTGGAAAAATAATAACCAAGATTCCTCGAGCTCGGTATTTATAGCGGGGCAGGCTGGCACGGGGGAGCACAGAGTTGGTAGTGGCATTGATTGCAGGGTTGGTGATGCAATTAATTTTGAATGACAGCTTGTCAAGTCCTCGTCTGGCACACTTTGACTTTTCTTCTCTACATGTCGGACTTTACAAGCGCTTTTCTCTGTTTCTTCATCGGCGTGATGTCGGTGCGCGTCTTTCGATTTGTTATGTTGGTCGGAAACAGGTTGTCTCGATCAGGATTCTCTTTCGACATGTACTCGTCAGCTTGGCCCTTCTTGTCTATGCATTTGATATCATCGGTCACGCTTTGGACTTTGTTATCTGCAGCTTTTTTCATTTCCTTTGCCAGAATTATCTCTCCAGTCTCTCATCATGATGTCATTTTTATAAGACTTGATTTTGAATGGTTGCTTATAATGCTTCTCTCCCAAAGTAGTTATAACCATTTTTTTTCATGCCTTATATCGCTTCAGTCAGGGATCGTTGACAACTTTCCTAAATATACTTCCTTGTAGTGTCTTTAGTCGGACTAAGCCATTTGTATTGATGTCTTCGACAATATAGGGCCCCATCCATTCTGTGTGCAATTTTTTCGGTTTACCTTTTACACAGCTGTTGTATAGCAATGCGAAATCACCAACTGATATATTCTTGTGCTTGATATTTCTATCGTGCCAAGCTTTCTGCTGTTGCTTTTGGATTTCATAGTGATGTATGGTAGTATGTCGGCTTTCTTCAAGCTTTGACAGTTGGAACAGTCATTCTTTTCTAACATTTTCGACATCAATGTGTAATACTTCAGCAATTCTGGGAGCTTGTTGTTGAAAGTGTAAGGGGACTACTACTTCTTGACCATATACCAACTTGAAAGGGGTCTGATCTTTCATTCTTTTGTATGTTGTTTTGTACGTCATAGCACAACAGGTATCTGGTCGTCCCAGTCATCTTTGTCGATATTGCGCATTTTTGTTAAACCTTTAGTAAGTGTTTTATTAAAGGCTTCTACGGCGCCATTTGACTATGGGTGGTATGAAGTACTTATCATGTGTTCGATTAAAAATTCTTTTGTAAGAGTGGTAATTGTTTTACAAACAAAGTGAGTTCCCTGGTCACTGATCAGCATAAGTGGACATCCCTAGTGGGAGGCCTTCACTAACATCTCAAGGTTTTGGTGTAACGGTTCGTATCATTTGGTGTCAAATCCTCCACCCAGGTTCAAGTCACAAAGCGGGTGGCAACGTCGGCATTGCAGTGTTCGTTCGGGGCTCGTATGACTCAAAGGGGACACCACCGTACGGGCGCACATCTTGCCCAGAGGCTGGACTGCGGAGCGTGGTGGGATGTTAAGATCCTAGTGGGAAGCCTTGACTAACATCTCGAGGTTTTGGTGTAACGGTTCGTATCATTTTACAGCTACCTCGCTCGAGCAAGTTTCGACAGGTTCTACCTTTGCCCATTTAGTGAAATACTCAACTGCAATGATGATGTATCTCACTCCTGTTCATCTGCCAAGTATTGGGAATGGTCCAATAAATTCTATTGCCCACATTTCAAATGTCTAACTTGGATTTACTGGCACAAGGGGCATTTTTGTACTTGGAAAAGGTCGGCCCAGTCGTTGACATCTATCACATTGACTTACAAAATCTTGACAGTCTTTGTGCATTGTCGGCCACCAAAGTCCAGACTGCAGAATCTTTCTTGTTGTGATGTCGGCTTGATAATGTCCTCCTGTCGGTCCATAATGTGCCTCTATAAGTATACTTTGTCGTTCATGGTCGAGCGCACATCGTTGTAATATGTCGTCAAGGCCGAGTTTATAAAGGAATCTGTAGATTAGAGTGTAGGGTGCAGCCTTCATTGCAAGAATCTTCTTTTTATTTTTCGGCATTCCTTCTGGTGCATGTCCATCCTCTAGGAATTGTGCGATCTCCACTAGCTCTGAGGGGACAGCTTTAATTCTAAACAAGTGTGCGTCAGGTAGTTCATCTTCAATTCCTGTTGGCTCTTCTCCCGTATCGATTCTCGATAAGTGGTCAAGTCTGACATTTGCTTTTCCTAGCCGAACTATCACTTCAAACTCGAATTCCTGAAATAGCAGCAACCAGCGACAAAGTATTCCATGGTGTAGTGGCTTATTGACTAAGTATTTGAGTGCTTGATGATCTGTATAGAACACAAATGGGTTAGCCAATAGATAGTGCCGGTATTTTTGCAATGCAAATACCATACACATCGCTTCTCTTTTTGTCGTTGAATAATTTATTTCTGCTTTGTTCAACTTCCTGCTGCCGAAAGCATTAGGGTAATCCATTCCATCATCACCTGGTTGCGTTAAAATTGTTCCTACTGCTATGCCCGATGCATCAATATGCACATGGAACTTGATCGACCAGTTCGGGAATCAGAGTATGGGTGCTTCGACAAGTTTTATTTTCAAGATGTCGAACAATGTATTACACTCGTCGGTCCACTTGTACTCTTAATTTTCTTTTAGTAACTCCTCCAAGGGATATGTCATGTTAGAGTAATGTCGGATAAACTTTCAATAGTATCCCGTGTGGCCCAACAGGATTCGCACTTGTTTAGAATTGACTGGTGGCTTTAGGTCGAGAATGACCTTGATTTTGGCGTAGTCGACTTTGATGCCTTCCTTGCATACGACATGGCCCAATAATATTCTGATAGGAGTTGCGAAAATGCATTTCTCGATGTTCAATGAGAGTTGAATTTGTCGACATCTTTCTAGCATTAGTAGGATCCATTTGTAGTGATCCCTGAGCATGGAGTATATCGTTCAGACGTCAAAGTATACAACCATAGTTTTATAGATATACTCTTAGAACGCTTTAACAACAATTCTAGAGAACACAGCCAGTGCATTCTTTAGACCAAACGGCATGAATTTATAAGCAAATGATATGAATTCACAGACAAATGTGGTCTTCTTCTGATCTTCTTTAGCGATGGGTACTTTGTTGTACCCAAAAAATATGTCCGTGAATGAATAACACTCATGACCTGCAACTTCATTAATGATTTTATCAGCGAAAGGAGTAGGAAAAGGGTCAGTGAGTGTTACTTTATTAAGTTCTCGAAAGTCGACACATATTCGCAGTCGCGTCGGATCGTGCTTCTTCAGTTGTACGACCATCGAGCTTGCCCATTCTGATTGATTGATCGGATAGATGATTCCTGCGGCAAGCATGTTGTTGATCTCCTTTTGACAATGTCCTTGTACTTATGTGAAAATTTGTATGGTATTTTATTTACTGGCTTGGTATCTGGCTTGATATCAATCTTCATCTCTCCCATTTCCAAGACCAGGCGTTTGAGATCTTTATAATCCCACGCGAATATTTCTTGAAATTATTTGAGGAGGTTTGTAATTTTTGTTGTTTGCTCCTCATTCCAGTAATCGCCAACTTTTGCCATTTTTGGTTTGTCATCGTTGGATATGTCGATTTCTTTTATTTTGACTTTCGCATCCATCCATTCTAGTGCTCGGCTATCATTTATCGGTCGTTCACCTTCTTTGATCTGTGTGAATGTCGGTGGAAAGTCTTGTTTAGTTAATATTTCAGGATCTTCTTTCTTTGTGGCCTCCACTTTGAAAGTTGTTTTGACTGGATTCGACATGGCTGGATGGTCGTGTTTCCATTGGAAGCTATTTCCGACTGTTTTTTCTGTTTCTAGTCGTAATCGTGTTGAATGTTGGACTTTTTCCTACTGAATATTATTGAAAGTAGCGATTTGTCGAACAAATGGTTTCTTATCTATTGGTTTTGCATTGTTCGTCGGTTGCAGAAACTTTTTGACTTGGTTCCTCGCTTCAATTAACTGCTCTTCCTTTGGAGAAAATTGGAAATCTTTGATGAAATTTTCCTTCAACTCTTTCCAAATGAATGTTTCTCCCCTTGCCTCTTCCATTTTGTACCATTTTTTAGGCAAGTCATAGAGTGTGTTCGGAAAGATATGCGGCCATGCTCTTTCATCTTTATATCCCAGTCTTCTCCACTCCCTTTAACAGTTGTTGACATGACTTTCAGGGCCTTGCCCTTGTATGAATATCGGGATTACTGGTTGAACTATCAATTTCTTACTTCCAAACCTTTCAACAAAATATGTCGATGCAGTGGTCCATGTTTGGAGTCTTGACTGATGCGTGTCCCACCATCTCGCAACTTGTCCTGTAAATGTCTCAACAAGACTCTGTCATCGCCCTTGCTCTCTTACATTCTTTGAAACTTCTTCGACATGTACAGACGGAGATTCTCATTCTTTGTACCGCAGCGGAGGATTATGTAATGAGTCATTCTTCACTGGTGCTAAAGTTGGATATTCACAGATTTTTCTCTCAAATATCTTTGGAATGGTCGAGATAGAGAAGCATTCTTTAATTTTCTTTTTAGGAATGGATTCAATCATCCAGCATTCTTTCGCTTGTAGTTCAGAATTTTATATTTTCCAGTCGTACAATTCGGTGTCGGAGTTGTATCCGACCGATGCAGGATCTCCAAGATAAATTTCTCCTTGTGCATTGGGTTTAATATAATATTCATTATTGTTCATTTGATACAACTGTCATATGTCATTTTCATCCTCCATTGGTTCTGACCATGGTTCTGCTTGAGATAGGAAGACAGGTACTATCACCTTTTGATTGTTTCCTTTAAGTTTAATTCAAACTTTATCGAGTGATATCGATGCTTTCATTTTTCTACCCCATGGTTGACCAACCAGGGCTAGGAATGAACTGGCTCCATATTTTGGATTTATAATTTCTAAGTCGACTTTTGTCACTATGCCTTTTATGGAAGTTTTGACATCTCTCCACACGCCAATTGGTTCAATCAGACCTTGGTCAACGAGTTTCAAATAAATGCCCGATTCTTGAAGCTGAGGTTGAACTAATTATTCCCAAGTATCACGATTCATGATATTAACTTGCGAACCAAAATCAAGGACAACCTGTCGGACATAGTATCCATTTATTTCGAGGTCGACGAGAGGGTCGGCATCATTCTTATCTTTTTGGTTCAGTCGGCATATATTTTTAGCTTGTCTTAGCTCGACAGATTTATTTTTAATATTATGTAACAAGTCAATTAACTTCCTGACGGCTTCTTCTTTAGTTATTAGATTGACCAATTCATTAATACCTTCATGTTGAAAGTCCTCATTATCTTCTTGTGCTGCTAGTTCATGAAATATATCATATCCATTCTTAAACAGAGATTTTTGCTTATTTGGATTCGGATAATCCTCTTTATTTATTACTTTGCTTATTTGTGGATTATCATGACTAGTTCGAGTACCTTGCCTTGTTATAATTTGCAAATTCTTTGTTCTAATCACATCACATTTGGGAACACAGGACAAGACATTAACATTCTTTTTATTTGTAAGTTTTTCAAGCATAGTAGGGAAATCCTCCAAGAAGTGATCCCCTACTCCACATTTTGTACAGAATTTAAGATCTGTTCGATCTTTATAAGGACAATTTGCATGGCGATGTCCTTCACTAAGACAAGTGTAACATTTCCCAGGTCGTTGAGGTCGGAAATCTCCACTACCATTGTCGTGACCTCGGCCTGGGAATCCTCCGCGTCAGTTGTAATTTTCATTACGTCGATCATATCTTTGATCATCATATCTTGGATATCTATCATTTCTATCATTCCAGTCGTATCTATCTATTCTGTCATTCCGGTTGTATCGATTGCTCCTTTCGTTCCTGTCATTTCTCTGGTCGATAGCATTGGTCTGGTATACTGCATGGTAATTTTGCGTGTTCTTTAGGTTCAAATGGCATTTTGTTACATAATGAGTACTAACTTCACATATCTGGCACCACTTAGCTTGATTGTTCTTCATGTTCTAAGGGCAGTCTTTTGTAGCATGCAAGTCATAATCTTGACAAATATCACAAAAGCATCTTGTATGAACAAGTCGAACATCTTGTCGTCGGTCCTCCTGATGATAGTGGCATTTTGTGTGTCCTGCAGTAGAACATTTGGTACACCAAACTTCCGCTCCTCTCATATTGATATCCCAGATGGATTGTTGCATGTTGTCCAGTCGTTCCTCAATATGTCTGTCGACAGGCACCAGAGGGTAATCGCCATCCATTTCAATCTGTAGAGCCCTTGTCAGGGCGTCTTCATATGTGGTGACATTCTGCCAGCGAACGTGCACTTTGGTTTTTCATAAGAGTCTGGATACGAACCATTCGATCAAGAGCTTTTCCTCAATATCATCATCAATATGGCTCAGGAGGTCTTTAAATCTCTTATCATACTCCCTTACGTTTATGTCGGTTTCTGTACTGTAGTCTTTAACTTTTTGGCATCTAGGTACTTCACATATGTAGTTTTGAAGAAAGATAAGAAGAGCTGTTTGATTTGTGCCTTTGTCGCGTTTGTTGTTTTGTCAATATATCCCATATACCAGGTGAGTGCTCTTTTTCTCAAAGAGACAGCAAACTGTGCCATCTGTCGGTCTTCATCGGTAAGTGTGTTGGCTCCCCATATTGATTCACATACAAACCATGTCTCTGAGGGTCTTCATCACCCTCGTAGAATGGAAGGTGTGCTGCTGTATGCGACATGTCTACTATTACTGCGACCTCCAAACTGACTGGTGGAGTCGGTGGATTATTTTCGGTGCCAGAATTACTTGCTTAGGTAACCTCGACAGGTACTATTTCCAAATGTGTATTGAGAGCGGGTTCTTCACCTTCAATGCCAGTGTCTAGAACTCTGTTCGATTCATTGGGTCTCAGAAGTCGGCGTTCTTCGACTACTTCTATCGAAATCCAGGAAAAATTATGCTCAATCTGGATTTCACTTATCCTCGGATTTTCCAAAGAACTCAATGATTCATTCAATGTTGGTAATGGAAGGGGGGGTGCTTCCGCACGATCTGAGTAGAGTAGGTGGAAAATTCTATTTGAAAACTCGGGCTGAAGAGTAACCCAGTTTCCTTCTTCTGGTCGATGAATCAATAGTCTGTCAACTTCATCACCTTCATTGCTTCGTCGACTCCAAATGCCCAACTGACCAGTGTGAAGTCCTAAATCTTCTTCGACAATATCTTGCACTCAAACACTTTGAGTTAGACGCAGTGGAGAATGTGGCCGTATTACCTCGGGTATGTTTACTTGGAGAGCACTACCACGCTCTATCCATAAGTATTCATCCATCGGCGACAGGTCTTCATTAATGCCCCTTTCTTGTCGAGCTCGACTCGACTCTAGCGGATTTCCTTCCTTACATGTCGTGATGCCCGATCTTCGTTTTTTTCTCCGGATCTTGCTCACATGCTCCCTTAACTCATCTCGCCTTTTTTTCCTCTTCTCCCGCTCAATCTTCTAGATATCTGGAGTGATTTTGTGACTCATTAATCTATCTTTGTCGAATTTTTTGGATCTTTCACTGCTGGTCATGTCGCCTTTTTATCTGTCGAACTTTGTCATGCATCTACTCCATCAAAACATGTTTGGCTACCCCCCCAATGTCGGCCCAAAGTTCTCTAGGCAATTGGGGAAGTACAGAACTTCATTTGTTCAAGAGATACTCCCACTCTCGCTCTTGTATGTATTTCTCCCACTTTCTTTTTTTTTCTTCCCAATTTGAGTTTGGAAGTGGCGGAGACAATAAGGTCCAATTCTCGACAATATGTGCTCTGCCTTTGTCGATAAGGAACTTGAACAGAAGCGTAGGCAAAGAACACAGAAATTGGTCAGTTAGGTCGGTGTAGAACCTTTTATGCACATCGTCAACAGACACTCACTCTTCAATCGCGCATTCTTCACAGAACTCATCGGCAATCTTATCGCACCATTCAGATAGATTCGTACAGCCTCCATTGATCAACTTTTTGATTAACTTGCACTCCTTCTCATCTGCTGGTCTTTTCATCCAGGAACTTCTTCAATGCGAGCGACATGGATTCCATGAACTTTTCATGTGTCTCATAAAAGAATTTTTATCTTGCTTGAGCAATCGTTAGCTTGTTTCTTCTGGCATTATTTTGCAGGTAATTATCAATCTTTCTCTCCCACCAATCCTTAATCTCTTGCTCTGATATCATTGATCATGCTCGCTATCATCTTATGTATGCATCACTGGCAACAAAACCAATGTTGTACTCGAGGGGGTTGCATTGTTACCAGTGATACATATTATAATATAAGTAAGCAAACACACAGATATAGATACAATAGACAAGAGATGGAGAGGAAGCACAAGCCTTTATATTACTCAGCAAGATATGCAGAACATTTACATGTATGAACATATATACTTAACTCTATGAGTCGGCTCACCAGCCTATATATATGTTTTCATAGACAATTACATAACTGATTGTCGGTTCAACTGATCGACCCAACATGTATTGGTTGACTCAAATCGTCGACATGTTTTACAAGTAGTCGGGTGGAGGACCTAGTCGACAGGCCGACTTAGGCTCCTCCAACAACCGGCATCCCTTGTATACCTGTGGTAGGATAACAAGAATGGGATTTGAAAAAACGGTGGTACTGATTGACTCAACGTTTGTTCAATGCCATGACTCAACGGTGGTGCTGATGACGGTGCTGAGGTGGAGGCGGCTCCATTTTCGGTGGTGAAAATTGTGCAAATTAGGCCATCGGTAGATGTAGGTATCTTCAGTGGTGGTACCGAATATTCTCCCAACTAATTGGAGTCTTGGTACATACCGAGGGAAATGTCAACATATGATTGATCATCGACCATTATAGTTGGAAGGACATTGTCGGGATTGCTTGTGGTATTAGGGTCATAATAGTTAAGTTGGTCAAGGGTAATCTTCCCATGTAAGGGAAACATCATGATACAGAAGACTGAGGAGGTTACCTCCTTCATGGCGTACATGTAACTACATCCCAAGAGGATGGTGTAGTCAAGCTCAGCATCGATTACTTCGATATCGATCATAACCATCTTGACCCTAGCTCTATGGGGACATTTTGGTACAATCCTCTTGGTTGGGATGGTCTCCCATCATATGCGTGAAGAGCGATAAACGAGGGGACCATATAAGGAGATCCTAATCGTTTCCGTACTTTTACGGACATAATGCAAGTGGATGCGTCTTCATCGATGATACAATGATGGATCGTGACATTTTTAACCGTGACTAAAACTTGAAATGCGACCAATGATGGTAGTTGCAAATCACCTTTGTCAATGTCAAAGGTCATGAAGTGTGAATGGGATGGATCGATGGCACCGAGTGCATTGAGAAATTCCTTTATCTGTGTTGGGAAAGATTGTAACACCTCTAAAGTGGACATAGCCGCAGGGGATTGACCCAAGTTATCCACAATATTGTAATTGTGGGCGGCTTTCATGTGAGGGTTATTAGGGGTATGCCGAAGTGAAACTTTCAAAGTATGTGGAATTTGTTCGGTATTCATGCATGGTATCTATAGAGGGCCCTCCGAGGGGATGGGAATGTCTTCTGCTTGGGGGGTGGAAGGCCCATCATAACCCTTGGCTCATGTCTGCAGGTTTATAACCAGCATATAGATAGTTTGGAAAGAGTCGTCGTCGGGTGGGAGAGGATCTTGTTCTTGTGTAACTGCCCCTTGATTGGAAAAGGGTTGATGTAACACTGCTATTTGTGGTTGGGGAGGATTCGGTGCCTGAGGAGGGTTCATCAGCATCTTCTTTTTAGCTTCCACTAACTTTTGACAGTCGAAGATAAAAGGACAATGATGTGTGTAATGACCATAATCACCACAAATGGAGCAGCAATAATTGGTTCTCGGGGGAGGATTCTTCCCTTGTTTGGCAAGATTGTTAGTCCCTGCATTTGGATCACCTGTGTTCTGGTTTTGCTGTGGGGGGATTTCCCCCTTGCGCCGACTGCTGATTTTGTTTGTTCTTACCTTTCTTCTTCCCCTGATTCCGTGGATTCTAGGGGTTTGTTGTGTTCAACTCCTCGAATTGTTGGGCTTGTTGAACATAAGTAGGTTGAACTAAGTTAACCCCCATGTGGGGGGAAGGTTGCTGACCAATTGGGCATGGGAAAGGGTAATATGGATTATTTCCCACCAGTGGGATAAATTTCGTTTGCGCTCCATAAGAGGTGGATGTAGGAGCGACTTGTGCCATTGCCGGTGTAGGAACCGTCATTATTTGGCTGATGTTTGGGTATGCAGGACTGTATGGTCTATACTGTAATTGACCAACTAATGGTCTTGGTACCGGTGTAGGGGGGTACCAACGCAGGTGGCATGGATGGGTAATACGGGACCATGTTGGATGGCACCAATGTGGTGGGAGGAACCTTTCCTAAATGGGAAATGGACCCAATAATCCCATCCACCGAATGCGACGATCCTGAAGGTGTAGGATCCAACGATCGATGCCATGGGGCATCAGGGAGGATTGTGTAAAGGTATCCAGACGGTGCATATATGAGGTCAAAATGTTTTGCTTTCAGAATAGCCTCTTCCTCGCTTTGTTGCATGGAGGTGGCGACATATTTAACTATGGCGGGTTGGAGATTTGATAAACCAATCCAACAAAAAGGGAGGTTGTATTTCGATCTTGCATTGTGTGCGGCATCTACGCCACTCATGGATGTGGTTCGTGATGTGGGTGGAAGTATTTTGATGAAACTTAGTGAGAATTTTGAGGCCTAGATCATGTCAGATTGGAAGTTGAAAGTACGTAAGAAATGCGTTGGCCAGTGTCGCAAATGTGGAATGGGTGCCACTTTCTAGGTTTACGTACCATTTTGTTGTTGTTCCGGTCAGGGTATGCTGGAATAGGTGAAGCCTCACAGGATCATCCACTATGCTATTAGATGAACACCATAAGTGGAAATACAGAACGTGGTTGGTGGGATCGTCTCTCTGTTTTCCTTTGAATTTGGGAATATCAAAAGGAAGCTTGTCTGGCATAGCCGGCCATGTCGCATCATGAGAAATGGCGTCATTTGTTAATTTGGCCAAAATAGATAGATTTAAACTAGCCAAAAATGGTAAGGTAAGGACAATGGGTCTTGCCATTTTATTTGGAATATGATTTCCACGAGGGGGAGACCCAGGTGGTGTTGTAAACAATGGTTGACCTCCTATGAGAGAGAATGGTTCAAAGGGGTCCGAGGGATATCCGTGGGGAGAATATAGTGGGGTTCTACTTCTGATGGGGGAAGAAGTGGTGTAATTAATAGATTCTCTAAGGGGAGAAAATGTTCCCATCCAGGATTGGCCTCGATTAAATTATCCTATCAATGCTTCATGGGAACGACCTCAGCTTGAATTCCCTCTGGATGTAAAATGGGGGGCAGTGTGAAAACATCCCTCGAGAGAGGGGATAGGCCTTGCAGTCTCCGAGACTGTCTTAGGATGTTTTGCGTTCCTCAATGGTGAATTCTTTGTGTCAATATCAGTGTGATAGTGGAAAAAACACAATTGAACAAATGCAAAAATATTCCAACCACAACAAATGTAAAATGGTGCGATTAGTGAGTGGTATGTACAATGTCGGTTTTAGTGCATGAGTCCCCACATGCGTGTTCCTTTTATTACGAGTTTAGTGAACTTGTAGTTAAAAAGAAAATAAATGTAAATTCCCTAGAAGACCTAACGTACTTCCTCTCAAATGTAATTGGGCCTCCCAAAAGCACAATTGATGGTTATAATGGTATCCATTCACCAAACGACTATTGGAGGTAACAAAGAGCTAGTTCTATCGATGATGGGGCCAATGATCCAATCAAGAATAGTTGGCAATACCTCCCAACGACAATAGCTAACTCCAGGAGTCAATTGCACTCACAATTTCTCCTTGGTGATATCCTAAGTTGGGCCACTAAGATACCTTGCGTTAAGTGTGGATCTATGGTTCGGGCTGCATGGTATAGTGTCGTCTCCCTACAACAATTTGAGTGGCTTGTAGGGGAGTGCAGGGAAGCTATACATCGGCGTTCACCTCCTTGGTCACGACACACTTCTAATCCGTCTTTTCTTTTAACACTTGCTTATAGCAGGATTTTGTAAGTACCCTAACAAATAATAATGCTATGTTTCAAAATATTACTAATGAAACTAGATTGGTGGGAATTAATGGATGCCTATCCCAATCAATCCTACCTAACTAAAATATTGTTTTGTGACCTCCTGTGGAGTATTTTAGTTGGTTAAGGAAATTACAATGTTGATTTTAAGGGGTTTGAATGTTTCACTTATGGAGTGTAAAAGGGGTATTTCACAATCCATACCTTTCTTATTCACCAAGCTCACATGCAGTGCGAGGTGAAGAGCATACTAGGATTGGAAGAGTCTTTATGCCTCTATTGTTTGCTAGTGGTGCAAACACATGTGATGAAAGCAAAAACGATTTTATTGCAAAATTAACTAAAAGAGTATATCAAGTAATGTGTACTTGTAACTCTAAGAGATGCTCATGACACTTTGCAATATCAAAATATTATAACTCATAGGAAAGTGTGCAATGGAGGTATTTCACACTTCTCACCCTTTTTCTAATTTAACAAGCTCACATGAAGTGCGAGGTGAAGAGCATACTCGGGAGACAAGTGTCTTTAGGTCCTTGCTTGTGTGCAAAAAGTGTTTTCTACACTAGCAATACTACTAAAAACAACATGTCAATTTGATGCATAAATAATATATGGTCTTGAATACTAGTGACAATAATGGGGCCCGTTGAAAGCCTCAAAGTTGGTTACCTAGGTAAGTTTCAAGAGAGATGTACTATTTACTTCCTAATATTGGTCTAGGTGCACTAATTACTAAGAAATTAAGTAATTCGGTGAATTAGCCTTAATTTAAGTTCATTAATAAGCAACAATTGGGTTGCCAAATTAAGCTCTGCTGATAAAAAGCAAATAAGCAGCAGTAGTGTGGCTAAACCAAAATATATTGCATGGATCGTGTAGGTTAATACAAAACAAACGTGTGTAGCACGTGTAATACACTAACCTTCCACGCGGGTGCGATGGGCGATGTAGCACGGGTCTAACACTGGTAACATGCACTGTGCGCGCGACTGTCCAAGTCGATTCCATGCTATCAGTGCGGTAGAGACGCTGGGAACCGCTCAACTACGAAAAAATAAATGGGGTCGTGATGGGGCCAAATTCTGGAAGCAAGAGGTGGAATACCTGATCTCCTACAAGTGACAAATACCCAAAATTAGCTACTTAGCATAAAACAACCTAGTCTAAAAAGAAATGAACAAAATAAGTATGGTTGCCATTAGAACTATTATGGAAAAGATTGCATGAATGCACTCTTCCACTTGGTGAGGGGCTAAGCCTTGTAGGTTGTTGCAAGGCCTCGATCCTTGGAGCCCCTTTTGACGGTTGGTGGTATTCCTCCAAGTGATTCTGCAAGAGATTATTAGTGTAGTTCACATTCAAACATAAAAATATTAATAAAAACAAAATTAAAGATATGGGGGGCAGGGTAATTTTTAAGGGCGAAATTTTGCCAATTGGCTATTTTTCGGACTTTTTTTCAAAAAATAAATTCACTATTTGGTCATTTTTAGTCTCTAATATTGCCTATATTTACATAAAATATGTTTTTTTTTATCATAATATTCGCCAAAATTTACACATTTCAATAGAAATTGTATGTTTCATATTTAATATTCGCCTACCTATCTATATACATGTTTTCTTCAATAAAAAATAATCGCCTAGGATACTATACTTAAGTAGAATATTAGAATCCTTAAAAAATACCTTGATGGGAGGAGAATGCAAACTTCAGCAACAACCAAATATATGCTAAACCACTCTTGTATTTCCCAATGGAATAGTTGTACAACACCTAGGAGGTGAAGGCTTCAAGGGAAGCCAACAATCTCCCTTAGGGCTCGGCCTTTCTTGTCCAAACTAAATGCTAAGTAGGTGGAAGAACAATGGAGAGAAACACTTGACCCTTGATGGTAGGTGGCAAGCAAGCTTGGGAATGCTCACAGTGGTAGGAAATGGTGGGCTATGAGGAAGATCCAACTCAAATCCAACAGCATAACCTTGCTCTAATTTATCTCTACCAAATGTATGTCAATGGATTCCTTTTATAGGCCAAGAGGTGGCCATCAAACAACTAGATCCAAATGTGAACTCTCCTCCTTCATGAACTAGTTCCAAGGTATACAAGGGGGGTTGATTAATGCCACCAAGTGTGTTAAGAGTCGAATTCTAATCCTTGTGTAGTATTGAGTCTTTAATGTGTCGTTGGGCGTGAGTGGTCTCGTCGTTTTGATAATAACAAGGCTATCGAAGGAAAATCCGCACGGGTGTGGCGTGGGAATTGTTCAGGTAATCTGCGCTATAGTGCGGGTCAACTGTGTAATACCCATGCTACCCTTTGTTTTGACTGTTTATTGGCACTTGTGGACTCATGTTGTGTTTTGGATTTGTTGAGGATGCATGTGGTGAGATGCATTCTTTATGTTGATGACTCTTTACTGGATGAATCACTAAAATGTCGCATGTGTGCAGCTTTTAGGCATTAACAATATCTAATATCTAAGATGGGTTGAGATGGAATGTTGGTGTGAACAAGGTAAGCTCATACCTAGTCTTTTCCTTGATGGTATTCAAGGAATCTTGGATAGGTCAATGAAGGTGTTTAAATTCTTATTGTATTTTCGCCAAGGAAGTTGGTATATTTGTGTAGTCATGTGCACCGGCCATTTGGATGTTATATCTAATTCTTCCATAGGCACATTTCAATTTGGGAAACAAGGGAGGAAAACAATGGTATGCATGAAGACCAACCTCTACTAGACTTTAACCCATATTTTATATCTAATTCTTCCATAGGCAAGTTGCAATTTGGGAAACAAGGCTAGAAAATGATGGTATGTATGAAGACCAACCTCTACTAGACTAAACCAGATTTTAAATGCAAATTTTGTGAAGAAGCAAATAAGAGAAGCAAATTCACTCACCTGGGGTTCTAGAATGCTTACCTATGAATTAGCTACAAAGGACCTGTCCAATTGCGAATTCCTTGTTCGCCTCTTCAGAAGTCTCCAAGTCCTCTCTGTGACACTTCTATCCATGGAAGCTACTATACATATAGAATTTTCATACCAATTCCCTCACTCATGCCATGAAGAAGAGTTGGTTAAAAACCCCTATGGTCTACTCCCACCATGGATGATGTTGTGGTTTTGAGGGTGTTGGCAATGTAATAACTAGTAAGTTGGTCCAAATGCCCCCTTCCCGCCTAAGACAAAGAGTTGGCCAACTAAACCGTGGCTAAGGGTATTGGCAATGGTAAGTAAGTCGTCAAAAACACCCCCTTTTCGCCTACTCCAAACATTTGGCCATTGACTACACCTCAACTCTTGCCAACTACACCACCATGGATAATATTACTCTAGTTCTCAGAGATATTTGGGGTTCGCGATGGTAAGATAAGGTAATTCGGTGGTATAATTTCCATATGCTAATATTGGTAACCTTCCCCTGAGACAAAGATTTGGCCAGCTACACCTTGGCTCCTTCCAATTACACTACCATGGAGTATGATATTCTAGTTCTAAGAGTGAATTAAGGTTCAAAAATATGGTAAAACAAGGTAAGTCGGTGGCATAATGACCATACAGTATAATAATGTAATATTAGTACCATATGGTATAATATTAATTAAGGGAATACTAACAGTAATGTAATAATATAATTAGAACCATACAGACTTTAATATGCTATAAGTTAATCAACCTTATAATTAATTAATTAGCAATGTTAATCCATGGCATAAGTCATGGGGCCTAAGGGGATTAAAGTAATTCCTAGGATTAATTTATCAATGGCTAAGATAATTAGATCAACGAGACATTAATTATAATTTACATCCAGCGTCAAATGGCCAAAAACAAGTCAATGGGACTGCTCAGCTATGTATTATATTGAGTCAAGGTGCTTGATTATCAAGTTTAGGCTAATTAGCTAGTTATATGAATAATATAATATGTGTATAAGTATTTTAGTCATGATCTACATCAAATTACATGCTCAAGGCCAGGGATGTCAAGTTGGAATATGTTAAAGCTTGTTGGACATACATCACATCCATGCATATAATTAATATATACTACAAAGTTAAATTCAACACTAAAAATCCTAGTCACTATTCTTATAGTTGTTATTTAGTCATATTTTTTTATTCTTGGACTAAATTAGTCGTTTAAGTTGGTCATTTCTAGTTTTGTCACTTATATCTAGTCGTATTTTTTTATCCTAGGATGAAATCAATCGTTTAAGTTAGCCATTTTTAGCTGTGTCACTAAAACATTGCTCAAATTTTATAGTATTTAGCTTAAAAATATTGTCGTGACTAAATTTTTCGGTCTCGTAGTTATAAATTTTCCGAATTGTACTAGTGGAAGGAGGCTAAAATGAACTCAAACACACTCGAGGAAGAGCTTAGCATTTGCATATGTTGTGATTCTCTTCTTACAGAGAGTTAAAATTGCCATCTTAAAGAATTGGTCAACAACCACAAATACATAGTTATTGTCATACTTGGTTGAAGGCAAGTTGGACATGTAGTCCAACAAGACAAACTCCCAGGGCCTTCTAGGGTAGTCAATGGAGTGTACAATCCTTACTTCTTGATGAAATTTTTGGCAATGGCATAGCTAGTGCATGATCGAATGTATGTACCAATGCCTTGTCAAAGCTTCATCGAATAGAATAACTTCTACAACACTACGATTGCCTTCTATATGCTGAATTGCCCTGCCACTTAACTAAAATGTGCCTTCCAAATTGGTTTCTCACACTCGCTTGAAGGAACACAGAGGTGGCATAAAAATTCATCATGGAGATGATAGTTTGAGACCGATCTTCCTACGTGTAATGTCTGATAGGAAATAGCAAAGTTAGGATCACTATCATACAATTTTGGCCACTAGTTGTCTCATGTCCACAAGAGTTGTGCATAGTAGTTAGTGTAGCAACTGGAGGTTGACTGAGGCTATCTGCAATGTAATTGGTGATATCCATATTATTCTTGATGTTCAAGTGTAATTGTTGCATGTATGTGAACTGTTAGATATGGGAATATGTGAATAACATATAACAATACATAATATGAAAATCATAACTAGCATAACCTCCTATCCATAGAATAAAAAATAATCAAATAGCAAGAACAAGGAGAAAAGAGAAAAAGATAACACCATAAATACGTGGTAAAATCCCAAATGGGAAACACGCAAGGGAAGGTTGCCTTCTTATTATTCATCAATAATATCCAATCTTGCAATAGAGAGCTCCCATTAATCACACTCCATCTTCACAACAACACACACAATGTGTCTACAAGTTGATTATTAGATGTCTTTCATTGTTCTCGTGTGTCTTGATGAGACCCTCTTGACTCATTATATACCAAGAGGTAAGGAGGAATTGCATCCCAATAATAGATGTGGGATAAATGTAATTTCACCTCTTTATATAATAAAGGTTACAAGAGTAATTCATTACATAATACATGTGGGATAACTCTTTTACAAAAGAGTAGACATTATTACCTTCCAAATTAATACATTTAGTCATCATTACATATTCCAACACTCACCCTTAATGATGATTGGGAGATTGAATTAAAAAGGAGGAAGATGGCATTACATAACATCCCCCTTGATAACAACTTCTAGAATGTCCATAATCTACAAATAAAAACACACTTTGCCTCATGGAGTATATGAAGATAACAACCACTTCTCACTGAACCATGAAATTGCACCTAAACCAAGTTTTATGATGAACTCTTGCAAAATACCACAACAGTGTATAACCAATGCAATAGAACATGTGGCAGCAAGCTCTAACTATAGAATGCCTAGATATAAAGAGAAGCCTTAGTGGCTATTGGATCCAACAACAAAATGCCTAGAACATGTGGCAAGAGATCCAATAACAAAGTGTCTAGATCTAAAATAGAAGCCATATTGGATACTAGATCCAATTGCAAAATGCCTAGAACACCACAACTATCATCACAATCGAAAATCCACTGATAGGTGAAAGAATTCTACAAAAGACCTCATTACGAATACAAGACCCCAATAGTCTATACATCGGAAATGAAATCGCACAGACAATCTTCACAACCAAGCTGTAGTGTCCCTTTTTAATAATTTGGAAAAAATGGGAAAATTGCATTTTTTTGGTCAATTAGAACCTTGGACTAATGATGACCTAAGTGCTTCCAAATGGATCCTAAGGATTTCGAATTGGGTCTGAAGGTACTTGAAAGCTATTAGGACATAAAAAGGAGGCTGATAGGTGCTTGGAAACTCTCAAAATACTTCTGCAACATTCATTTGCAATCAGGAGAGATTAGGGAATTTACTAGTAATTTCGAGGTTCAAACCCCCTACAGTAGAGGTCACTAATGGCTTCCCAAATACAGTACAAACCTCCCAAATTTCAGAACAGATACATGGATTATTTATATGAATTCAATGGGAACCCAAATGCATCATTAATAAGTTCCTAAAGATTGCTACAACTCCCATAAATCAGAGATTTGTAGACATGTCTTCACATAGGGAGAAATGAAAGAAAAACTCCACAACTAGCTATGAATTTTGAGATAAATATTCCAAGGACTTGTATAGTGTGTATGAAACTTATTCAGTACACTAATGGCTCTCCATGCAGCAATAAAATCACATATAATGACTGAAACAAATTGAAACCAAACAACTTCAAGCTCTCAGAACAAGATATAGGGGAAAATGGCACCATTCATACATAGTTTCACTTGGAGTTTCGGCCTGAGGTTCTTCTGAGCATCAAATACAGATTGAATAAATCATATTACAAATAAATGGGGCCCCTTGGACTCCCCCAAATATATCATCATCTCACCGTGTGCGCCCTTCCTCCAAAGGAAGAATATGAAGATAAATGTGAGAGAGAGGTGGGATCAAGTTGATGAAGAAAAGATCACGAGAAGCCCTGTAGCTTCAACCTGCAACAAATTACTCCATTTTAGATCCAAATTAAAGGTCTGAATGGCCTCTCCAATTTCCAATTAGGATGGGAATCTTTCACCCTCGAAATTGGTGCTAAGGCAAGTAGAATAAACACTCAACTTGCATGGACAAGCTATGCTCTCCAAATTACCAAATGGAAAATGATAGAAAGCCCATATCCTTCTTTTTTCTTGTCTTTTATAATACTTCCAAGTCCTCTATGGTTTGAATTCCTTCCAAGATCTTCATTCCAACTCGAATTGGGGAGAGATTCTAATGAGTTCCACTTGTCCAACAATTCCTAGCATCCCTCTTCCATCAATTCGAATGGGGGAATCTTTAGCTGCCATAACTCCCTTGTGTGCCCTATTGGAGGCTATTTTTAGCCCTAACATGTCATATAGGTCAGATGTCAGCAATCAGGTCCGATCCTTGTCATAAGTAGCATAGCATCTCCATCATTGTTGTCATAGAAGCTAAGGAATCTAGCCCAAGTGTCACAATACCTCTAAGATGCCTCTTCCTCTTCCATGGGAGTTACTCTTCCTCTCAAATTCGACCCTCATTAAGTCATGCCAAGTATAATTCCCTTCCAAATCCCCCAAGAACGTTAGAATCCACCTTGTATTCGAATGGGTGAGAGTAGGATGCCATGTGGCTTGGAGAATATTTCTTTGTGTGGGTCCCACACCACCAATGTGCCCTCATAACCAAGTGCCACCTTATTTTCCTATTATAAATATTTATTTAGCCCATTTTAATATATTTTTTGAAGCTAATGTCCATTTGGGGTTTATTAGCTCCCTTATTCCAAATCTAAATGTTTCCACCCCAACCTAGGGAACTAGTATATTGGTGGAATTTTCCCTTCTAGTGATTTATTTGGATGGGGACATTACAGTCCTCCCCACCCAATATTGCTTGCCCTCAAGCAATTCCAAATTTGGATGCTGCAAAATTTGTTCCTCTTCCCATGTGGCATCCTCACTTGGCAAATATTTCCATTGTACCAAATATTCTCGTATGGTTCTGCTCCTCAATTTCCTTTCTCTTGTCTTCAAATTTTTTTTTTGGAATAAGGATGAGTTGTCCTTTATCATCTAATGGAGGGAGTGTTTCTGAAATATAAATTTGCTGACCAATAACCTTCTTAAGGCATGAAAAATGAAATACATTGTGGATTTTGCTACCTTCTGGAAGTTCTAACTCATAAGCTACCTCCCCAACTTTTCGAACTATCTTGTATGGACCATAATACCTCGGTTTAAGATTTTCTTATCCTTTCCATTTTAAGGAGGTTTGCTTATATGGCTGCAGCCTCAAATAAACCAAATCATTCACTTGAAAAGTTCTTTCCTCCCTATGTTGATCCACATATTGTTTTTGTTGATTTTGGGCAACTTGAAAATTGTCTTTTAGAAGCTTCAAAATCTCTTGACTTTCCTCAACCCAATCCTTAGCTTTTAGGGCTCTACTATCACCAAAAATGTGATCAATAAAGGTGAGTGCTTCATAACCATAAATTGCTTTGAAAGGAGACATGCCAATGGACATATGGAAATTAGTATTGCAGCAAAACTCACCCAAGTGTAGCCATTTAACCCATGTTTTTTGCTGCTCACCAACATAGTTACTCAAGTACCCCTCCAACCATTGGTTCACTCTCTTTGTTTGGCCATCAATTTGAGGATGATAGGTTGTGCTTGGAGTCAATTGAGTGCCCACCAACTTGAAGATTTCTTGCCAAAAAGCACTCATAAATCTGTTATCCCTGCTCACAATGTTTTTGGGAAGTCCATGCAATCTGAAAATTTCTCTAAAGAATAGATCAGCCACTTGTGCAACAGTAAAATATGATGTAATAGCCAAGAAATGAGCAAATTTTGTGAGTCTATCCACCACAACATAAATACAATCCTTACCCAAAGCCTTGGTCAAACCAGTGATGAAATCCATTGAGATGATTTCCCATTTTTGTTTTGGAATGGGAAATGGTTGCAATAGACCAGTAGCATGTGTGTGTTCAACTTTGTTTTGCTGACATATCTTGCATTCATTCATATACTTTATAACATATTCCTTCAGCCCTTTCCAAGAGAACCTTTGCCTTAATTTCCTATATGTTTTGAAGAAACCAGGATGGCCTGCTAAAGGATAATCATGAGCTTCCTTCAAAATCGTGTGCTTTAGATTTGAACCATGAACCAAGTATATTCGGTCCTTCTAGTATATTAGGCTATTCAATATCTTGTATATATCATCTCTTTTGACCCCATCTAACACATCACAAGCAAAACTATCTTTGGCATACTCAACTATTAGCATATATTTCCAATCTTTCGAAATGTCCATATGGGAAAATGAAGGTCTCCTAGACAATGCATCTACTACAATATTATTATTCCCTTTTACATATTCAATGTCAAAATCAAAAGCTTGGACCTTACTTACTCATTTTTGTTGCCTTTCATTGAGAGTGAGAAAATGCTTTAAATTGTTATGATCAATTTTGACCACAAACTTGTTTCTCCCCAAATATTGTCTAAAATTGACCAAGGCATGCATGATGTATAACATTTATTTGTCATATATGGATTAGAGCTTCTCACGTGGCTGCAATTTTCTGCTCACGAAAGCTATGGGGTGTTGATTTTGCTTTAGGACCGCCCCTATTCCTTCTCCCGATGCATCACATTCGGAAACAAATGGTTTAGAAAAATATGGTAATGCAAGTACTGGACAACTATTCATTACCTCTTTCATTCTTTGGAAAGTATTTCCATCCTCTTCATCACATTTGAAAGCATCCTTCTTGGTCAAATCAGTAAGTGGAGCAGTTAATTTGGAAAACCCCTTCATAAACTTCCTATAATAAGTGCATATCCCAATGAAGCCTCTCAATTCAGTTATGTTTTTGGGTGATGACCATTTAAGAATAGCCTTGATTTTATCCAAGTGCACCTTTAATCCATGTTTCCCAATGATGTGCCCAAGATACAAAACTTATTTCAACCCAAATTCACACTTGACAACTTAGCAAACAAAGCTTGTTCATGCAAGATTTTCAATACAACTTCTAAATGGTGCAAATGTTCCTTCCATGTCTTACTGTAAATCAAAATATCATCAAAGAAAACCAAAAAAAACTTACGGAGCTGCTTGCAAAATATTTTGTTCATGCATGATTGGAAGGTGGTTGGAGCATTGGTCAAACCAAAAGGCATGACAAGAAATTCGAAACGACCATAGTGACATCTGAAAGTAGTTTTCTGCACATCCTCCTCCTTCATTCGAATCTGATGGTAACCGGATCTAAGATCAATTTTGGATAAGAACTTTGCTCGAAACAGCTCATCCATGACCTTATCTATTCTAGGGATGGGATATCTATTCTTTATTGTCTTCTTGTTTAGAGCTCTAAAATCAATGCACACCCTTGAGGTTCCATCTTTTTTCTTCACCAAAACAACTGAAGAAGCATAGGGACTTGAGCTTGGTATAATGAGTCCCAATTCCAAGAGCTCTTGAATAGCCTTCTCAATCTCATCTCTGAACCTTTTTGGGTGTCTATATGGTGGTATTTGTATAGGTGAAGTACCCACCTCCAAAACAATGGTGTGCTCAACTCCTCTGTCAGGTGGCCTTCCAGGAGGAAGGTCTCCAAAACCCTTTCATATTTGTGTAGTAGTTGCTTTATCTCCCTTGGATGTTCTGCAATATTTATGTTTGGCTTGGGGGAAGTGATGAAACATTTAGCAGCCCATTCAATATCCCCATGCCTCAATATGGACCTCATACTGTGGGAAGACACCACTTGATTCGGATAGGTGTGCATTCCTCTCACTACCCTTTGTTTTCCTTCCAAATATTTGAATTTCATTTCAGGTATTTGATAGTTCATTGTATGTCCCCCTATAGAGTACAACCATTGCACTCCCAAGACCACATTTGTATCAACAACATCCACCACATAAAAGCTATCATAAAATGTGTAATTACCTATGGGGAGTTGTAGCTTTGGAATCTATGTTTTGCACTCCATAGTATTGTGACCTGGAATGATGACTGTGAACCCATCAAATGGTTCATTAGGTAAATTTCTCCTCTCCACCATGGATGCATCAATGAAGTTATGAGTTGCTCTTGCATATACCAATACCAAAACTCTTTTCCTTTGTAACACTCCCTTGCATCGAATGGTGTGAAAACGAGGCACTCCTGAAAGCACTGTCATTCTCCCTTTGTCAGGTGATGGATGATCTTCTTCTGTTGTGTCATATCCCTCTTCTTGGGCTGAAAGATGTTCTTATTCCTCCATGTCCCCTTCACCATCATCATCATTAGAAAATACTTCAATGCATTGTGCTTTCCCCTTAGCACATTTATGCCCTAGTACCCATGGTTGGAAGCATGTGTAGCATAGTCTCTTTCTTCTGAGTTCTTCCTTGCTTGGTCCCTCTTTCCTGTCCTTTCCAAATGCATATTTTTTCCATGGCTTCTTGTCAAATATGAACTTGGAAGGAAAGTTGGGCTTGGGGGGATACCTTGTCTTGGGTATCACATTTTGCAAATCTCTTGCCAAGTTCATGTCATCTTTCAATGAAGTAGGTTTGTGGGCTTTAACTAAGCCCTTCAAAGGTTCAACAAAACCTTCAATAAAGAGCAATACTAATCGAACCATAGATATATCAACCACCTTAATTGATAGTTTTTGAAATTCCAACATGTACTCATCCGGTGTTCCAATTTGCTTCAACTGTGCTAGTTCCTTGAAAGGCATTTCGAGGTCTTTTTGTTCAAATCTTTCCAATACCCTGTTAACAAATTATTCAAATGTTGTAACTTGATCATGTCCCAAAGTTTTAATTCCATGGAACCACCAATCATTGGCTTCTCCTTCAAGGTGAAAAATAGCGATTTTTAGAGCATCCTCTTCAACCATTAGATTCAGCTGAAAATACACATCTAACTTTTGTATCCAAGTATTTGCAGAACTTTGAGATGATCCATCAAAGGTAGGAAGGGGCATTTTACCTATGGCATAATTTAATTCTTTGTTTTGGAAAGGAGTTCTATTTTCTCCCCTCATCTTGAGATTGTTTGAGACGGTAAATAATTGATCAAATGGTAGGGTCCTCCTACAATCTTCACTCAACTGTTGCCATTCTGCTAGAACTTCTTCCATTTCTTATTGGGTGTGAAGGTCCTATTTAGTCTCAATAAAATTGGGTGTGGTGGCTCTTATTGAGCTCTAAAATTCATTGGGACAATTATGAGGCCCTATCCTTGATAAAATGCTTCCACCAAATGCCTTATTTTCCTCACTAGGGGAACTAGTGCTACCTCCTACTGCCAATTTGCTACCAATTTGAATAGCCATCAATTCGAACCCTTGCATTATCTTCCTTTTCATGTCTTCAAAAAATGGTTTCATGAATTTCCTAAACTCCTCTTTCTCCTCCATATCTGAAGTTCCTTTCTCATCCTTAGCCATAGTCTCAACAGAGTGCACTTCTTCTCCTTCTTCTTCCTCTTCACCAAAGGTACTTTCCGTTTCTGTGTATAATGGTGCGGGATGACTTCTTGACATCATAAATGGTCTCCCAAAACAGGTGCAAGGACCATGCTCTGATACCACTTGTAGTGTCCCTCTTTAATAATTTGAAAAAATTGAAAAAATTGCAATTTTTTGGTCAATTCGAACCTTGGACTAGTGATGACCCAAGTGCTTCCAAATGGATCCTAAGTATTTTGAATTGGGTATAAAGGTACTTGAAAGGTATTAGGAAATAAAAAGGAGGCTTATGGGTGCTTGGACACTCTCAAAGACTTCTGCAACATTCATTTTCAATCAGGATAAATTAGGGAATTTACTAGTAATTTCGAGGTTCAAACCCCCAAGGGTAGAGGTCACTAATGGCTTACCAAATGCAGTGCGACCCTCCCAAATTTCAGAACAGAGACATGGATTAGTTACATGAATTCAATGGGAACCCAAATGCATCATTAATCAGTTCCTAAAGGCTGCTGCAACTCCCATAAATCAGAGATTTGTAGACATGTCTTCACATAGGGGGAAATGATAGAAAAACTCCACAACTAGCTATGAATTTTGAGATAAATGTTCCAAAGAATTGTATAATGTGTATGGAAATTATTCAGTACATTAATGGCTCCCTATAAAGCAATAAAATCATAGATAATTACTGAAACAAATCGAAACCAAACAACTTCAAGCTCTCACAACAAGATATAGGGGAAAATGGCACCATTCATACATAGTTTGGCATTTTTACATAGTTTCACTTGGAGTTTCGACTTGAGGTTCTTTTGAGCATCAAATACAAAGTGAATACATCATATTACAAATAAATGGGGTCCCTTGGACTCCCCCAAAGAGATCACCATCTCACCATGTGGGCCCTTCCTCCAAGAGGAAGAATATGAAGATAAATGTGAGAGAGAGGTGGGATCAAGTTGATGAAGAAAAGATCACGAGAAGCCCTATAGCTTCAACCTGCAACAAATGACTCCATTTTAGATCCAAATCAAAGGTCTAAATGGCCTCTCCAATTTCCAATTAGGATGGGAATCTTTCACCCTCGAAATTGGTGCTAAGGCAAGTAGAATAAACACTCAACTTGCATGGACAAGCTATGCTCTCCAAATTACCAAATGAGAAATGATCAAAAGCCCATATCCTTCTTTGTTCTTGTCTTTTATAATCCTTCCAATTCCTCCATGGTTTGAATTCATTCCAAGAGCTTCATGCCAACTTGAATTGGGGAGAGATTCCAATGAGTGCCACTTGTCCAACAAATCCTAGCCTTCCTCTTCCATCAATTCGAATGGGGGAATATTTAGCTGCCATAACTCCCTTGTGCGCCCTCTTGGAGGCTATTTTTATCCCTGACATGTCATATAGGTCAGATGTCAGCAATCAGGTTTGATCCTTGTCATTAGTGGCATAACATCTTCATCATTATTTTCATAGAAGCTAGGGAATCTAACCCAAGTGTCACAATACCTCTAAGATGCCTCTTCCTCTTCCATGGGAGTTACTCTTCCTCTCAAATTCGACCCTCATTGATTCATGCCAATTATAATGCCCTTACAACTCCCCCAAGAATGTTAGACTCCACCTTGGATTCTAATGGGTGAGAGTAGGATGTCATGTGGCATGGAGAATCTTGCTTTGTGTGGGTCCCATACCACCAATGTGCCCTCATGACCAAGTGCCACCTTATTTTCCTATTATAAATATTTATTTATCCCCTTTTAATATATTTTGTCAAGCTAATGTCCATTTGGGGTTTATTAGCTCCCTTATTCCAAATCTAAATGTTTCCACCCCAACCTAGGGAACTAGTAGATTGGTGGAATTTTCCCTTCTAGTGATTTATTTGGATGGGGACATTATACAAGCTGAAAGATGCAATAAAACTATGCAATAGACCTCATCATGAATGCAAGACCCCAATGGTCTACCATTGAAAATGATATCATGCATACAATCATCATGACGTTAACAATAGAAAATGGTGCTTCATTACACTATATCTAGAATATGGTGCTTGATACTACATTACATTCCCCCTTGAATGACGAATTCAAATATCTGAGATAAAGAGGCAAACAAGATCACACTTTTCCAAGGATAAGTTGATCAATGACGAACAATTTTGAAAGAAAAAAGATAATCAAAACATATGCTTGAGATATGAAGGAATGTCAGAACCAAGTTGCCCCGCGTCTCTTCACAAATACATAGGAAGTGAAGTAAACAGAGAGCTAATCTGCGCAAAGAAATTCCAAGAGTAAAGCATATAATAAACATGATAATCCCATTGAAACAATACATGGCATGATATATGAAATGATAAAGTGATATTGCTCAAGGCCATATAAATATTGAGTAAAATATTATCAAAATAAACATGACATGATATATGTTGAACTTTGGTGTCGTCGTTGATGTCAAAGAAGTCGTTGGATGATGTCAAAAGGTTGTTGGACTTGGTATCTATGTGCCAGGTTGAAGAAGTATATAAAAATATGTATGCAAGTCCTCACTAGTAGAAAAAGTGAGATATATGACTATGTGACCATGGATAATTTTAGGGGCTATATATAGCCCATGGGCTATATTAAGGGGGTTGCAAGAATTCAGTGGCCTATTTTCTTATATGGAAAGGGTTTTTCCAGCTAAAATATATTTGCCCAGTATTTATTAGAAAAATAATAAATCTAAAATGAATAGTCTCTTGTATATTAATGAGGAAAATGAAAAAAACTATTTTCGCACTAGCAAAATCCTCCTCCAATATATCTTTCGCTCCCAATTTCTAGATAAATTCTAGTGAAATCATTCCTTCACCCCCAATTTTCAGTAATGGAGTCTCCCAAGGGTTATTTCCCCACCATTTTCCTTGTAATTAAGGCATATGGTTGCATTCTCCTGTATTTTTAGTCAATTTCATGTGATACCTTCTTTGAGCCCTCGATTTCCAGTATTGGAGGGAAAATCAGGGGCTATTTTGTTCTATATAAAGGCTACAGTGATTCATGGTTCACCCACATCGGATTGCGCTTCAGGGTGAAGGTTCTGGTTGATGCGATTCCAATTTTCATTTGTAGTTTTCTCGACATTTTAATCTTTGCATAACATCTCCATTGGTGAAAGCTCAGGTCTTGAAGGGGCATGCCGCACATGCAATTTATCAGAGAATACAAACTTGTATCACACTAATTATCCAATAATTCACATGGTATACTTTTTATTATGCCTTTTATCCACAATTACAATAGATTATTATATTGTAAGTTTAGCTTTTAACATGTTTTTTTATCATGGATTGTTTTTTAGGCCCGTTGAATTCTACGGAACTCTTGATTATTAGGGATCATTTGGTCTGAATAGGATTTTATTCTGCCCCAGGAGTATTGGTTCCGTGAAAGTGTTATAGAGCTCAAAATATATGATTTATTTTATGCCTTGTCATGTTTAAACTTGTCAGAGATATGGATCTAACTAAACTAGCTTACCTATCTATGCAAAACAATAGCATATCAACAATAAGTACAAAAAAGAGAACAAGAGACAAGAGTACACCCGATATATGTGGTTCACCCAATTGGGCTATGTCCAAGGGAAGGTAGTCTTCTATTATCTCCAGAATATCTCCCTCAAGTTTACAAGAGAGCAATGCCAATAACCCCAATACAATATAGAAAGATCATGATGATATGATCCACAATGAATGATCCACACTGGATGAATGGATAAAGGTGAAAGACTCCCTTGACTCTATTATATACCAAGAGATGACGAGGAATCACTCTCACATATTACACGTGGGATAATATAATTCTCCATAATAACATCTCTTTATATAATAATGAATATCAAGAGTATATTTTACCATAATGAATATGGGATATAATGTATTACTCTTTTACATAAGATTGTGTATATCTTCCGACATAATACAAAGACATTATTACCTTCCAAAGAATATAAAATATTCCAACAAAACTATCAACTGGCATTTATATGTTGTTAGTGGATGCTACTCATGATGGAGAGATGCCACATGGTTTTTATATATTCAAACTGAATTTGATCCAGTTGTTTAAAATGTGCTTTTATTATGATCTTGCTCTACAACTATTATTGGATCTAAGGCGTTAATGAGAGTGTATATGTTCATATTTTATGTATGTTATTGTTGATGTTTGGGATGTTTGTAATATAAATGAATGCACACCGATTAAATGACGGGACTACATTGGAATGGTCATTATTTCAGTTGTCTTATTATAGAGTTGTCCAAAGCGTTATGGTAGATTCTTTTATTTGTATTGAGAAGATCGTGACTGGTATATTTTTTTATTCCTACTGCCAAGTTCGTCAATTTTATTTGTGACCTAAATTTGTCGGGTTCGGTACTTGTTAAATTACGATATTTTGTTTTTTGTAAGGGTCATTTAGAAGTAAAATATTTTTTGGTGATTTGTTTTGATGTGTAATTGCTATCATCATCCATAAATGGCTCTAGTTATGTATGATAAATATATGATTTAGTTGGCACACGATACTTCATTTCCGTTATGATTGTATATAATATTTACAGGGCATGTTTGACCTAAGATGTAGACATTATGCTATTTGATATCTAGTCTTTTGCATTCAATGGGGGTGCTAAAACAATTTTACCACATTTTGCATGCTTTAAAAAATTTCAAGCACATGGATACAAACACCTCCTCATTTTATCTGAGAAAAAGTAGTCTTTAATAGAGTAGTTCTAATGATATGTGTGATGATGCATTAATGTGCTCTCTATTCTTGTTAGTGTATGTTCTTATTTCTAATAACCATTGCAAGTTTATAACTAACTCTAAAAATTCTAAATCAAATGACATAATTCATATTTTGATTGTCAACAAAAGAAAGGAAACAACGATATTTGTATCCATAAACATATAAGTAGGTTAATTTTTTCTTAGAGGGTAGCTTAAAAATGAGAGATTTGGAAAATAATCTAATTGGGAATTCATACACTATATTAAGGTTGAGGGTATCGATAATACACCACGTTGTAATGATGGTTCCATAGTGTGAAGTGTTCAATTCTATTACCTTTTCGGTATGTCAAGATGTGGGTCCCCACATGTTCGTTGGACCATTAAGGGATGAGATAACAAGTGTATTCCCCACTTGACATGAATCTAGATAGTGTAGTTGTGTTTCACCACCACCTCCAATTGTGACTGACCCAATACTGCTTGTGAAATGTATAAATAAATCCCTCCTCTCCTCATTCAAGCATTTGTTCATTTGAGGGTCTAGGAGTCGAGCTCTGGTATATTCTCTTCTATTGCACTAGTAATCTGCAGAATCAAAAGCTGGGTCTTCCTAGCAAAATATTCACCAATACATTACAAGGTTTTATAAATCGATGAAAGATTCACCAAGTTTTTATAATATTTTATAATTCAGTGAAATATTCGCCAAGATTTTACAATATCTTATAATTTAGTGAAAGATTCGCCCAGAGTTTACAACATTCTATAATAGAATGAAATATTAGCCAAAAAATTATATATACATATTATATTATTGATAAAATAGCCTTCAAATTTTCCTATATATTAGGGATATTTGCCCATTTATTATACATATAAATTTCGGGGGTGTTCTTAAAATTATCCCTAGTCATTGGCATGACAACTTTGAAGTAGCTATACGGGATCTGTTCACCAACCCGCCAGAGAAATCATTGAATTGGACTCTTCTAGGCAAATTGGATAATGCTGGTCTCTATAGTTTGTAGTTTGCTCTTTTCTTTTTGTTTGAGTTATGTTCTTCTTTTGTGTATTTTGCTTGGGACAATTTCATAGGCTCTATAATTGTTAAAATTTTACTTCAAAAATGGAAATTTTGTTTGTAATGTTAAAAGATGGGAAAATTTTTGTGAGAACTATTCCTCACTTTCTTCCTTCAACAACCAAGTAATTGAATATTCTATTCAATTATATTTTTCGATTAAGTAATTATATATTCTATTCAATTGTATTTTTTGATTATTTAATATAAAAAGTTCACTTGTTTTTGTTAAAAACATAATTTAATTAAAAAATATTATAAATAAAACATAATACAAGTTGAAAAGAAAAAGAACTCTCTTATTCATATGAATATTAATATTAAAATAATAAAATAATTTTTAAATAATATAAAATGTTAGTAAACGAGCATTGACGAACAATACAAATTAGAAATCTTACATTGAATGTAGTTCAATTCAGTGTATAAATTAAAATATAAATAAAATAAGCGTATCACAAATACAGGTGATATAACTCTAAAATATAATAAGCGTATCACTCATAAAATAGGTGATGATAATGATGTTAAAGGGATAGTTGAAGGTAAAAGGCAAGGACATTAAATATTTTAATAATAGTATATACCATCTTTTAAAGGAAGGAATGTGACAGCTTTGACACATTAGTGCAACAGGATTATGAGTGAAATTGATAAATTTAGTAATATTATATTTGAATATATATATCGAGAGTATTGTCATTTGGTGGACAAGATGTCAAAACAGGGTTTTGAAGGTGGAGATAGCTTTCTGTTTTGGGAAGAATATTTTGAAAAGACGATCCATGGAAATGATTCATTATATTTTCTGGATTAACATATATATTTTTTGGTTAAAAAGTTTAAATATTGAGAGATGTAGAATCGATATTGTGATGATACTGAATAGTCTGAAAATTTTTGTAAGGATATCTGAACTAAAGAGATGAAAAACGAGATCAATGTCAGGTGATGACTGATCTATCATTGTACTGTTTGATTCACATTTTGAATATCAATAGTACACTTTTTTTTGCTGGAAAAAAGGGGACATTTAAGAGCATGTAAATTAATAATTTAGGAGGAAATTATTTACATAAATATTTTGAGTTTTAAGATATATAAAAGAGAGGATGTTTATGGTGTTACATATTTCAGGAGTGAATTAAAAAGTGAATAGAATTTGTTTTTCAAGATATTGGATTTTTTATTTTATTTTTTAGATTATTTTAAAATAAATAAAAATGATAGTGAGTGTTTTTGGGATTTATTGTTTTTTTTTCTCTAAATCGATGTTTTAGACCAATTTAGTGTGGTTCATCATCACGAAAGAGAGATAAAGATAGTGAATTTCTGATCTTGAAAGTCACTATTAATGGAAAAAACCTAAAGATTAACTAAACCCTAAAAAGTGTAAAAGAAACCATGGAGAAGAGAAAAAGCCCAAGAAACCCTAAATTTTTTTAGGGTTTCCTGGTTTTTAGGGAAACCATGGAGAAGGGAAAAAACCAAGAAACCCTAAATTTTTTTAGGGTTTCTTTGGTTTTTTTTTTCCTCTTCTCCATGGTTTCCTTTATATTTTTTAGGGTTTAATTAATCATTAGGTTTTTTCTATTAATACTCATTTTCAAGATAAAAAAATTCTCTATCTCGATCTTTCTTTCCTATGATGGACCACACTAGATTGGTCCGAAACCGATTTTGGGAAAAATTATGTGACACTATCTATCTTAACTATGATCTCAGAAGCCTAAGTACTATAATAATTGGAAATGTTTAATAAACTAGCATAGATCTATCTTAAACCCAGATCTATTAAGCACCAAGAGGGATCCAATTTCTTGAGGTGTAATTTTTTTTGCTTTATTTTAAATTTTTTACACATTAAGAAAAAAATTACCTCTCAAGAAATTGGATCCCTCTCTTTTAATTTTTTAAATTTTTTTTTTTATATTTTTGATAAGTTATGAGCGAACATGAAATTTTTAATTACTTTTGATTTTTTATAAGTTATGAGCCGACATGGAAACGTAACATGACAAACGTGACAAACGTTACAACATCTCCCCCATACTGGGTTGTAACGTGACAAACGTTACAACATCTCCCCCATACTGGATTGTAACGTGACAAACGTGACAAATGTGACATGTGACAAACGTTACAACATCTCCCCCATACTGGGTTGTAAGCACCTCGTTACACTCAGTGCAATAAAACTTAAAAAACGTTTCATAGAGTTATAACTTCATCCAAAGAATTATCTAATGTTTACATAAAATCATATTTTTTAATTAAATTTAAAATTTTAATAATAACTATATTTTTTAATTAAATTTAAATTTTTAATAATAATTATATTTGTATGTCGTTTCTTTAAATAATGATGATGAGTCAATTCGCGATTGACAACAATGTGAAAACACTTATATAAATTTATTTCTTTTCAAAGAAATGTACATCACTAGCAATCTTCTACCCACTTCCTCTCATATAGTGGGAGACTTATTCATGATTTCTTGCTTATAATTCACATCACACAATTGCTAGAATTCACTCACCAAACTTCATGTATAAATTTAATCTACACTACAGTGTTATATATATATATTTATTTTAGGTAAAAATAATATTTTGTTAAAGAAATGAGTGCATTAGTAAAGTTTAATTTGGATAGTTAAAAATGATTTGATTGTTTTTCTTTTTATTTAGTGAGACAAATTTTTTTAAGATATGCTTGGTTTTGTTCATAGAAAAAAGGAGTATAATGTAAGTAATGATGGAATTTGGAGTGAATATTGTTGATGACATAAATTGTTCAAAAGGTATTATTTTTAACAATTCCATATGTAAAACCAAATTTCATTAGATTTTTAATAAAATTCATTAAAAAATGTTTAAAATTTATACATAATAAAGATACTAAAATTTATAATTCATAATAAAAACATTATATAAATATAAAAAATATTAATAATATTACAAATATTCATGAATAATTTAACTCTTATGGTTTTGATATTGTTTTTTCTAATCCTTTATCTTACTTACTAAAGCTGCCTTGGCTACCTTTAAACTTAAAGAAAACATCATGCTTTTGAAACAATTGGCTATGATTTGAAGCAATTAGAAAACTTTTCTTTTTTCCATTTTTTTATTTTGATATATTTTCATTAAGCTAAAGGGGGGCCTATGGATAGAGGTATAAATAATTCTAGATATTGTGTTTTGTTTACATGAATGAATATATTGTTTTATTTTTGAATCCATATTTTATATAATTTTTAATTGTGATTATCTATATAGAAGGGAAAGACACTAAATCCATATACATATTACATCTTTGAAAAAGAAAATCACCTTAATCAACATTATAAATCTAATTTTCTTATATGCTTTTTCTTTTTACATTGTCTTTTTCTTCTATGATAAAGTATGAGCCATGATTGCCCCAACAACTAGCCTAGTTGGTTGGCACCCTGCTGACAAGCCGTCGTAATCTAGAGGTCAGGGGTTCAATTCCTGGGTGCCGGGGTTAGGTTCCTCCGTTTAAGGTGCCAATAGGGTGAGGCCCCTTCGGGTGGGTCCCCTAGCTATTATACATTAAAAAAAAAAGTATGAACCATAAGCAATGCCTTTTTTATAAATTACATTGTCATGTAATGGTCTCCTATCTACATTGAAAAAAAAGACACTAAGTCCATATACATATTACATCTTTGAAAAAAAGAATCAAACACCTTAATATAAATTACAATGTTCTATTTTAATAAATTAAAATGTCATGTAGTGATCTCCTATCCATATAAAATTAAAGTGTCATGTAGTGATCTCCTATCCATATAAAATTAAAGTGTCATGTAGTGATCTCCTATCCATATAAAAGTTTTTTTTGACAATATGTTTTTCCTCTATAATAAAAGTATAAGCCATAAGCATGACCTAATACCTTGTTTATATGAATTACATTGTCACTTAATGATATCCTTACACTATTTTTTCTTTCTTAAAAAACACCATATTTAAATTCCATAACATTTTTATAATTTTTATAAAAATACATTCTTCCAATTTCATACAAATATGTTAAATTTTTATGATTTAATATACCATCACACTGTTTTTATGATTTAATATACCATCACACTGTTTAAGCATAGAAATGCAACATCCTATGATATTTATCTTTTCTCCAAAATAAAGAATTCCTTTTGTAAATTTATATATTCATCTTTACATTAAATAAAATATATATAGCTAATGAAAGAGTAAGGATACAAAATTCAACAATAAGCACGCATCGAAAAGGCCATTCGTACAAGGCAGGGAACGTCCCGGGTTCAAATCTTGGAAGCTTGTAAAAGTCTTGTTGACAAAAGATAAACAAGCGGCAAGCTAGCTAAACACAAAATAGAAAATTAATTAATAACTTATAAATCATTCCTTGCGCACATGGTGCAAAAAATAACATGACCTCCACACTAATAAAGAGAATATTCTCTCAATGGTTTTACGTACCAAGCATCAGACGGAATAGTCTTTCGCCGTTAAAGTGACAGTTAGGCATAAACCGGCTTCATTTCCGTGAAGCTAACAGTACCGTTAAAACTAACAGTGCCGTGAAAGGGATAGCTGCAGCTAACGTGTCTTCCGTGTCCCGGGGTTTCTCCGTCGCCTCCTTTTTCTGTAATCCTTTTCAATGATATATATTGGAGAAAGGAAAACAATGACATCGTGAACGGTCGAGGGTTCGAATCTGACTTACGTCTGTTCGACCCACAATGGCAAATTCCAACAGTTCCAGCTCTGAGAATTTGAATGGAAAGTCTGATAATAAAACGGGGGAGAGCAAATTTCTTCTGACACATTTCGAATTGGTGGCCGCGCTTAGCATTTTCTGTGTATTGTCGTTAGGGTTGATATGTATATATTGGACCATGCCGGCTGCCGAATACCAGTTTCTTAAAGTTCCTCGTTCCATTGAAGAAATTCAATTTCTCAAGTAAGTTTTTATTTTTCTAAATTGTTCTGGGATGGATTATTAGCTCTGTGACCGGTATTTTTTAGGTTTTGCTTTTTGTTTGTATTTACAACTAACCTTGAACCTTTCTTCAGATCCTTATTTAAAAAATAAATTAATACATATAATTAGCAATTAAATGGAGTGTTTGCTAAAATAAATGGCATTTTAAAAATTCTCATCTGAAACTTCAATAAAATTGGAATTTACATTTTTATCAGAATTTTTGAAAGTCGTTGAGTATTATATTGGAGATTTGTTATGATAATTTCCCTTCAACTCGCCAATCAAGTGAAAGTGTTTCGCCAATTAATTAAAAGGATTCTTTTTTTTGCTCATGGAAGGCTTTCTATTCATTTAATGATTTTTTTTTTTGAGTCTCGATGAACGCACACGCGATAACATATAAGCAGTGCAATAAAATCTAACAGCCTTTTCTCCTGTCTTGCAAGGTAGCATAATTAGTGGCATATGGAAGATAATTACTTGAAACTCATAGTTGATTAGCCACTGAGGTTGTACGTCATGCTGTGCTTTATGGTTTTTTACAATTTTGTGGAAAATCTTTTGAGTATTTTTATGATTCATTTATGAAATATGGATGGTAAATGGGGTAAACTGTTGGTTCTGATTATAGAGCCTAATCTTAATTACAGAGCCTAACCCTGATTACAGAGCCTTATTATGAGGGGATCACCTCCCGAGAGATCTCACTTCTGGTTCATGACAACTAGAGCTAACCCTTGGTGCCTAATGTGATTTCTTACCATTGCCACGATTAAGATTACATCTCAGCCGGCCTTTTACATATGGACATCGATTCTCAACTGAAACATCAAACCCCAAGGTGTTTAGCAAAAGTATAATCGCTATTAATATTGTATTTCTTATATACAGAATTGTTTCGATCTAAGGGTTGAAACTCAAGACATTTTACTTGTGAATGCATATCATTAAAGTAACACATTAAAGGAGAATAAGAACATGGTTCTTGTACCAGGTTGCTCCTGTTATATATTAAATGGAATGGGTGTTTCACTATTTAAAAATGAAGCAACTGAGATAAAAACGTTCAAAATTCAAATATGTCCTTGTGCCTCCACGGTAGTCCACCCACATTTGTGTCGCAGATGCTGGCTTGGTCCAAAATATCACTGGCTGATGTTGGAATATTTTCACAAATTTTGAAGTCCTTTGGTGTTGGAGCAGAGATGACTTGTTCTAAAGTAGCCTATCATTGGCTGATGTTGGAATCTTTTCACAAATTTTGAAGTACACATAATTTTCTTTTTCTTTTGAACAATCACTGATTGAGTCAACATTATAGGTTGTCTGTAATAGATAATAATGGGGGTATAAGTATGATTTGTCTTTCACTTGTTCTCTGAGCTCATATGTAACATGAGTTATTCTAAGAATTTCTGTTTCCATTTGGAGATGAGAGCATTGATGGTTAATGGCATTTATTTTCCACCGGCTCGCTTATCAATATGTAGTTGCTAACCCCTGTTTCTGCACGAGACATAATGATGTTGGCTTGTCTAGGAAATCCTCATCCTATGTGGCCTATATTCTTTTAACAAGTATTTTTTGGATGTCTTTGACCACTAGCGGTTCTATATTTATTATTACCCTTTTGTAGTGGGATATTTCCTACTGCTTTGGGGGCGTAAAATGGATTTGGTCTTCCCTTCTCAGTAACAAAATTTATTCTATTATGCTACACACCTAGTACAATATGGTAACAATCACCCTTATCGTGCGGAGTTTGCTACTCAGTTCTCTTAATTGATTGAGAAATTGCCACAAATGTCATGCGAGAAGTGCAGCGAAGGGAAGAAAACTGGGAGGCAAAGCAAAAATATATCCCATGGTGTATAAGGCACAAGGCAAAGAGAATGAAGAAAAAATTCATAACATTGCCCAATCTATTAAGTGAGTAGACTGAATCGGAAATTAATATTTCATTTCTTGCCTCTAAATAATCTTTTAATATCATCTACATCAAGTCTCTGAAATGCCAAGTAGCTATAGACACCTACCACTCAATGGGTAATTAACAGAACTGGAAGGAAAGAGGCATCGCAGTATCCCTGACATACTAGAGACAAAATGAAGTATGAATTTGACCTCCTCATAGGTATGATGTTAAAACACCAATTTGTGACCCTGTCCACGTATAACTCTTATGGAAGATGCCTACATTATGAATATGAAACTACTTAGAGAAAAAATCATGAAAGGCTGATTCTGCATTGGTATTGCCCATTATTATTGAGGCACATGTATTGAAGCAATAGGATTATAGGATTATATGTAGGATCAGCAGTATGTTATCTTTTGAAAGTATTACATGGTCAAAATTCAAATTTTCTAAGTCATACCCTTATAACAAGAACAGCTATTAACAGCCACAGTATTGATGTGAAAAATGTTGTTCTTAAAAGCAACATCACTGCTTGCAAATTGTGTTATAGTGCATAATATTTGTATATCTTTCAATCAGGTTAAAACTGAAAGATGAAGAAATGGACACGATTCTAGCAAAATTACCTATAACAGCTCACCTCATTGCTAATATTGCTTCTTTGATCGTGGAACTAGCCTTCCAAAAAAGTAAGGTGGCATTGATTGTCATAGCCTATAAACAAAATTTGATATCTATGCACCTTATTGAGTTACCTTATGAATCTATAACGAGCCATAGTCCCTCAGTTCCTAGTGGACTTAGTTAGAGCATTATTATTATTGCAATTACTCTTGTACAATCTCCTTTTTAATTTTTTTTTAATAATTTCCTTGATTTTCTTGTTACACAATTTTCCAACTTTTTTTGCCATATTCAAGATTGGATCACATACCTCCTACTCGTTGCACATCAACATAAGTAGGGAGGAGGACTTTGAGCAAATCAATGTCCATGAGATAGGGCATTAAACCTGGACAGGAACAACAGCTCAGACTGGAAACAATGATTTTTTTACTTTCTTGCTGACATTTAACAACAGGAATCAATTTGAACTTGGGAAGAACTTACTTCAAGTGCTCAATGGCAACTGCGGTGACTCTTATGCTTTTGAAAGCATTTTGAATGTGACTAAGAGACAGTTCCTCCGACAATGCACAAGTGAAATTCCTTTCCTATTCATGGACTTTACTTTGTTCAATGTCCTCCTCCCTACTTATGTTGATGTGCAACGCTCTTATGCTTTTTAAAGCGTTTTGAATGTGACTAAGAGACAGTTCTTTCTTCGACAGTTCATTTGAGGACATTTCTCACTCCGTTATTAAGACTAAGATACATGTCCTCCTGGTACAATTCACAAGTTGAACTTATTTTCTAATACAGTGCCAACCCTGGTAACAAGTCCTAAAATTTTGTCATGCCATCCCTTTAGCAAACATGCTAGACTTTCTTGTCACTAGCTTATTAGCCAACACATTGCACCACCTTAATGATAACTCAACACACCGGATTAGTTCTTCATCATAACTTGGAGGGTTTAAACTTTATGTGGATGACAGGTTGGGTGATCAAAGTTGACCAAGTCAAAATATGATATGCGCCAGTGACTAAGTTTGGCCAATTCATCACATGTCATGGTTAACCTGATTTCAGGGAGGAGGAAATGATCATCCTCATTCATTCATTGTGCTTGGGATCAACCATTAGGATTGTCTCAATTGATCATTTGATCACCCATAATTTATGTAAATATGTAACATGTATCATTGTAAAATGGTCTTAGGGTTGTTTCAATCATTCCCAATTTATGTAAATATGTAACATGTATCATTGTAAAATGGTTTGATGATAGCATAGGCAATAGCATATAAATGATACTCTATATTCTTTGTACCTTTCCAAGATCATCTTCATAGTTGTTCCCATTAATAGATTGTATAGATTGAACAATTATTTGTGCCTTGTTATCTACATTGTTTGATGGTTGTTCCATGATTCTATAGCTTTTTCCCAAGTTTACCCACACATAAGTTTAATATATGTCTCTTAATTGTCCTATGTTACTTTGCAAATTGCACATAGCGTTGTTTACCATTCATTCTCAACACTACGCACTTTTTAGTTTTCATGGTTTAATTTATTCTTGCGAAATGTTCCTCGCTTAGGCGAGGCAATACAGATGTTGCTTTTGCACATGATTATTATAATCCATTTTTATAAGCTTCCATGACCAAAACTGTGCACATCCTTTGTCATAGTACTTCACTTGTTCTCACAAAGCCACTTATTAAAGTCCATGTACAACCTTGGTAGTCAAAATCAACTAGTTCAATCTAAATTGGCTAGTGTGAATTGATTATTGGTAAAACTAGTTTAGGTTAGTGGCTAAACTAGCCTCTTCATCTACCAAATTGACACAAACCAACGGATTTAGACATTGAATCAGTTGGTTCAATGTGAAATTGGTCAACGATACGATCTAGATATGTTGATTAGGATGACCTATTATGACCCAATCAACCTTAAAAAGCCAAAAAAATAGGAATCCCCACAAAATGAAACCTAGTCCACTTCATTGTCCAATCGACCATGTAGTCTTTTTTCTAGTTGACCTTCTCTTTGGAATTGTATTTAACTTTGCAAGTTAACAATGACATTTACCTTTAGTTATATTTTGTTTTCATTAACTTAAATTTTACCATTAAAAGTTAAAGAGGGATACTCATTTTAGGATGTTTGGTGATGGAGTTAGACCCATTGGACCTCACACAGAGAAGATAGAAATTGGGGTGTTTTTCATCTTTTAGCACACACAACTACTTTTGGGCTAATGAGCTAGACTTTAGATTATCTATGTACCCATTTTTGTGATGATTTTTGGACTCTAGAGGTCATTGAGAGCATATATATATATATATATATATATATATATATATATATATATATACTCTTATAACAAATGCATCTCAAGACATATATCTTGATGTAATATTTCTATTTGCACCCTTACAAGCAATATAAATCAACCAACTTTGAATATTTGGTGTCTAATTGTTTAAATCTCCAGGGTTGCCATGAACTTGCTGCAGAGCGCCACCTTGAACGAGACAAGTACCTGCATCCACAGGTTGCCAAATCCTACTATGATCCTGCTCAGTGCCGAAATGAACACCATTTGGAGCGGGTTTAGAGTTCTGTCCCTGTCCACCGTCCAGTGGATACCAATTTCTTCCTGTCTCCACATGTCTAGGGCACCCACGACTAACCTGCTTGGCCGGCTTGCTGTTTGTCCCGTGAGCTTCCTTTCTAGTGCTGTCATGGCCCTGCACCACCCCCAGAGCCGAGAGGTACCTCTTCAATCCAGTCTCCCCAAAATTGAGTTGAATGCAGGCCTTGCAGCGATTGCATTGCAGAGCCGGAAGGTAGAAGTTTCCATCATTTCCACAGGCCATACTGTAACGTTCAGACACAGAGCGACAAAGATGGCAAAGCTGAGTGAGGAGAATGAGGGCAGATTCGTCACCCTGATCGAAGAAGTAGGAGCTGCGTCCCCTGGCACTTGCCTGCATTGAAGTCTCGCATGCGAGACAGGTGGAGTCAGACTGAGGATGCCGCCGAGAATGTCTTGGGGAGTCGGGCGAGGATCCAGAGCAAATCAAGCAATAGAGGTGGGGTCTGAAGTCCAATGCGGTGGCCCAATTAGGGCGAGGGTGGGAGTTATGAGCGCTATGAGTGTCAAGTTCACCCCTATGGGACCCAAACATTATCAAAATTTTGTCCATTTTTAACCATAAGACCACAATTTAACCCTTCTCCAATGTTTGCCATGGTGTTTGCTTGGTGGTTGTTTTTACTGAAAATGTGGAGGAGGGATATGGATCTTATTTCTTTGAGCTTGTGGAAGAAATGAAAGTGGTACTTTGAAGCGGGCTTGCGGGAGTTATTAACTAAGGCCCTTGCTTCTTTGATCACCAAGAGAGAGTCGCCAATAGCAATCAGTTCCTGCACGTTATTTTCCTTAGCTATTTCGATTCCTTTGATAAGGGCAAGCCACTCCGCATCATTGTTAGTCTGCCTCCCAATCCCCCATGAGTAGCCAGTCATCTTGCTTCCTTCGGAGTCCAGAAGAACTCCCCCCGCACCTGCCAACCTAGAAGTCTACTGAATTCTGAATGGGATCTAAAATTCTACTTTTTGCATATGAAGTCCAATGAGGTTGGAACCACTCTCAAACATCCTGAAACAATTAATGGTAATGTTAAAAATTTAAGTAAAAGGATGGAAAATAAAAGCTAAGGAGAATGTCACTTTTACCATTAATATTTCCAAATACTATTGCACCATGGTGATATTTTTTTTTGGAAACGCGACATCATTGATTGAATCCGTATCGAAAATGCGCGTTTTTATCTCAGAGATACGTTTCGTCCGTACAGTACGTGTTTCCAGGTTTTGAAACGGCGAAACACTGGAAACAGTGTTGGGACCCACATTTCTTGCAACATAGATTTAAAGAATATATATATGGCACCTAACTTCCCCTGCCATAATTAGAGATTTATATAATTTTAAAGATCAAATATAAATCTCTAATTATGGCAGGGGAAGTTAGGTGCCATATTTAGAAAACCAAAACAATAAATAAACTAAATCATATATGGAGAAATATTAAAACTTAGAAAAATTCTTGACCTCTGAAATGTAATTATGAATGATTAGAGCTAGCCCACCTGGCTATATAATCATTAATATTTTTAATAGATTTATGTCTCATTTTTACTCGATATTATGATGTATGTATCATTGGGTGAGATATGATGGTTTTGGAAATCTATTTAGTATTTAATCATAGTTTTTGCCCTCTGAAAAGTATTTGAATGGTTATTAAATTTCAATATTTTATTTATAATCATTGATATTTATTATAGTTTTATGTCTCACTTTTACTTGATATTATGATGTTATATATCATTTGGTGAGACAGGATGATTTTGGATATCCGTTTTACAGATATTATTGGTTGAATAAATATCATAATTTAAGTTTGATTTTGATTGGGAATGCAATTTTATTTGGATTTTTTTATTTAGTTATATGTGGTATATAATTAATATTAAAATTTTAATAGTAATTTTTATTTTATATTGTACTCTGTTTTAATTTTTGCTTGTATTTATATTGAAATGTGTTTTGATTTCTTAATTTTATTATTTTGGATTTTTGAAAACAATCATCAATACCTTATTTAAAAAAAATACAATTTATAATTTTTTGTGAAATTAAAATTAAGTAACAATTTATGTGAATGTAAATTGAGTTGCTGGAACGCCATGAATTTATTGTTTAACAGGAAAAAGTGAAAGTCAAATATCAACACTTTAAATGTTTTAGCATGTTTATCTTTGACTTGCAGTTGCATCTGCATAGATATTATGAAAACTATCCTATTATGGACATCTAAAAGTTAACTTCAACAGAGATTAAAAGATACAAAGTTATTGTTTAAATATTTATCGAGGTCATAAATTTTAAAATGACCCTTGTGATTTGATATCCGTTGTGATAAACTGAAATAAAAGCAAGAAATCCAGTTCAGCGTCTTAGCTGGTGCATCGCAATTACAACAAATTAATGTGCCCTTAAATATCTTCCCAACTTTATCCTGAGTCCTGTTGGATACATCTTCAGAATATGACCATAATGCAATTTTTTTGTTTATGTTAATTTTGTATAGTACTTTTCCTGTACATAAAACTCTTTTTTGTTAGTATATCACGAGGCACTACAGTCTGTTAATTGCTCCTAATTCGTGAATTTACAGAGATCACCTTGCAAATTATACTAAAGATTACACAGCTCAGGTTATACTAGGGTACTGTGCAACATACATTTTCATGCAGACATTCATGATTCCTGGAACCATATTCATGTCCTTGCTAGCTGGAGCTCTTTTTGGAGTAGCCAGAGGTCTTGCCTTAGTTCTTTTCAATGCTACTGCTGGTGCCTCGTCCTGTTATTTTGTGTCAAAGCTGATTGGTAGGCCTATTGCCTTTTATTTGTGGCCAGAAAAGTTAAGGTTCTTTCGAGCTGAGGTATTATGACACTAAATCTCTATACATGGTGTTTTTAGTATGAAAAGCATTTCTGACACAGCACACAACAGTTATATTTTAGTAAATCTTTTTCAATAGTGTCCAGGTAATTGCATTCATCAATTTGACTTCTAGCTTAAACTTTATAGTTTTACTTTATTTAGCCACCAGATGATTAAACTCGGTTTTGGATTTTTTGCACTACATGTAGTCTGGGGAATCAAAGTTTGATGATGAGCTATATGTATGACAGGTGGGCAAACGCAGGGAAAACTTACTGAATTACATGCTTTTCCTAAGGATAACACCAACATTGCCAAACACATTCATAAATGTTGCATCACCAATTGTAGATGTGCCATATCATATATTCTTCATTGCATCATTCTTTGGGCTTATTCCAGCTGCTTATGTTACAGTGAGGGTAAGCTGTTTCAATTTGCTGACCTAATTTACAGTACATTCTTTTTAAGTTATTCATGAGTTTGGTTTCTTTTTGAAACATCGTGGCTACTGTTACAATGTCAATGCTTACATTAATATATCATCTCAGAAAATAGTAGTCAGTAAACTCTACTGGAAGAAGCTTGGACTTCAACCCAAACCAATCCGTTGCTTGTCAAACTCTGATTTAAAATGAAACAGCAGAAAAAAGACCATTCGAAGCTTCTGGCGATGAAACAATTTATACAATTAGTGTGTGCATGCACATCCATGTAGATCTAATGTTGAAAACAGCTTCTGACATTTGCAGAAATAAACATATCCAGTAGTGCACCTAGTGTTGAAAATAGCTTCCGACATTTGCAAGAAATAAACATATGCACAAGATTCAGAGCTTCTTTACTACTAGCATAGCTCCATCTAAAACCCAGATCTATCAAGCACCGAGAGGAATCCAATTTCTTGAGGTGTAAATTAGTTTTATCTTAAATTTTGATCCCTTAAGAAATTTGCTCCCTCTCAATGCTTGATAGATTTGGGTTTGATCTATGCTGGTTTTAAGTGTTTTACTTTATGAGCTTACATTAATTCTTTTAATTACTTTTTATTTTTGGCTGTTGAACAGCTTGCTACTCTCCGTGCAATAATGGAAACCGTTCATAGAACAGATACTATTCCCCTGTTGTGTGTATAATGCGTTGGGCACCTTAAGGCTTATACAATTAAGGAAATACAAAAAGAAGCAAGTTTTGAGAAATTGAGAATCACCATAAATTCTTGATAAATTCCCTAATTTCCAGTACAACCTAACTCCACAATGAAGCGCCAGTGTTGAATTGCAGCATCGGGATGGAAATTGGAAATCCAGCCTTTTCTGCTATGTGCAATCTGGGCTTTTTTTAGCTTGACCTTTCTGTGTACCTTCTATGGAGATTTTTGATTCCATGTTTCTTAAATGGATCAGGAAAGGAATTCTAGGAGGGAATAGCAATTCAGAAATAACTATATTGTAAAGACTGTAGGTTTTGATCTTCTCGTTCTCACTGGCACAAGGTTCTCACTGTTTTCTGTGCTCTGTGTATCTGCTTTGAATGATGATTATTGCTTGGACTAGAAATAAAATTCCAATTCAGAGCTATACATTAGTCAACATATAGTGTAAATGGCCACCCAGAACCCTATTGTAAATGACCAGTGTTGAGTTCCAGTATCAGGATGGAAAATTGGAAATCCAACTTTTTTGCTATGTGCAATCTGGGCTTTTTGGCTCCTTTCTCTGTACCTTTTATGGAGGTTTTTGTTTCCGTGTTTCTTAAATGGATCAGGAAAGGAAATCTAGGAAATAGAACTTTAGAAATAACTATATTGTAAAGACTCTAGGTTTTGATCATCTTGTTCTCAGTTCTCACTGGTACAGGGTTCTAACCGTTTTATGTGCTTAGGGTATCTGCTCCGAATGATGATTATTGCTCGGACTAGAAATTAAATTTCAATTCAGAGCCTAACATTAGTGAAACATATAGTGAAATGGCCACCCAGAACCCCATTTAATACATTATATCATGTCCTTCAGTATTAGTTGCCTGTCACAAGCCTATAATATTTAGCTTTCACTGCCCATCTTTAACTGGTTATCTGCTACACGGCTGCTTTTTAGCTGTTGATGATGATCATAATTTTAAATATCAAATGCCAATTAACAAGCACTAGCTAATAGTCTGCGTTACTGCTAGAATGTCTTTGGGTTGGAATGAATACCACTTATGTGCTCTGGTTTGATGAACCATCCTTTGAAAAGTGATATCTTCAAATATTTTGTATCTGTAAAGAGTTCTGGTTAAATGGTCCATAAACATGTATGTTTTTGCTTTATTTTTCTAGAGTTGCATGATTTTTTATGACAGGGAATAGTAGTGTCCCATGGAACATACAGGTACCTAAACATAACACATGCGTGTAAACAGGTAAAAGTAAAGACATGCAGGTAGATAAAGAGACAAATGAGTAGGAACATTCAAAGAATAATGGTAGAATTTAACTAGTGATAATACTCCATGGCATATGTCTATCTAGTATCAACTGTTCGTCATTATTGCTTGTGAGGGAGATCTCCGTACCATCCTTCTTTATATACACAAGACGGGGTTTCTGCCCACTTTTTGAGATTAAGAGGCAAAATGGAGTTGATGTTTGTTCTCACCTTAGCTAGAAAAAGTTCATGTTTACTTATCCAGTTTTGCTTAGGATGAATGGTTTCTTGGAGGCATTTTTTTTTGCTTTAATGTCCGTCATTACCAAGTATTTCTGATAATTTCTGTCTCCTTTAGCCATGCCAAGGAAGAGGCTAAGAGGTCCATTGTATATACTAATATAACCGTCCACTTTATGTATTTTTCTTTGGAAATATTTTTATGTAAATACAAGAGAATTAAACAAAAAAAACAGTACTTTTCTTCTCCAATAATCTTGAGATCATAGTGATAGTTTCATGGGTTTATTCAGCATATAACTATACTCCTTTAGTCTACGAATGAGATTATAACTTTCACAAACTGTTTCGTGGGAAAAGTGAAATAGGTTTGTTAAGCTTCAATTAGGATTGGAAGTTTTTATTGAACTGATTGATAAAAACTCTTACAAGCTATCACGTGTGTTAATTGAACTGATGCTTTGACTAAGGCTGTTATAAAGTATGACATCATTGTGTTTCTGTCTATGTTTGAAGGCTGGCCTCGCCCTTGGAGAGCTAAGATCCCTGGGCGACTTGTATGATTTCAAGACAATTGCTACATTATTTTTTATTGGCATTATCTCCATCATTCCTACCCTTGTTAGCAGGAAGAGAAAAAACTCGTGAAGCTGATCTTCCTTAATGCAATCTTATTATTGTTCTCTAAATGAATTCCAGCTCCACTTTATATACGGGAGTTGTGCCATCACTATGTTCGTTCGTCTTGTTCAGAATGTATTTTCTGCTGCGATTAATTGGATTTCATTTTGGAGGGTCACAGTTGTATTCATTCAATTCTTACTCTGTAAAATAAGGTTTCTCCTTGTAAAATGGGTTTTCGTTCCCGCGTCGGGACAGACTTGATTTTTTGGAGGTTGTTCAAAGGCGGGGACAATGTTCAAAGCTCCTAACAGCTAATGTGTGCCTCCTTTCATTTTGGGAGGCAGTTGGAGGATAACAACCATGTTGAAATTTTAACTGATAATGTGGTTTGAAGCAATTAACATCTCTGAATCAATGTTTTGTTCAGCTTGCCACTAAAGGTGGCTATGCTCTACATTTAATATTATGTTGAAAAATTTAATATATTAGGAACTGCCGTTGGATGCTGCAATTGTTTCTCTACTGTATGCGATCTTCTCATTGATTTACAATTTTAATGAAAACTCCACACTCTAAGAGAAGATTACGTTGTTGCAAATAAATTAGAATTGAACAAATTTTCAATATTGAACCCCTTAGCGCAACTATAATGTTTGAACTATAATCAGGGAGAATGTTACATCTGTGGGTGTGACAATGACCTAGTGTTACTGAAACTCCACCTGAAGTGTTGGAAACACTTTTCTGCGTTTTGAAAACGTATCCTTGTAGGAAACTCCTTTGAAACATGTTTCTGTGTAGAAAACTCCTCCGAAACATGACTGAAACGTACGAGTGGTGTTTCAGATTTTTCAAACGCTGTATCGACCATTTTGGTGGTGTTTCAGAATTTTGAAATCTTGTATCGATCGTTTTGATTGGTATTTCGATCGTATCGGTCGGCATATTGGCCGTTTCAACAGACATTTTTTTTCCTAAAATGCTCGAAAACATAAAAATAATAAATACTAAAACTAAATTCTTACAAACTAAGTTAAGAAATTTATGAATGGTGTTTTTGAATTTTTTGTGTATTTTTTTTCAATTATATATCTTTGGGCAATCTTATTCTAATTGTTTTTTTTGGTTGAGAACATATAAATAAGCAGTTTTATTGTAATTTTTATTTTATTTTATATTTTTGGTTGAGAACATATAAATAAGCAGTTTTATTGTAATTTGTATTTTATTTTTTTTGGTTGAGAACATATAAATAAGTAGTTTTATTGTAATTTTTCTTTTCTTTTCTTTTCTTTTCTTTTTTGGTTGAGAACATATAAATAAGCAATTTTATTCTAATTGTTATTTTATTTTCTCCCTAGGTTGAAATAAGCAAATTTATTCTAAATTTCGTTTTTATTTTTTTATATTTTTTTGGTTGAAAACATATAAATAATTATATTGAGTTTAATCAAAATCACTATATCACATGACTGAAACCGGTTTAAGTGGTGTTTCAAAATTTTCAAATTCTAATTTTTATTTTATTTTCTATTTTGGTTGAGAACATATAAATAATTATATTGAGATTATAGACTTATGAAAATTGCATTAAAGTCTAGCCAAAATTATTTCAGATGTATCACATAACTTAAACCTGTTTAAGTGGTGTTTCAAATTTTGTATGGACCATTTTGATGTTGTTTTAGAAATTTGAAATGTCGTATCAATCATTTTGATTGGCATTTCAATTATTTCAATCATTTGATTGGTATTTCAATTATTTCAATCGGCATATTGGCAGTTTCAAAAAATGCTCGAAAACATAAATTAATAAAAATAACGAATACTAAAACTAAATTATTACAAACTAAGTTAAGAAATTCATGAATGGTATTTTTGAATTTTTTTTTCAATTAAATATCTTTGAGCAATTACAACAATTTTTATTCTATTTTCTTTTATGGTTGAAAACTTATAAATAATTAATATACATAATTATGTTGAGATCAGAGGTTTCTGAAAATTGTTCATAAATTCTAGTCGAAGTCATTTAAGGCTCAAGCAAGGTTGACATAAAGATGCCATGTCATGGTTAAAGATGTGGAGGTTGATGAAAATGTCACTTTGCAAAATATAGATGATATTAAAAATATTATTATTTCGAAATTTAAAGAGAAGTTGCGGTGTGATGAAAATTTAGAGGATAAAAGAAAATAAAATTATTACAAGGAGGTCATTAACCATAATCTTGAAGATCAAAATTATCTCTCTGTTTTAACTAGCATAAAGAAGGAGATCCACATAGCTAATATAAGAATGAACTCTCATGAGTTTCATAGTGAAACATGGCATTGTACTTGTTAGATGCCCATTAAGGAAAATAGATGATTGGTTGAGCACACAAACCAAATACACAAGTAGGATAACCAAAAAGATAGAAAAGATTGGTGTTAAGCACATCATTCTCATTAATCAAATGTATATTTATACAATGAGAATGCTTCTTGGTTGTCTTCCAAGAGGTCCCTTGGACTCCCGAGTGACTCTTCACCTATGACTTTTGGTCTTTTCCTCCTGTGAATAGGGAGATAACATAATAATAATTATAATACCAAGGGTTATGTTCCCAACAATTCTCTCCTTAATCCAAAGGAGTGTATGTGAGTCTAAGAAAAGAGTGCTGAATAACCGGAAGTGGACAGTTACCACTGTTGAACATTTCCAACTTGACAATTTCAATTGTCAAGCAAGTTAATATAAGATGACTTCTCCTACCAAATACAAGTGCTCTTTGAAGTGGTGGTTTTGGTTGACCACAAACCGAAAGAGATAATACCGAAAGAGATAATAGAAGCTGAAGTCTTCTACTAAGTGGGTGGTTTAATGTTGATCACAAACTCTTGAACTTGACACGAAGGCTCAGAGGTTTTGTTTGGAACTTGGAACAAGGGCTCAATAGTTCTTTGGAAATTGGTGATGTGGGGACCACCATCTGATGTCTAGCAAAGGATGAAGTCTTCTACTAAATGTGTGGTTTTAGTTCGCTTGTTTGTGACGATATTCATTCCCTACTGTTAGGAACAGTGTGAGGAGTGTAAAATCTCATGGTGTCAAAACTATACGCAAAACACATAAGTAATATGGAGCAAGGTTCTCTTCTGTCTTCTTGCTACATCTTTGAATTTGGCCTTCGAAACTAGTTGTGGCCCAAGCTTGCTTGATTTGGCTTACATGAAGAAGGCCATGATTGCTTGTTATTAGAATGTCAACGCTTCGAAACTTGAAGCCTGACATCATGTTCACATCATGTTCCCCCCTATCAGGTACAAGATAAGAAGCAGTAAAATTTTCTAGTGCAAGTTTCACTCTTGCAGGTTTATTCAGCTTCACACACTTATTTGAAGAATGGTTACGCTTCCTGCCATTAGAGAAAATTTGAGGTCTAAAACGGGTCTTTTAAGGAAAATAATAAAATAGTATTTATGAATTTTGGAGGAAAAGAGAAAAAAACTACATTTTTTCTTCGTATTTTCAACATATCTCCCTGTCGTTTTACTCAAATTTTGAGTAGGAGCACTCGTTGGATGCAAATTTAATTTAATTCTGCATCCAACGAGTGCTCTCGCTCGAAATTTGAGTAAAACGACAGGGAGATATGTTGAAAATATGGTTGACTCTTTTCTTGAAATTCTATTGGTTCTTGAATTCATGGGCTCTTTTTCTTATGAGGTGGCTCGTTTTCTTACAAGGTGGCTCGTATTCTTATGAGACCCAGTTTAGACCCCAAATTTTATCTAATGAATGCTGACAAAGATGAAGATCAAAATACTGATCTTTCATATGGCCAATTCGATCACCATGTTGACATCTAAAACTCTAAACAGGTTATACATCTTCTGATATTGTTTCACTATGTGCTGGTAGCTGATAAGAATCATTTTCAAAAAGAGGTTTGTTCTGAACAAACACTAGTTCAGAATGTTGATTCATTTTCTGTACATCGTCCTCTTTGGCTTTCAAATCATGTAGATAATTGATGACAGTTTGGAAAGTATCTTTGTTGATTGTGATTGAGTCGTCTACATCATTAAGTACTAGAGTGTTCATCAACTCTAATATTTCTTCATTTTGAGACATTGCGAGGATTGTTTGAAGCCTCTTTGTGTAGGTAGGATCAAATTAACTCAATCAAACAACAAGCTTCTTGCAACTCCGCTCTTTACAAACTAGACTCAACAGACTCAAACTCAAAAAGTGAAGGGTGTTGGTTTAAGTCGAGAATGCACTCAAATACAACATGCAATTCAACTTTTCCTTTAATTTGATACTGTATAAAAACACATGCAAGTACCAAAAAATGCTCTAGAACTTCCAAAAAACAATTGTTTGCAAGTTACACTCTTGAATGTTGAATTTGATGAATCTGTTATTTCTGAGTTCTTAAATGATGATGATCTGCAACTTCTTCTTTTGGAGCAGTTGTAGCAACAATTGCAAACTTGCTAGGACCAAACCAGTCCCAAGTCTTCTCTTGAAAGCTCAATATTGTTAGCCAATTGCAACTTTCACAATGCCTACAATTTAACAATGTTTGGAAGCAAACTAGAGATAGGTGCTGGTCTTTAAGTCTTTGCCACATTTTTCAATACAAACTTTGCAAATATTCAAACTACACTAACAATCTCTGCAATAAGCTCTTTACAATACAATTAATCTTCAAGGCAAGCTTGTATCCATGCTCTTCCAGGTTTGTATCCACTACCTTCCAGTCTTCAATACGCATGCTTGTTTTCTATAGTTGAGATGTGGGGCGTTCGCAAAACAACCAAGAGAGCTCCACGAACCTTGGTGGTCTCTTCACGCAAGTGTTCACCTAGGTATCACTCCAACATTGCACTGCAAATCACAACAACAATAGTCTTTGATAAATACAAAGGAATTTCTCTAATATATGGAGTCGACTCCAATATATCTATAATGTGAATAACTATTTGCAACTTGCAGTATTAAAGAACTGGTTACTAGACTTGTTACAAGTCACTCCAACTCATAGGTCCAACATGATCTCCACGTGGTCTTCACAATAGATTTCATTCAATGTGCTCTCATTTAACTCATTCCCTGCACGATGCAGCTCTTCACATCAAGTTCAAGGAAGAAAAATGCAACAGGTCCTTTGTGGATATGAGCATTTAAACAACACCAGCAGTCCACCAGAGATATGGCAATTGCACAATTTCCTAGTTACACAGAGATTCCACAACACACAATATTATGTAGACTCACTTCTCTAGAAGGAAATATACAATGAATCAATCTCTTCCACATGTAGTGCTTACTCAAATGCAGTTACCAACATGTCTACAAGCTCCACTCCTATTCTCCTAAGGTCATCGTCGACGAGATTCAGTAACGCTTCTATCAACAACTTAGCAGGTTTCATATTTTGTCTGAGTTTGATGAAGGGAAGCAGAGTTGTCGCAGGTGTCTAGCTAGCCACAACCAGGGGCGTAGGATACCCCAATCTTATTCGGTGGCAATGAAATCTACATGATTTGCTTCTGTCTTTTATGATGATAGTAAACTCAACAACAATTTAAGGTTCAAATATCCCTAGGAGGATCACCATGGGATGACAATCCTTAGGAGGGTGAATGATAACTAAAACACTTGTTGGTGAACGTCGATTGGAGAGATTAATGAGGTCACCGGAGTAGTCTGGCTGGTGGCTAAAAACAAAAACGCACAGGTAGAGGTGAGGAATATGCATGTAGGTGAACTATTTTGGGGAGTCCACAAAGAGAGAATGGCAGAGGTAATGTACAACACTCCGGGACATAAAGAGGCCGGTGGAGATCAGACAAAGAGCAGAAGAATGTGTCAGAATGCAAGCTGAAGAAATAATTGACTGAGCAGCTGCATAAATGAACAGAGGTTAGAGGGCAGACTGACAAGCAGAAAATGGCAGGTCATAGGCCACACATATACCACCGTTAGATTCCCATTAGGGAAAATAGATTATTGGCTGAGCACACAAGCCAAATACACAAGTAGGATAACCACTAAGATAGAAAATAGAGGCCTTGAGCACATTATTCTCATTAATCAAATGCATATTTTTACAATGAGAATGTCTCTTGGTTTTGTCTAGTGACTCTTTCCTTTCACTTATGATTTTTGGTCTTCTCCACACGTGAATAGGGAAATAACATAATAAAGTCCTAACACCAATGATTATGTTCCTAATATTACTTTTCCTAAAACTCTGTGGGATGAAATGATCTGTCATCTTTGTGAGACTATGAGTGTTGAGGATGAAAAACACTTCCTCTTAAATTACCGTGCGTACATCTACATAAGATCTCAGTTTCAAAATTTTCTTACAATACAAACCTGTCCAACCTTTTATCTTATATCAAAATTATAGTAATTTAGGAATGCTCATCTCCAAGTTTTTTGAGCACATATATAAAACTCTAAAGTAAATCAAGTAGTTCCTTACTTTTCTTTTTTAAGGTCTAATGGACTATCCATATCTAAATGGATATTAACTATCATTATTATTACCATCAAATATAATAATTTTATATCTATTTATATTTTTATTAATTTTTATATTCTACTTTATATCTTAATTTCAATTTATCAAATTAATATAATTTTTTTATATATATATTGTTAGTTATAATAATTTATTACACTATCCAATTTATAAAATCATAATTAACTTTTACCTTTTGTTTCTCATTTTTTTTTCATTTGATTTATTTCCTTACATATTTTAATAAACAAAAAATTATGCTTACTATCAAGCAAATGAACAAAAGCTCCACAACAACAAACAAGTGAATTATATGTCTAATACGAGAATATTCTAAACAATACTTCACCCCAAATTGTATATACTACATATGCATAAAATAATCAACATCCATTCAATATGGAATGCACTTAAACAAAAAGTGAATTATATGTCTAATACGGGAATATGAGTTATTCTAGTTTAAATCCAATGTCATTAACATTTATACACACTTGTTATGAATAATCACCCACAATTTTAATTATTTTAATTAATAGTAGTTTTAAAATGTCACGATATGGACTTTTTTGACATTTTTTTCATCATTTTTGTCTTAAATCTGATTAAAAGTTGAGAAGAATTATTGGAGTTACAAATATAAATTGTCTAGATTGCACAATCAAAATGCAGTAGGGGTATTTGATGGTTTTGAATCCATTTATACATTAAAAAATATAACAATGAAAATTTGTAATTTGACCAAAGATTGTATAATTAAATTTTGGTGATGAAAAGTGGAAAACAAATCAAAATCTTATAACATTTAGACAACCACTTTCCATTATACTCATGACTCATACATAAATTTTCAACTCATTAAAATGCCTAAATAGTGTGTCTTCAATTGGTTATTTATGAACACTACAAAGTTTTAAAAGTAATTCTATTTAAAATTAATTCATTTAATTAAAATCTCTCGCTCGTGTGAGAAATATAAAATTAAATTATATATATAAGAATGGATGTTATTACATAACAATTATAAGTGATTGCATGGGTCAATTTAATCATTTAGAGATTCTAGTGTAAAAATATTTGCACCATTGTAAATGGTCAAATATTTTACTAGTTAAAGGGTCCAAGCTTTGTTTTCTATGTATTTATAGGAGTAGGGGAAGGTGTAAGTGGATCAATAGTAGTGTAAGTGACAATGACTTGCATTTAGTTTAATTTCAAAATATTCAAGCCTACTTTCAGTAGTTTTGTTTCATGTTCAATAACAATAACAATAGTCTATGCATGTTTCAAGTCTACTAATGAAGTAAGACACCTAATACATAGTCAACAATGTATGAAAATATGGACGCTCGCTCATAGGAAAATCCTTACTGGAGACAATCTAATAAAAAGAGGCATCATGGGGCCACATAGATGCACACTTTGTTGAAGGAATACTGAGTCAATTGACCACTTATTTTTGGATTGCCATTTTGCAAAAACTGTCTGGAACCACATGCTCCAAAGCCTTAGTGTGATCATGACGGACTTCATATCCACCACTTGCATGCTTAAAGATTGGAAGTCCATCTACCCGTCCCCTCTCTCTCAAAAAAAACCTTGGTCGCTCATATGGCTTACGATTCCAAAATTCACATGCTAGAAGATTTGGCTAGCAAGGAATAAAGCCTTATTCCAGGACATATATACCTCCTCCCTGCAAGTTGTTGGTTAGGCCAAAGGTCTACTCATCGAATGCATGCATTCTTCCAACCTCAAGGCGGATACAAACCTCAATGCTAACGAGCTCCATCGGCCGGGCACTCTCCCTCCCATCCTAAAAAAGGATGTCAGATTACGACCTCGAAATATGCCACATTGGCAAATCAAGCTTACCAATCCCGAATTTCTGGATTGGAGAAACAACCAAAACATTAACAGCTTGCATTTTGATGGCACATCCAAAAGGAATCCCAGTCCGGCCAGAAGAGGAGGAGTCTTATTCTCTACAGGAGGCATGACGGAATTCAAATATAGGTGGGGATTGGGAACTTGTTCCAACAATCTCACATAAGCTCTGGCCCTCTTGAAAGGATGTCAAATTGGCAAAATTCGGAAAATTGAGAAAATTAATGTATTTGGAGACTCCAACTTAATTATACAAGCTCTCAATATGCACATTGAATTCAATGATCTAGCAATAAGAAGGATCATCCATCACATTCGGAAAATCGTGATCTCATTCACCCATTTCAAAGCATACCATATAATGAGGGATTTAAACCAAGAAGCGGACATAGAAGCCAAAACTGGCACTAGTCTCGAGTATGGGAAACTCAAACTCTCGAATGGAGAGATGGATCACAACAATATCCCTTAGCATACCAGCTTCATCACCTATTTAACTGAAGCTGATTGCGGGCACTTTCCTTTGGCTGCGGGCTTCCAACACTCCTCCAATTTCATCATCTATTTAAATGGAACAAGCTGCGGGATTCCTCTTGACGTCCTCTCGGCTCCTGCGGGCATTCTCCTTAGGATGTGGGCTTCCTCTTAACATCCTCTTGGCTCCTGCGGGCTTCCTTTTGGCTCCTGTAGGCAACTTAAATTCAACCAACGTTTTTAGGATCAACATTCTGAAATCTGAAGATTATCATATTTGCAATTGGATCCATTTAAGAAATTTGAACTATGCAATAAACTTAATTGGCGAAGCCATGGTTCCTCATTACTCTTCCTTTTTTTTTCTTAATACATCTTATTCGTTTTTGTGAAAAAAAAACAATGTATGAAAACAATTTATATTAGAAGATCCATGAATATCAAGTTGAACTTAAAACTAAGGTAATTTCATCGTTGATATATATGATGTATAGATTAATGTGTCCAAGGATGGAATTTGACAGGAAAAATGCCCGTCATGGGCCATTTTTCCCGTCAAATACGACCTATATTTCATATTAATCGTCAGAAAAAACAAAGAAAACAGTAAAACGTTTATATTTAGTGTTGAAACCGTCATTTTTGACGGGTGAGATTTGTCCCAAATTCCTACCCTGAATGTGTCTAAAAAACATACTCTCATTATAAAAATCCACAACCCCATCCAAAATAATTGAAATATCAAATAGCACATGCAATTCAAAACATGTATAAATTGTAGACATATAATTATGCAAACTATTACTATTCTTACAAATAAAAATTCATCACAAACTTATTAAACATGGTTAATACATATAATTAATCTATGTACATTCTTAAGCTCACCATGTATATCTATAACTAGAACATGTAGGTATTTGGTTATGACATATAGATCCTTAATTTATTCTTGAAGATATAATTGTTTGAGTCCCCAAATATACCATTTAGATATTTAGTCATAATTAAATATATGGTTTAGGGACAAGTTTTTAGTTTTCAATGTGAACTAATCATTTTCCAACTATGAAATATGAATTTATTTTTCAACTATGAACTAATTATTTTCCAATGGTGAAATAATAATTTATTTTCCAACTTCTAGACCATGTCAAAGTTATAGAAAAATTCCAGTTGGTTTATAAAGAATAATGGATTTAAATTTAAGTTCTATTAAGTAATAATGAATTTAATAGTGCTTTGAAGCTAATGTAATAATAAAGCACTATTAGGGAAGAGATCGGACCTTTTTTTCCTGCGCGCTGAGACGATTGAGTGGCCGCCGCTCACCCTTCTAGGGTTTCCCTGCGCGCTTGCTCTGCTCCAGGCCGCCGCCCCCATGGCCATGCCTAGGGGAGGGCACTCCCCTCCCTCCACCCCTCTCTCTGCTGAAGAAGCGTTCTGCAGGTTGATTAAGCCATCAGGAAAGAAAACGGTGGCACCTGCCATCCCGAAATTTATCAAGAAACTTGATTCTGGTCCAGAAATCGACCTCCCGGTTGAACAGCCCATCAAGATCGCCCTGGACTTGGCCGAGCGAGGATTGGTAGGCCAGTTCATGGGGCTTTGGCCCTCAACAAGGACCACAGATGATTGGATCCAAAGGAATTGGAGACCCCAGCTTAAGAACATCGTCACCTGCTATCCGGTTGGATGGGGATTCTTCGTGTTTGAATTCATAGCCAAGGAGGATAGAGATCTTATCTTCAGAATCGGCCCGTACTTCATGGGAACACAAGGCCTCTACCTCAACAAATGGACTCCAGATTTCGATCCAGAAGTTGATGTTCCAAAGGAAGTTCCGGTATGGGTGAGGCTCCCAAATCTCCCCATCCACTGTTGGAACATCCAAACATTGGAGAAAGTCAGGAATGCGCTTAGGAGATACATTGACAAAGCCGAGAACAAAGGCCAGTACACATGCACCAGAATATGTGTAGAAGTAGACCTTGAAGCAGGCCTCCCGGAAGCAGTTAAGCTAAAAGCACGGGGGGTTCACTATCAAGGCAATATCATATCACGTCCATTCATATTGGGGGTTTGAATACTCCTAAAAACCTCAGAAATATATTGCCTCGTATTAAGGGGTCGAGGGGGGGTTTTTAATTCGACATAGTAATATAAATATTGGGGGTTATTTTATTTGGGTGGGTTGAGGAATAACCTCCAAATCGTGGGATGTATACACACCTTCAAATCATGGGATCAATTCATACCTCCAAATCACGGGTTGGATTCATAATAGTCCTATTTTTGCGAAGGAATAACCTCCAAATTGTGGGCTAGATTCATACCTCCAAATCATGGGATGAATTCATATTAGTCCTAACTACTGCTAAGGAATAACCTCCAAATTGTTGGTTGTACTTATACCTCCAAATCATTGAACTTATAAAGTCTTATTTTTTTAAGAATAATTTTCTTCATGAATGGGATTTATCTAAGCTTTCGTTGGCCCTAGGGCGATGAAAATGGGTAGTAAGAAAATCAGAAGAAAAATAATAAAATTCAAAAATGTGATCTTTCCCTTGATGAGATGTGCTCTTAAATTCTTAGTCAATTGTTCCTCCATCCATAAATGTGTTCTATCCTTTTACATTCCTAGTGTTGTTTGAATAATTTAATGTGATATGTGCCTCCATTCGGTTGTTGAGGTTCACATTTTTATGATGCAAGCAATTTTCCCATCCATATTTTGTCACCCATTGAATTCCTCGTGGGGCCTTCATAGTTTGTTATTTATTTTATACCACTTGCAGTCTAGTTGGGCAGGAAATGTTCAGGAAACTCCTGGATCCATAGTTTTTTATATTTATATTGGATTATGGTGCTCCTCCATAGATGCGTAAATTGACCTATACAAATTTTATGCGGGTTTAAATTTTTTACTTAGTTGCAATGAACTCAACAATTGAACTTATTTTCTCATTTTTGCATGAGTCATGATTTACATTTTCGTGGTTGTTACAAATTAAAAAAAGACAAAAAAAAAACAACCATCCTCTAAAAGCATGTCTCCCAAAAAAAATGCTTATTTTTTATGCACATAAGGGCCAATTCATGTAGAATAAAAAAAAAACATATTCCATCTATTAGATATATGCATACCTTTCTTTGCATTTGTTCTTAAACATCTATATACTTTTCTTTTGCAAAAAAAACAAAAACAAAAGAGGATTGGGAGAACTCCAATGCTCAATGGTTGTTTCAATCAAACCTTTCTCTATGCAACCAAGAAAAGTGAGATCAATCTTTCTTGGCTTACTGGAAACAAGAAAAGTTAGATCAATCTTTCTTGACTAATTGTTTCATTCAACTTTTTGTATTTTTCTTTAACATTTTCACATTGACAGCTACGAATAGTTGTTAGATTGAGTTATATTTGGCACATTCATAACTATAATTTGAATTCTTATATGCAAGGCATCCATCTTAACATTGTAATGGAATTGACATGAACATGGGTGAAAATCTAAATCCTTATTTACATACCCTATGTGTTATCATTACCATGAAATGGCATCATATAAATTTCACCATCTCTGTATCTTTATAACTATTGCATGCTTGAAACTTAATAATGAATATTTATCACTCTCCTATAAAGATAAAAAAAAACTAGATATAACCCAAGAAAAGGTAACTAAATGTTGTTAATTCCCTTGCTTGCAAGAATAAATGTATAGTAAGTGGAGGCAATTCACTGCATCTTCTGAAAGAACCAAATCTAAGATATGTATATGATCATATGGTGTTATTGGGAAGTAAGAGGAATTTTTATTTGTTCATTTGGGTTCAAACATCAATGATGTTTGTTTTGATAGGAAGGTAGCGAAGTCCATCCATGAAAGGGTTTCGATTTTTCATTTTTATGAAGTTTAATTTATTAATCCTATAGAAAACATGAGCTCTCTATGTCTATACTTGTATTTACGTGATATAAAATTGGTAGATTGACAGGATGTGGTGTGAAACATCTACAATTCTCATATTTTCCAAGCATTGCACTGACTATTGGACTATCAGTATTTTACATTCTTTGTTACATTGATCTCTTGACTAGGTTTCCTTTTACGCATTTTTCCTTCCCCATTACTATTTCGTTGGGCCTTCCACTATCCAACGCTACAAATTGATCAGTTTCCCCTACAATCTCGGTGGGATCATTATTAGCATTATACTATATTATTTATCTTGTTTGTTTATACTTAGATGCGTTATGGATCCTATTTGTTACAAATTGATATTATGATATAAAGGGGGTATTAAAATGGGTTAATAAAAATGGACACCTACAATATCTGGTGAAACTAGGGGTTTTCTTAATTGGAAAAGTATATTGGGAGGGGGGTTCAATAATACAATTTTAGGAAGATTTTTCCAATATTTAATGAAATTAGGGATATTCTTTAATATCCTGTGAACGATCGTGCTATGTAACAAGTTCACTGAGTGAACCCCCCGTGGCTAAAAGTTGGCTCTTGGCACCACTACCAAAAGTTGGATTATGAACAGCTGCCCTTCAAATGCCGCCATTGCCATGAGCACGGTCACTTCCAGAGGAATTGCCCCAAAATCCAAGTCCCAGAAGAAGGAGAAGGGTGGCAGAAGGTAAAGAAAGGGAAATTTGCCTCAAAAACCCAGGAAAGAAAGTCTCTGGCCGACATGCAAAAAAACAATCAACGTTCAAGCTCAACCAAGAGTCCCCGGGAAGCTGGAAATCCACCCTCTATTGTGATCCAGGTCGAAGCCGAATCCCCAAATACTGCCGATAAAACAACTCGAGATGCGCATCAAGAAGCTGGGAAATCTCCTCCAACGGTGATCCAGGTCGCCGATGAACCTTCAGGGAACCCAACCCCAGCACCTCAGGGTGCTAATGGGAACCCAAAGGCTGTTGAAGACCCTGGCACGGGTAGCAAAATCCAAGCCGTTCAGACCACTAGCACTAAAGAGGTTGATCCCCAGGAAGCCACTCCTCTGGAACCGGGGGAAATCCCAAGCCTAGATACAGTGGTTCCAACGACAGTGGACTCCTCCTGCCCCTCCAAAGAAACAATTGAGGATTTAACGCTGCTAGAAACGGATCTAGGAGAAGACACAGATGATGGCTCCTCAAGCAGTTTTCATGCAGCTCCAATTAAAAATCCAAGAGGAAGAAAGTCAAAAAAGAAGAAAAGAGACGAAGCAACCTATGCGGCGGTTCTTGAAGGCTCTCAAAAAACTCTGAAAGCAATGATGAAAACTAGATCCAAGAAAGGTACAGCCTCGGCCTCTAAAGGGGCCAACCCCACCTCACATAGTACTTAATGCGGTACATCTCCTGGAACTGTAGAGGATTAGGTTCTGCTCTAAAAGAAGAAGCTCTGAAAGATCTTGTTAGAAATTATAAACCTGAGATTCTACTAGTCCAGGAGATGAAGCTGGAGGAAGCAGATCTCCTCTAGGCAGGTAAAAAGTTTTGGAAAAAAGGCGCAGGGATTGCCACCAGCTCCAGAGGTGCCTCTGGAGGCGTTGCCACATTCTGGGACTCCACGCTTTATGATCTAGTTGCCGAAGATCGTACCATGCACTGGGTTTTCACAAAACTCAGCCATAAAAGCACTGGTCATTCTGTAAGTCTCTTCAACCTTTATGTTCCTGTTTCACATTCGGAAAAAAAAAGATTGTTGGAATATGCTTGAATCTTATCTTAACCTTCAGCAGCCAGAGAATATTATTGTAGCAGGAGATTTGAATGTCACTCTTGCCTCCAATGAGAAAAAAGGGGGCTCTCCAGTAAGGGACCCGTCGAGGGAATGGATTGAGGACATCATCCTTGACTGGGACCTGCTGGATATCAAACCAAACAAAGGGAAATACACGTGGTCCAATAAGAGGACCGGGCCTGGGCACATCGCTGCCTGGCTCGATAGATTTCTGGTCCATTCTTCCTTCCTCTCCCTGGGATTGCAAGCTTCCTCCAAAATCCTCCCTCACTGCACGTCTGATCACCACCCCATCTCACTAGATCTGATGCCCGACCAAGACCTCGGCCCCATCCCCTTCCGGTTTAGCCCTCTCTGGATCCAACATGAGGACTTTATGAAAATTGTTGCTGACTCCTGGGGAACCCAGTTAAAAGGGTCGCCTTCCTTTATCTGGGAAGGAAAAATTAAAAGGCTGAAATACGACCTAAAAAATTGGGCAAAGCTAATCACCTCCCCCATCACAAGAAGGAAAAAAGCTCAATCTGAGTTGCAAGCCCACCAAATCTATATGGAAACTGGCCCCATCTGTGAAAGCCTTCTCCGCAAGGAGGAGGATCTTCAGAAAGCCTACCACTCTGCCTACAGACAAGAGGAGGAATATTGGCGTCAAAAGTCCCGAAGTCTTTGGCTTTTAAGCGGGGACAAAAATACCAAGTACTTCCATAAGCAAGCAGAAGCCCAAAGGAACTTTAATACTGTCACTAAAATAAACTATCAAGGTGTGCTTCTGAAGGACTTCAAAGACATAAAGCAAGCGGCAGCGTCTACCTTTCAAGACTTGTTCACCGCCCCATTAAATGCCCAGCTTGACAGCTCCGCCCACCCCTTTGATCTCATCCCCTCCCTCATCACTCCCGAAGAAAATGCCACCCTTACCGCCCCTGTGACCATGAATGAACTAAAATCAATCTTAGAGCTTATGAAGCCTGATAGTGCCCCCGGGCCGGATGGTTTTACAGCCCGTTTCTTCACTTGCTGCTGGCAAATTATCAAGAAGGATCTCCTTAAAATGGTTCGGTTGTCACAGGAGACCAAGAAGATAGTCGGAAGCACAAATTCCTCATTCCTAGCCTTAATTCCGAAAGAAAAAGGAGCCACCTCTTTCAACCGCTTCAGGCCGATCTCTCTCTGCAACACCAGGTACAAACTTATAACCAAGACCATTGCCTCCAGAATTAAAAGAATGCTGGCAAGGATCGTCCCGGAAAATCAAGGCAGATTCATCAAAGGAAGAAAAATCTTCGACAACATCATCCTTGTCCAGGAAGCAATCCACTCAAGCTATCTCCGTAAAGAGAAAGGGATGGTCATCAAGCTTGATTTAGCTAATGCATTTGACTGAGTAAGGCATGATTTTCTGTTTGCAATCATGGGAAAGCTTGGCTTCTCAAAGTCCTTTATAAGTTGGGTCAAAGGCTGCGTAAGTGAGCCATGGATAGCACCGTTGGTCAATGGCCGTCCCACCAGCTTCTTCAAATCCTCAAGAGGGCTAAGACAGGGATGTCCACTATCCCCTCTGCTCTATGCCATTCAAGCTTCAGTGCTAAGCTTTCAGCTCAATTACTGTCAAGAAATTCAAACCCTCCCTGGCCTGAGGATGGCAAACGATGTCCGGGACATAAATCATGCCCAATTTGCAGACGATACCCTGCTCTTGGGGGGAGCAAGTATCCGCTCAACCAACCATTTCAAACAAGAGCTTGAAGTATACAAAGAAGTTTCCGACAGCAAAATAAACTTTCAAAAGAGAAAAATCTTCAGCTGGAATTGCTCGGTCAGAGATCTAAGGGAGATAGCCAGAGAGCTTGGAATGGAAGTAGCACTGAACTGGGATGAGTTCATCTATCTCGGCATCCCTATCTGCAAAACCAAATTAAAATCAGCAAAATGGGAGCCAATCCTAGATAAATTAAAGGCGAAAATTCAAAACTGGAGTGCCAATTGGTTAAACCTTGCGGGGAAAGCTGTTCTCCTCAAATCGGTCTTGAACAGCATGCCTATCTACCAATCTTCAATTCTGATGGCCCCTGGAACAGTGATCTGGAAAATAGAAAGCTTGCTCAAGAAATTCATCTGGGAAGGGGGGAAAGGGAATGGAAAAAAGCTCCACCTTGTCAGCTGGGAAAAAATCCAAAAGCCAAGGGAGGATGGAGGGCTTCAAATCCGAAACTTAACTTCCCAAAATCTGGCTTTAGGAGCCAAGCTGCTCTGGCAGATGATAACAGGGAAACAGAGCTGGAGTAAAGAAGTTCTGCGTAAAAAATACTTTCCAGGAGTAAGGAAGAGATGCCTAGACTCCCCGCCCCTGCTAAGAGCTGGCTCTCCAATCTATGACTTATGTATCAAAGCTCTGGATCTTTTCAGAAAGAATCTCTACTGGATTCCTGGGAATGGGAAAACCATTAGAGTCTGGGAGGACTCTATACTGGGAGAAGCCCCTTTGGGGCAGCACAGGGAAGTGGATAACATTAAGCATTGGCTTATAGACAAAGGAGTCACCACCTTGTGGGACATTTCCGAATGGATTGACAACTCCTGGGTAGGCTGGAACTTGGGAAATCCTCCCCATTACTTAAAAACAGAAACAAACGCTCTATCAAGCCTCCTCCAAGGCAAGTCACCCCTGAAAGAAGATTCCAAAGATAAAAGAGGATGGGGATTCGGCTCAGGAAAGTACTCTGCTGCAGAAGGATACAAGATCTTTAATGCAATCCCCTATGCTCTGCCCAATCCAGCTATCTAGAAGTTTCTTTGGACCAAAGCCTTCATACCCAAAATTGATATGTTCTGCTAGACACTGGCCCATAAAAGTATCCTCTCAGGAGAAAACTTGAAAAAAAGAGGAATGGAAGGCCCAAACCGATGTCCTCTCTGCAAAAATGATGATGAAACCTCAGATCATATTATGATCGGCTGCCCATTCTCCAGAGAAGTTTGGAAAGAAGCTCTCAGGCTCTCAGGTATTAATATCCCGGACACAACTCAGACTCTCCTATCAGAATGGATGAAGCTTTCTCCGTTCTGCCTGTCCAAAAAGCCACTGCTACAAGCTGCCTGGAGATGGGTTCCGAAAGCCATCTGCTGGAAAATTTGGCTAGAGAGGAACAGCCGCATATCCAGGGGAAAAGACAGTCCCCCCACTAAAATAGCTGTGAATGCCAAAGCAATTGTAGGGGAAGCGCTTGAACACAGCCCGCTTAGAAGGACACCGCTCTGCTAACACCAGAAGAGTCTAAATGGCTAGACCACTTTGTTCCAAACCATTAGATAAGAAGCAGCACTAATCTTCCCAATCCAGCTAAATGGGAAATCAGGATGGGTGAGTCTGATTTCATCAAGTGGAAAGCATTGTTGACAGAGCTCTGTCTCTTCTTCGATGGGGCATCCAAAGGTAATCCGGGTGCAGCTGGAGGGGGAGGAGTTTTCGTATCGGCAGCAGGAGCAATTGTGAGTAGTTATGCTTGGGGTCTAGGCACCGAATCCAATAATGCAGCTGAATTTTGTGCCCTCTGGCAAGGCCTACGGATAGCAAAGATCAAAGGCATCACCATGCTGACTGTATTTGCTGATTCAAGGATGCTGGTCCAATCCTTAATTAAAAAAAAAAGACCGGTTCAAATCAAGTTAGCTCTAATCTATCAAAAAATACAGTTGCTGTTAAAAAGTTTCCAATCAATAAGCTTCTTTCACGTGTTGCGTGGACTGAATCATCAAGCTGACAAAGAGGCAAATCGAGCGGTCCTCCTGAGCAGAGGAATACTATACAGAGATGGGAAAGAAGACCGATGTGACATTCCCTGAAATGAAATCCCTTTTGATCTCAATTTGGCTTGACAAAATGAACTACAGTGTACAATGGCATCATTGTGATTCCATCTCTGACGCTCTGGGGGAAAAATCTCTGCAAAGATTTGATGGATCACATGGCAAATGTGATACTCATATAGGCTGGCCCCTTTATTTAACCAAGGCGTCCTGAAACTCTCTTCACAGTATATCTGAAGAAGCTCTGTTGAGTAAGAGGCTGCGATCCCCCTGCTATTCTAAGGCCCGAGGCACAGTCCGCTCGGCTCAACTAGTGATCAGTCTCGTAGTAGATTGGTAGCTATGGACTCTTCTTCAGAATCAGGACCAACGTTTGATGAACGCCTGGGAACACTGGAGCATGCGATGGATCGCCTCAAGCTGCAAGCAGACAACCAAGAGAAACGAATGCAAGAATCCAAGGTTGCTGGAGAGCAGAGCTGGAACCTGCTTAACGATGACATTAGGAAGCTCCGAGAAGATCACACGGCCTCACTGGAAAATGTGGAACAGTTCAAGGAATAAATACAAACAGACCTTAAAGATATTGCAATCCTGCATGGGGACTTTGGCAAACGAATCAGTGACTTGGAGCAAGCAGTCAAAAAGCTCCTTGAGAAGATGGACAAGTGACCTTCACTGTACTGGTCTCCATCTTAGAGTGCGCTCCTCCCAGTTCTCTTACTCGGCCAATAAGAATCATCTCCTCTCTGTGGTTATGAAATATTTTCTCCTGAATTTGTTCCAAGACTCTCTTCACTCTGCTCTGACTTCTAGCTTCAAGCTTCTGCTTTCCTTTTGTATAAGTATTGATGTAGCCGTTGGGTAAAGTAGGATTATTCCTCCACGAGGAAACGAGTATGCCGACCAGCAATGCTGGCTTGAAATGTGTCACAGTCCTCTGTAGCTATTTTGCAGAATCTAATTTAAATCTGCCTCTATGTTTTGGTTAAAAAAAAATAATAAAGCACTATTACCCCGGATGCGGGTGCCAGCTCCACATTGAGGCCAGATGGCTGCAACCTGGTGACACTTAGTCACACGCACACCCATGCTGATGTCACTAAAACGACGTCAAACACTGAGGCTAGTTAATAAGCCTGTCCTCAACGTCGCCTCAGCCTCTCTGGCCACCATGACGGGGAACCTCCTGGGTGTGAACCACAAACCCAGGGCTCAAGGCACCGTTCATCCGTCTGCTTGTTCGATGAGGCACTCTGGACATCTCATTCTCCAGGTTCTCTGTGCTCTCAGCATTGCTCTCTCTGCGCTCAAAATTCTCTACCACTTCAACTACCTGCAAGTGCACTCCCATGTTAGTATCACCTTTCCTGTGGCTACTATGGGCAGAACTAAAGGGGTTAAATCCAAAAGCACGAAGGAAGCCACTGCTCAGACGGAAACTCCTCTGCGACAGGGTTATGGTACAACTATCTCCATCCCAATTCGACTGCTGCTGGACAATTGGGAAGCTAGGATCAATGCAGAAACCATGGCACCTGGACAACAAGAACCAGCTTGGGACCCGTACTGGTTGGTTAAGAATATGATGGGGCAGCTGATGGAAAACATGCAATCCAACTGGGTCTCTGCACACCAGGCAACCCAGTCTCTACTTGCCACCCTGCCCAATTGGGCTACCACTCTTGGCACCCTGCGCAGCACTCAAAGCTGGGACTCCTATGCTCCCACCCATTCCTTTGGCCGCACCTTTCACTCTGGAAGCACCACCCCTGGAGCCACCTCGTGGGATGCTTCCCTGAATTCTACTCTTGGCTTGGACAATCTCAACCTGGGTGGCAACTTCACGGGCCTGACAGGCAACAAAGCTCAGACAAAGGGTAAGGAGAAGACTCAGACCTCCTTTCCCATTCCTTGTACCCTGGGCCCTATACTGGAAAAACACACTCGCAAGGAGCAGTCTGCCTTTGTCCCTGTGATGCCAAGTAAAACTACTCCCCTGCCTGTCAATCCTGTAATGGCTCCTGGTTCTTCGGTTTCTATGGAGGAGAATGCGACCCTGATCTCAGACAAGGCGTGGAGGGACAATGCACCTTACAGCTTCCCTATTCTGGAGGAGATGCCATAAGCTTCTATCTAAGCAGGTTTCTTTGTTGTTTGTTTTTGTCTTTTTTGCCCTTCTATGTATATGCAGTCAACATAATGCTACTAAGACCATGAACTCTGTCAATTTCTTTCTGGTTCTCCCCTCTGTAGACATGGGTTTTTTGTATGTTATTTTGACTACCATGAACTCTCTTGACAAACATGGATGGCACCTCTGGGCTAGGCCATTATGGACTATAATCTATTTTGTACTCTTATTAATCTAATATAATCTGCAGCTTATACAAAAAATAATAATAAAGCACTATTAAATTCATTCTCGATAGACCTTTATTAAAATATCTTAACCAACTATTGGCTTGGGGTAAGGAGAGGAAATTGAGAATAAAGGTGCTCGTGACAAGTGAGATACCATGTGCAGTAATATATGAGAGTGAACTTGGCCAAGTGTTATACATGGGGTAACTTAGGGGCCGGTATAATTCTCAGTTGTGAGCAAGGCAAATTCCCGTGGGTCGGTTGCAAGCAAGGTAGATTTCCATAGTGACCTCTCTGGAATCCAAGCCAAGTGTTATCAAAGATAAGTTCTTACACTTGTACTTCTTTTAAAATAATATAAAGACAATAATTGCTTCATATTGTTGACTATGTGAATTAGTTTACTATAAAATGATAATTTTGTAATGTGTTGAATTTCTTGAAATACATGGATATGAATATGCGTAATTATATTAAAAATAAAGCAGAATGATGCTGTATGTGTTTTTCATTTTATGATATGTGAAGTTTATGAAACTTTAGGATAGGGAATAATACCCTCCCCCTCCCCCATAACATCACTGTAAATTACCCATACCCATCAATCTATCTAGTGGAGAAGAAATGAAATTAACATAATACCATATATAACAATATAAAATTGCATAAAATGTAGAAATACATAAATCATAGTAAAACATAATATAATATAATAAATCATAATAAAATATATAATCACATACCTCCTACATTCAAAAATATGATATCATTAATCTTGTTCTTCAGTAAATCAAAATCATTGAAAGGATTGACCATAACATTGGCATCATCAATATCATTGTTGATTACACCATCATGAAAATCATCGTTGAGAACAACAACCTTCACATCTTCAAATAATTCAACTTCTTTGTCTGCATCATCTTATTTATCTTCTTCAATATCATCTTCTTCCATCAAAATATACTTTATAGGCCTTCCTCTTGGATCATATCTACATCATATGATCAACCCGATTTACTTGAAACCTTTGAATAAAAGACATGCTCGTATTGACTTGGAAAGACACAAGGCTATGCACCTAGATCTAATAACCTTGCATTAATCATGGTAAAATTGTTTTCATGCTCAATAACGGTTATATTAGGATCTTGTTCATTCATTTCTTACATGATAGGGAATAAATTAGTTGATGGATAAATTAGTTGAAGATAGTATATGCGCAAATTCCACAGCTAAAGAATCAGCAAGTGCGCAAGTCCCACAAGTGATGGTACCACAAGGGTCAAATTCCCACCAAGTTTAAGATCACATATGCACAAGTTCCACAAAGCATTGATACATAAAGTGTGCAAATCCCACAAGTGATGGTACCGTAAGGGTTAAATTCTCACTAAGTCGAGGACCAGGTATGCACAATTTCTACAAGAGATGGCATGACAAAATCATAAGATGAGGTCAAAGTCCCACTAAGTCTAGGACCATGGTTGCACAAGTTCCACAAAGCAATGATACATCAAGAGCATAAGACTACAATGCTAAGGTGAAAGTTCCACTAACTCGTGGACCGTGAATGCGCAAGACCCACAAAGGATAACATATCAGCAGCGCGGAACATGACATGTGGCATAGGCATAATCCGTGAAGAAATTAATAAGGAATGCCACAACCAACTTGTGGACATACAATCTATGTAGGACATGTATAAATAGAGATGCAAGTTAGAGGCTTGAAGTAAGCTTGATGGCGAGATCATAAAGCTTCAAGTGGAAGACACATATTTATATTCGGGGCATCAAGGGCTCCAGGACATAACAACATGATCTACTGACAAGCCGAGTGTGCACATACAACAGAATGATTTGTTGATGGTGTGAAGAATGATGTTGTAGATCTATGACAGATGCACAAATACTGAAAGGCAGAATCATAGAAGTATGTGCAAGTGCGTGAGGACCGAATGATAGTATTGCTCACAGCACCAGATAGTCACAGATGATGTAAGACATAAGCGCAGAGATAGAACCGAAGTATATCAAAAGATGCGTAGAAGTTTGGCTAATGCATGAATGTTGAAGTGAAGAAGTCCGTCATATGCACAATGAAAAAACAACGATAGAATCTTGTAAGCACGTCATGATGAGGATGATCTGAGGCAAGTGCGTTAAACCGAAAGGACGAATCATATGATGCACAACATGTCACAAATTGTCTAAAGGACAGTGGGACTTAAACATAACGAACACATCCAAGTTAGTTTGCAGTTCCATATGATACTGGTGCGTAATTTTAGAACAACAAGCTATCAATTGAAGCACAATATTAGTTGTTGAAGTGCAATTGCACAAAAGCAGAACAACAAAACTAATCAATGGTGCAGACTGTAGCATATGAAGTAGAACACGACATATGAATAAGTCACCAACAAAAGTGAAGAATTGAGTGCAATGAGAAGTCAAGTGATGTATGCAGCATAGTGACAGAGAATTGTCTGCATATAAAGGTTGCACACAGCAAAACGAACTACAGAAGATCAGAAGTGTGTGCGAGTTCAAATTTCAGTAAGATAGAAAATTATTTTGGATACCTGGGTGGCAGGATGGGGAAAGGATTAGGAGGGTATAGCCTCCTTCCAGTTGGTGCTTCCTTCATGTCGGTGCTTGTAAAACTAGGGGGCCAGTGCCTCTTCTAGTTGGTGTTTATAAACACAGGAAGTCAGTGCTTCCTTGAATGTATTTTTTTCATTACAAAAGATCATTCTGTGGTTTTCTCCCATTTGGGTTTCCACCTAAAAATCTCGTGTGTTCTGTGTTCTTTGTCTTGGTGCATATATGGATGAATGTTTTATTTATGTTGGATGCATAATTAAAGATCAAGATTAAGTAAAAGGCTAATGTGTTAAAGAAGGTAAAAACTGTTGATAACTGCACTAACACTGATTCACCCCCCTCTCAATATTAAATCAATTCCAATAATGAATACCCTCATAAATTGATGACACTGCTCAAATTAATAGTTGATTACCATGATATTTGTTATACATTGATAATTCTAATATGGGTTAAGTTATTTTGGATGAGAAGACTATAATAGAAGGATTAAAAATATGACAACTTTGAGTGATGCCTTTGTGTATCATTGCATTGCATGTAGGAATTATTGCAACTACAACAATGGATGTTGAAGTAGAGGTGGTCGCATCATTACCTGATTGAATGTACAATGCTAGGAGCATAGCCTTAGAAATTGATATTGATGTGGATTATTTTGATGAAATTAACTCGACGAAATTTATGATTAATTGATGACGATGTTGTGATTCAATGCTATTAATGATGATTTGATGATGTGAAGGATACACAAATTGACATTAATTGTTTGGACGATATCAGTGATTTTTCAGTGAATTGATGATGTGGGTGATACTATATATGAATAACGATAATATTGGTATTTGGATATGGTTCCTAATTCAATGGATTTGATGATTCATTAATGAATTCATGATGCTTGTGACACTAAGGATATTAACTATTTTGAATAATGATGAGGATGATGATCTAATAATATTTGAAGATGATGCTATTACCATTTGATGGTAACATGATAATATTGATTTGAGTGATGTCGATGATTTTGATATAATGATGAGATTAAACAAGATGATTGGTGAATTGGGAATTTTGAATAAATAAGTCTTGTACATGGTTTCTTAATGTTGAATCAGGTCCGAGGTCATATCCCTGTTGTGAGGGGGATAATTGTAACACCCCTTGGTGCATGGTGGTCATTATTAGAGATTATGGTTCCAATTGTCTTTGATGGGCTCTTGAATGATGCATGTGTATTTACTCAAGATGGAAAAGGGTGAAAAGATCCCTTGAATATCATTATTGAATAGACCCTTATGTCATTGATGGATGCGGATGAATTGCATACACTTACTTAATGATTATGATGGATTATACTATGATTAAATGTGATGAGTTCCTTCATGATTATAGTTAGAAGATTGGATTTTGGATTCCTAATCCCTTGGACGCTTCCTTTTTTGACATTTACTTATAGTTGGATATATGTGTGACTTGATTATTATACCCTTGGCGGCTTATGATGAGTAATCCTTACTTGATATGTTAGAGGGCTTATGCACTTAGTCGAGTTAGCGTGCCTCCTCTATATTGTAGATGTTTATGTAATACATGTGTTGATGCTTTGATTTGACTAATAGGAGATGGTGTTCTAAACTCATCATCCCCTCCTTGCTTTCTTATGTTGATGATTGATTATGATAAACAAAGGTATCCATATGATCGTCAATTTGTCATGAGCATTGATGTTCCTTGTTTATGATTTAAACATTGATAATATTTGATGATGATTTAGCATGATTAGTCCATGTGAAATGCGATTAATGTTCTATACACTTGTTGAATAACATGCATATTTATATACTCCATGTTATGATGCTCTTGATTTACATTGACAATGCTATATGTGTGTGTGTGTGTTTGAATGACTATTCCATTTTAGGTTGAGATCATAGTGGAAAAAATGGAAATGTGCTAAAGGGAAGGACTTATAAATCAAATATGATGACCATAATGTCCTATATCTTAGGAAGCTTGTGGAAAGGGGAAAAACTTGTGAAAATGAACTCCAAAATTAACCTGAGTAAAAAGGAAAGAGTTGTAACTTTTTCCTTGTTCTAAACACTTGCGATTCACCCTCAAGCCCAATTTCTCCCTTGGATGAGAAGGGGGAAGGCCAAGATCCAAATCTTGAGAAGATGTTACATTAGGAAGGATTACAAAAGAAATTATTTGCCTATTGATGAGGTTGGTTATCTCATGAGGAATTGTTATGAGATTTACCATTGTTATGTTAAAGCTTGTGATTTGAACTCTATACCTAGTTGAGCAAATTATTGGTCCGTCTAACATAGTTAGAGTGGACTAAGGGGTCAGGAGTGTACTTGACCAACCAAGGGTACTTATTCTTAGATTATGTATGGTTCCTTGTACTATTCTTGTGGTCCTATTGCAAGACATCACTACTGAATGTGGTTGCGATAACAAGGGAATGAAAGCGCTAGTAAGATCTTTGTAGATAAGGATGCCACTACTGAGTGTGGTTGTAATCACTAGGGGTTGAAGGTGGTAGTGAGATATTTGTTGAAGGGGGTACTACTGAAAAGTGTGGCTGTGATCACTAGGGTCTAAAGGTGGTGGTAAGGCCCCTACACCCCATAATCCTAAGGGATTTGGGAGTGTTGCAAGTCTAGGATCCTCTCCACACACTAAAGTTGACAAAATAAGAGATTGATTGTGATATTCCATTTGGAACTATGTATTACATACAAAGAGTTTTTGTGTGCCCTAATCTTCTTCACCTAATTTAATTTTAAACCCCAGTCTAGGGGAAACACTTGTGAAGGTGGTTGCAATATTGGTTGGGAGTAAAATCGACCCTTTATGTGATTTCCACCTATTGATTGAAGATTGATTCACGGGATATAGAGTGCAAATTGCTCAACACTTTTATTTTTGTGAGGTTATGGTTGCAGGTACTTGTTAATATGTTTTAATTGTATATTGTTGATTATGATTATTTAATTACATAGTTGTTATATTCTTCATTGATCCCTTGCATGCCCCTTTATATTGTGTACTTGTTTTGATTTTATATATGTACTATGGTTGCTTTAGATACGTCTTGCTTTGTTGTATATGTATTGAAGGGGAATAAACGTAGTTAATGTAACACCTTGATAGGTTGTTACAAAGTGGTGTTAAAACTTTGGATTTTCACAACTAGGAGCCTCTGGGGAGGTTGAAAGATCAATAAAAACCCTTGAAGTGATTTCATCTAAAGAACTTGAGACACTGAGGTACTTAGGAATGTAGACTACAAACGGAAAATGATGTCTTATTTACTTAATGGATAACACAATATTAGATAGCTTAGTATTGCATGATAGATGTTTTAGTTAATCCCTTAGTTGTTTGATTTCTAGTTATTATCATTGTTATTTTATTATTGGTTGGTCTGGGAGTAATATTAGTAATTGAAATCATTAATTTATTCTCCTTAAAATGCTTAACATAAAGTTGGTAGTATTCTAATAAATTTTTTTATTAGGATAAATCATAGCTCATGCATTGCTTTAGTTGGAACATAGTACCTAGCCATTTATGCATTAGTTTAGTTACAACCCTTTAACTTTCATGGTAATAAAATAAATAGACTAAGGTTCAATAAGACTTATAACTCTAGCCTATAATGTAATAAAAACCCTAAAACTTTACCCTTAGCCTATACTCCATATCTAAGATTGTGCAAAATGTACATATATGTATGCAAAGTGATCAAAATATTTCAAAGTGAGGATGTTGTTGACTTCCTATTGTGAAATTGGGAGGATATTGTTAGCCTCGTTCTCACAAACACACATACACATGTTTTTCATTTAAAGCCAACATTGAAATATATATATATATATATATAAACGAGTTGAGGGCTTCCTTTTCAATGAAAAAAACTTACAAGATACTTGAACCTATTCCCTCAGTTGTGTAATGGTTTCAGAGAGGTTTCTAGAACTTATATATTCTATCTTTGGGAATATAGTTGATACTTTTGTATTCATATCTACCATAGCTAAGTGCCAATCTACTATTTATGAGTGTTGATCTACTATTTATGAGGTAGATTGATATCTATTGAGTGTAGATCAACAATTCAAGCAAATCTAGGTTCTCCCTTTGGGCCAATCCATTTCCTCTAATATAGGTAAGTGTTGTGGGTAGGACTATCAAACTTTTGTGAGGAATATTGAGGGAAAATCCATTTATTTGTTAGTAAAAGCTTCATGTCACATCGTTCTCCTCAACTTGAAACTTCGAAACAATTTGGGGATCTGTATGGATTTTCACCAATTAGTCTATCTTGATAAGTAGGTGGAGGATTTACTCATTCTACCTAATTACAACATTTATAAAGACTCTACCATATATTTGGTCTTGTGGTTACATGGGGGGTAGTAGGTTCTGGGTTACCTACTTCCTCCATCTTGGTTTCTTATAAGGATGTAACCGAGATCCAAGACATCTCCGTCTATGCAACTACCAGTTCTACCAAATCCATATACTATTGAGAAACTAGATAAGGTACTAGTTTTGGGGTCAAGAATTCAAATGTTAGTGACATTTTTTTATCGCTTAAATATGCGGCAATCATATGCAGATTTAATGGATTTTGGCCATGACCAGAAAACTTGCACCAGTGGATATATTCTATCTGGACTAAAAAATATGAAATCCTTTTTTCTCTAAAGGTTTCTTTGAAGTACAATTTATTCCCAAGATTATAAAAAGAAAATATTTGATGAGGGACCTTAGTCCTAGGAAAGAGTAGGGATCTTTATTAATCCATGGTTTCTGAAGCTTGATCCCAATACTATGGTGGTATCTAAAATGTAGGTTTGGGTTTGGCTCCCAAATATACCTTTTTCCTTTTGGCACCATTCAGGGTTACAAGATATTGACAATACTTTGGGAAAAATTTTAAAATATGGTAGGGAGAGGACCCAACAAGGTTTGTTTACATATTTCCATATTTGTGTGGAGATTTACCTTAGTAAAGGTCTTTTAGATAGAATGTTGTTGAAACATTAAAACTACGAATTCATGCAAAGTTTGGATTATAAAAATATGACCTTTAGGTGTTGGCACTACCGTCAAACAAGTCACCTTCATGAAACTTGTCGACGACCAAGAATTCAACTTCAAAAGAAAAGGGGCAATTCATTAATTATAAAAGTTGGCAGCCATATGATCCCCCTTCTCAAGAGGACAAAGAAGATGAGAGTAAGGTATATTTTCCCATTACTAAGGTTGAGAAACTTAATAAAGAAGAATCCATAATAAAGAATAATGATATAAAAAAATACAATAGAGATTATACAACCTTTAGATTTCTTTCCTTCAAGGGATGCGATAACTATGGATACTTCATCTAGAGGAATGCAGAGAGCACATGGATTTGAGAGTTCCTATTAAGATGAGGAGCAGGTCCCTTTGATGAATAATGAGTCTTTAACAGTTGACTTACAAATGATAGTTGTACATCCATCACCAGAGGGATGGACTGAGGTTAGAAAAAATAAAGGGAATAAAGGTAAGATTGAGGGTTTCTACAAATCCCGAATCAATATAAAAGATCTTTTTCTTTTTTTTTCTTTTAATGATCCATTCGATTAGATATCTTTGAATGATTTAAGAGTATATCTATGTAATGTGTTGTATGCAATTGAAGAATGTGAGTTGCATTCTTATATATGAATAGAAATTGTGATTTAAAAAAGAAAAATTATCATGTGTGTGTTTGACCATGTGTTATTTCCACATTAAACTATGAATTACAATCTTCTTCAAACTAGACTGTAAAAAGTGCCTCTAAGTGCAATTACCATATATTCTTCTCAACTTTAGATTTACTAAGTATAAAGAAGGATAAAAACAAAAAACAATTGTAAATTGTTTATTGTTGAAAACATCCACACCGCCATGAGTTTGTTATATGTGTGTGTGTGTGTGTTAATTAATAAAAATGTTTCTTTTTTCTTTTTTTAACATTAAAAGTTAAATATATATTTTTCATTACATTTTATTAATACTAGCTATAAATACACATACTTATACATATCATTTCTACCTAAAACTAAAATATTAAATTAATATTTTATTTATTTATTTTGAAACTTTGTTGATGGATATGATGATGATAGTTAATGTCCACTTAGACCAATTTTGGTCTATTGGACCTTAAGAAAGAAAAGTAAGGAAATACTTGGTTTGATTTAGAGTTTTATTTATGTGTTCAAAAAGCTTGGAGAGTAGCATTCCTAAATTACTATAATTTTTATGAGATAGAAGGTTGGGCAGGTTTGTATTGTAACAAATTTTTTGAAACATATATCTTATATAAGAGGAAGTGCTTTTCTTCCTCAGCACTCATAGTCTCACAAAGATGACAAATCCTTTCATCACACTGAGTTTTAGGAAATGTCAAATGCCTTGTTTCACTATGTAGCTCATGAGATATTGTTCTTAGATATGTGGATCTTCTTCTTTACACTAGTCAAAATAGAGAGATAATTTTGATCTTAAAGATAAGGGTTAATGGCCTCCTTGTAATATTTTAATTTTATTTTATCCTCTAAATTTTCATCACACCATAGCTTCTCTTTGAACTTTGAAGTAATAATATTTTTAATATCATCTATATTTGCAAAGTGACATTTTCATCGATCCTCCCATCTTTAACCAAGACATGACATCTTTATGCCAACCTCGCTTGAGCCTTAGACAATTTTGACTGGAATTTAAAGCAATTTTTGTATGTCTCTGGTCTCCCAAGTTATTTAATTTTTTCTTGTACATTAGGTACCTAGTCATAGCTATGCTCTTAATGGGGTAAATACCCACTTCGATCAAGAGAATATGATATGGCATATTGTTTTTAATTTTAATATTGTAAGTTATAAAGTGCTTCAAAATTTTCTCAATATTTCTCCAAGATTCTCTAGACAGGCTGCAGTCCCAAAATTCACACCCATATAAGAGAACGGGAGAGACAAGAGTTTCAAAGAGGAGTTTCTTTTTATCCCACATCACAAGGTTTGTCGACTTACAATTGTTATTTAATCTAGTTATTTATAACATAGTAAAATTTATTTCAAATCATTCTAAATTTTAAAGTTTAAATTATAATAATCATTCTTAATTAGTTATTTAGATCTTCCATACCTAAGTGTTGATATATTATTTATGAGTGATGATCTACTATTTATAAGAGTATATTGATCTCTTCTAAGTGTAGATCAATGATTCGAGTAGATCTGAGATATCCCATGGGCCATTCCATTTCCCTTGATCTAGGTAGGTGTTGTGGGCAAGGCTATCATTTTCTTTTTATGAATACTAGGGGGAATCCATTTCTTTGTTGGTAAAATATTCATATCACATCATTCTCCTTAAGAAGAAACTTTGAGACGATTTGGGGATCCCTGTGGATTTTCAACAAATACTATATGCATGTAATCAACTGGAGGAATTACTCTTTGTTTGATTACAACATTTATAAAGACTCTACCATACATTTTGGTCTTGTGATTATGTGAGGGGAAATGAGTTGTAGGTTACATGCTTCCTCCATCTTTCTATATTATAAGGATGTAGCTCAATCTCCTTCATCTACACAACTACCCATTCTACCAAATCCATATATTGTTGAGAAACAAGATGAGGTGCCAACTTTAGAGTCAAGAATTCAAAGGTAATTAAGCTTTTCTTATCACTTTAATATGAGGCAGTCATATGTAGATTTAATGGATTATATCCATGATCAGACTATTTGTACTAATGGATACATTCCATCTAGACTAAAAAATATGAAATCCTTTTCTCCTTTAAAGGTTTCTTTTTAGTATAGTTCTATTCCCATGATGATCACAAGGTAATATTTGATGAGGGGCCTTGCTTCCTCCATCTTTCTATATTATAAGGATGTAGCTCAACTCCTTCATCTACACAACTACCCATTCTACCAAATCCATATATTGTTGAGAAACAAGATGAGGTTCCAACTTTGGAGGTCAAGAATTCAAAGGTAATTAAGCTTTTCTTATCTCTTTAATATGAGGCAGTCATATGTAGATTTAATGGATTCTATCCATGATCAAACTATTTGTACTAATGGATACATTCCATCTAGACTAAAAAATATGAAATCATTTTCTCCTTTAAAGGTTTCTTTTTAGTATAGTTCTATTCCCATGATGATCACAAGGTAATATTTGATGAGGGGCCTTGGTTACGGGGAAGAGAAAGGCTCTTTATTATTACGTGATTTTTGAAGTTTGATTCCACTACTATGGTGGTATCTAAAATGCTAGTTTGGGTTTGGCTCCCAAATATGCCTCTTTAGGTTTGGCACCATTATGTGTTATAAGATATTTCCAATACTTTGGGTATATTTTTAAAGTATGATATTGAGAGGAATCAATAGGGTTTGTTTACATATGCCCATATTTGTGTGGATATCGACCTTAATAAAATTCTTCTAGATATAATTTTGTAGAAACATGGAAAATACAAATTCATACAAAGTTTGGATTATGAAAATACAACATTTAGGTGTCAATAATGTCATTAAATAGATAACCTTCATGAAACTTATCCACAACCAAGAAGTCAACCTAAAAAGAAAAAGGGGCAAATCTTTAAATCTAAAAATTGGACGCCATATGATCCTCCTTGTTCAAAGGATGCAGAAGAGGAGAGTAAGGTATATTTTCTCGCTATCGAGGTTGAGAAAGTTAATAAAGGAGAATCCATAAAAAAAAATTAAGATATAGATAGATAGTAGATTGTATAATAATTGTATTTCTTTCCTTTAGGGGCTATGGTAACTATGGATGCTTCGTCACAAGGAATGAAGATAGCACATGAATTTGAGAATTCTAATTTGGATAAGGAGTAGGTTCCTTTGGTGAATAATGGGTTTTGGAAGTTGACTTACAGATGGTAGTTGTAGATACATCATCAAGGATATGGATTGAGGTTAAAAAAAATAAATGGAAGAAAGACAAGATTGAGATTTTCTTCAAAACTTGATTTATTATAAAACATCTTTTTCTTCTTCTTTTAAGGATCCATTTAATTGGCTATCTTTGAATGCTTTAAGATAATATCTATGTAATGTTTTTTATGCAATTGAAGAATGTGATTTCCAATCTTATATATAAATATAAATTGTGATTTATTTATTCCATATGTATTTGTAATTATGTGTAAATTCCACATTCAACTCACTTTCTACGTAATTATTATAAATTCTTCTCTACTTTAATTATTAAATATAAAGAAAAATCAAACAAAAAACAATTGTAAATTTTTTAATTGCTTAAAACATCCACACTTAAATAAATTTGTGTTAATTATATATATGTTTTATGTTAATTAATTTAAATTTTTTAATCATTAAATATTAAATATATTTTTTCCATTATATTTTATTAATACTAACTATAAATACACATTATTTCTACCTAAATCATAAAATCCACTAAATTATTAAAATCAATACTTTTTTATTTTGAATTTTTGTTATTTATGTCATTAATAACATCATAGTGAAATTTATAATAATCATTCTTATTTACGAGTTCACATTGAATATACTTAAGTACTAATTTTCTATTTAAAAGTGCTAATTTAGTATTTCTAAGAGCAAATTGATCTCTAGTGAATGTAGATCAATAATTCAACTAGATTTGGAAGCTCTCCTAGGTCAATTCATTTCCTATAATCTAGGTAAGTGTTATGGATAAGATTACCATTTTTTTGTGAGGGATATCAAGGGGAAATTCATTTATTTGTTCCAATAAAAGCTTCAAATCACATTGTTCTTCTCAAGCAAAAGTTTTAAGACAATTTGGGGATACCTATGTATTTTCAAAGATTACTTTATGTGGTTAAGCAGCTAGAGGATCTAGTCATTCTGTCTTATTAGAACATTTATAAAGATTGCACCATATATTTGGTCTTGTAATTACATGAAAGGGCTGTGGGTTTTGGGTTATCTGCTTCCTCCATATCGATGTCTTATAAGAATGCAACTTGATCTAAGACATCTCCTTCATCTGTGTAACTATTAGTTCCAACAACTTTGTATATTGTTGATAAACTAGAAGAGGTGCCAACTATGGAGGTAAAAAATTCAGAGGTAAAATGAGCTTTTCTTATCACTTAAATATGAGGAAATCATATATATATTTAGTGGATCCTGACCACAATCAAAATATTTGTACCAATGAATATATTCTATTCAGACCAAAAAATATGAGCTCCTTTTGCGTTCTAAAGGTTTCTTTGTAGTGCAATTATATTCTAGGATGATTACAAGAAAACATTTAATGAGAGACCTTGGTTTCAAGGAAGATCAAGGCTCTTTATTACTCCATGAATTTTGGAGTATGATCCCACTACTATGGTGGTATGCAAAATGTTGGCTTAGGTTTAACTCCCATAATACCTTTTCCGTTTTGGCACCATTCAATGTTACAAGATATTGACAATACTTTGGGTAGATTTTTAAAGTATGATAGTGAGAGGACCCAAAGGTTTTGTTTACATGTGCCTATATTTGTGTGTAGAACAACCTTAGTGAAGGTTTTCCAAATTAAATGTTATTGAAACATGGAAACTACAGATTCAAACATATTTTGGATTCTGAAAGTATAACCTTTAGGTGTTGGTACTGCTATCAAACATGTCACCTTCACAAAACTTGTTCACAACCAAGAAGTCAACCTAAAAAAAAATGGGCAATTATTTAAATCTATAAGTTAGTAACCATTATGATCCTCCTTCTCTAGAGGATGAAGAAGAGGAGAGAAAGGTAGGTTTTCCGCCTAGTGAGGTTGAGAAAGTTAATAAAGAACAATTTAGAATAAATAATGATGATATAAAATAAAGAATAGAGATTGCATAACCCTCATATTTATTCCCTTTAGGGATTGTGGTAACTATGGATACTTTGTCACAAGGAATGAAGAGACCACATGACTTTCATAGTTGTAATTGGATAAGGAACATGTTTCTTTGGTGAATAATGGGTTTTTTCACAATTGATTTACAAATAGTAGTTTTATATCCATCACTAAGGGATAGACCGATATTTAAAAAAAAGGGAAGAAAGACAATATTGAGGATTTATTTAAATCTTGACTCATTGTAAAACATATTATTTGTTCATTTAAGGATCCATTTGTTTGGCTATCTTTTTCCAGCCGAAAAAACTATTGATATTCATAGGAATCAAATAGTACAAAGATGATCTAGATTCGATATCCGAATCGATACATATACTTCTGATGTCTGAAAAATATACAGAAGGCTAAAGACCTTTCAGATCAAAAGATCAAAAAAGAAGAGGTTCCAAATGTCCAAACTTTCAAAAAAATGCTAAAAGTCCATAGCAATATTCAGCAGGAATATGTCAAGAGTAACCTGATATAGCTTAATCATAGAAATATACAGCACCACTATCCAGAGAGGAATTATCCCACCATTCTTCCCAAAGAAGTTGGCCTTCAACACCTACAAGAGCTTGTTTTGATAATTTATCCGCCAATGCATTATGAGTTCTATAGATATGATCAAAGCAAATATTCTGATGCTTAGCAATTTCAAATTGAGTCCGCATACACCAGTGTTTCAAGTTTGTGACATTCAGTTTGAATTTGCCATCCGCCCACTTGATAGTAACACGCGAATCACCATACACCTTAATGTTGACCAAGCCAAAGATATTGGCCACTTTCAATACGCACCAGAGAGCCATAAGCTCAGCCTTCATATTACTACCAACTCCACAATTGAGCTTGACTGTGTAATAGTGAGACTCATTTAGATAGAGAACACCTCCTACTGCACAAATCCCATTTTGTGCAGCACCATCAAAGAACAAAACAGGCTGCTCCACCTTAAGTGTAAAAATACTGACTCTTTCAATCTTCATCCTGTGGTCTTCCTCTTTATAAGATGAAAACATTTTCAATACAATCATACTGCATTTTATAACATCAGGAGTCTCGTTGTGGAAAACTGAACAATTTCTAGTAAACTAGATAGCCCAAGAAATAAATATGGCAATAGAAAAAAATTGCTTGTTTTTCCTGTACCAATTCAAGAGGCAATCATTGAAAGTTCCATCATCCCACAGATAAGAAAATTTTAAGCTGGTAGCAACAAAAACCCAGACCTTATGGGTGAAAATGCATTGAACCAATAAATGCTGAGTAGATTCTGCATCTTTGTGACAAAGAGCACAAATACTAGGGTTGATCCATCCACGCTTGACTAAATTCTCCCAAGTCTTTAACTTATTCTGCAGAGCAAGCCAAATAAAGCATTTAATTTTTATAGGAATGGCCCATTTCCATAAGATCTTGTACCACCAGTCTTGAGGATAGATGAATTTATCTTGTATGATTCGATTGTGTGCAGTTTTAGCCGTAACTATACCAGAAGATGGATTCCCACCCCAAACTAATTTGTCACAATCCTGATTAAGCTTGACACCTACAGAATTCAAATTTTTTATATAGGAATCCCAACACCGAGCCAAGTAGCCAGAAATTCCTAGATCTCTCGCAAACATCCACACAGGAGGCCCGACAACACCCGAGCTGCAAATTTGTATCTTATTTAAAGTGTTCAGACCAATGACCTGGAGATATTGAGGAATAATAGGTGGAAGAATATAGGAGTCTTCCATCCCAATAATGTGATCAACCCCAACTCGAACCTTTACTCCAGATCCCACCTGCCAACCAAGATCTAGTTTGATCCATTTAAGAATTTTCATAAAGCCCCGCCAAATAGGGGAATAATTCTAGTTATCCAATTTTGGGTTTCTAATCCATAAATGCACATCCTGCTTTAAGTATTTATTCTGAATGATACATGACCAGAGGGTGTTACCAAATAGTCCACGCCACAAAGATTTTAGTCTTAGAGCATAATTGAATATCTCTAGATCTTTGATACCCCATCCCCCAAATTTATATGGTTTTGAGAGAGTCTCAGCAACTACCATTGGAATTTTTGCACTGTCTGCTGACCCCGTCCAAAGAAAGTTAAAGATACATTTCTTAATAGCTTTGATGATGAAGGCAGGCACTTCCAGGAGTGAGAACCAATAGACAAGAATGCTCGAAAGTACCGATTTTATAAGGATGAGCTTGCCTCCCATAGATAACATTCTATAAGACTAGTGAGCAATTCGAGCTTCAACTTTCCTCAACAACCAGAACCAGTCCTTTATGAGATAATTATTGGGCTTTAAATTAAAACCCAGATATTTAAACCCCTGATCCAGAGAGCAGCACTTATAGGGAAGCAATGAAGTGATATTCTGTACTTGCTGCTCATTCATATTTAAATGATAAAAGTTTGATTTTACAGAACTGACCTCCATACCGGAGGCATTACAAAAAGTCTGAATTAGTTCACCATATACTTCCCATTCCTCCACATAATTCAACCCGACCATCAACACATCATCTGCAAATAAAATGTGTGTGATCACACATTCCTTCGTCAGTCTGATACCATTAACCAGTCCTCTATCCAGAGCTTGATTAATTAATCTGCTGAAACCATCCATAACTAAGATGAAGAGGAGCGGTGAAAGAGGGCACCCTTGTCTAATGCCGCGGGAACAACTGAAGAATGACGATGGAGAACCGTTAACCAGCACAGCAATGTTCATAGAAGTAATGCAGGCCATTATCCATTTAATCACCAAAGGTGGAATTCCAATTCTGATAAGGATCAAGCGCAAAAAAGCCCAATTGACTCTGTCATAGGCTTTTTCTAAATCCATTTTGAGTAACAAAGCCTTCTGTTTCTTAAGCTTAATGCTGTGCATCAATTCCTGAGATATGCCAATGGCATCATGAATTTGTCTCCCAGCTAAAAATCCAAACTACTATGCTGAAATATGCTCAGAAAGCACCTTTTTCATCCTCTTAGCAAGAATCTTAGTGATGAGCTTGTATAACAGATTACAAAGGACAATCGGACGATAATCCCCAAAAGTCATAGGTTTATTCTTCTTAGGGATTAAAGTAACAAAGGTGGAATTAAGAGTACCCGGAATAAAACCATTGGTTCTGGAAAAATTCACCAACTCTTTGATCTCCTGTCCCAAGATATCAAAGAAGTGAAGAGAAAACTCAACCGGCCAACCGTCAGGCCCGGGGCTTTTTTCTTTGGCAAATATTTTCAAAGTATTCTCAATCTCATCTAGAGAGACCTCCTGTTGTAAATTGTCGGCATCATGTTCATTGAAGAAACGCGGATACAGACTAGCAACACTGATTTGATCGACCACAACACACTACCCCAAATCCCTGTATATATTGCCAAAAAAATCTGTTGCTTCCGACTTTAGTTGATCAAAACCCGAAATAATATGCCCCTGATCATCATGCAATTCCCAAATGTATTTAAAGTTCCTTCTAGCTAAAGCAAAATTCTGAAAAAAATTCATATTTTTATCTCCTTGAGAGATCCAAAGAGCTCGGCTTTTGAGCCGCCAAGCTTTCTCCTCTTGTAACAACAAATTTTCTTTTTTCTATTCATAGCTTCACAAAGTATCAAAATATTCAGCATCCAATGAGTTGGAGAAGTTTTCCACATGTGAATCTTGAATTTTCTGTTCTAAGAGAGCTAATTCCAACTTGTCAGCCTTGTTGCGGTTCTTGATCCAAATGGTAACTGCCTCCTTTAAACTTTTTAATTTGTAGCAGAAATTCAAGACTGGATTATCATCAAGGATAGCATAATTTTTCCAAAAATTTTCATCACATAACCAAGAACTGTTAAACTTGAAGGGAAAGGAATAATAATGCCCAGATTCATCCAGTTGGAGTAAAATAGGCCAATGGTCTGAAAACTTTGAATCAAACACCCAGGATCGATGCTTTTGAAAGAGCCCCAGCAGCCCAGACTTTACAAGAAAACGGTCCAACCTTTTATGGATGCCATCATGGCCAAGTCTGCCATTTGTCCAGGTAGGCATAAGCTTGTGAGGTAGAATATCAACCAAATCAGCATCTGCAATGAACTTGGAAAAAAATTCAGCCAAGTCATCCAACTTAGCTGCAGAACCCCAAATCTCAAAGGCATTACAGGTAAAGTTTAAATCTCCAGCAATGATAAGATCATGTAAATTCAGAAGCCTAGACCCCAGAAGAGAAACCCAGAAACTCTGTCTATCCCTGTATGGGGCATAGCAGTTGAGAATGGAGAGGGATTGATGAATGCTACAAAAAGAACCTTTAAGCAAAATGCCCCATGGAGTAGAAAAAGCTTTAAAAGTGAACAAAGCAGGATTCCAAGCTACAGCAATGCCTCCGGACACGCCACAAGAATTTACAGTTGCAATCTCCCAATTGGGCATAATTTTACCAATCTTGGCAATAGCAGAAGAGTCATCACACATAGTTTCCTGAAGTAGAATGATAGCAGGGCCAGTAGCTTTAATGAGATTGGATAAGGCATGAGCCCGAGAAACCTTATCCAATCCACACACGTTAAGAGAAAGGAAAGACATTAAGAATCACCAAAGGAGGGGGACAATGCTCTAAGCCCCAAGGAATTCAAATTACCCCAATCATCCACATCTTCCAATCTCTTTGAAATAGGAATGTAGGGATTTAAACCCGAAATCACAGACTTGTCTACAAATTTCTTTTTTTTTCCCCGACGAATCGTGACATTCTGAAAATTCAGAGCAGACAAAGGTTTAGCCAATGAATCACTACCCGGATTTTTAGAGAAGGTAGGTAAAGGGGGAAATTCCTCCCCCTTCTCAGAGAGAAGGTAGCCACTTTCTTTAAGAATAGAATTGTCAAAAGCTGAGGATGAATTAGGAGGAATATCAGGAGGAATGTGACCATAATCAATCTTTAAGGAGGAATTATCCCTAATTGCCCGAGAAATCACAACAGGAAGGGAGTTAGGGTTTGAAGAAAAAACACCCACATCAGTCCCAGCAGGAATAACACTACTCGGACCCTCAACAACTTCAGACGGGATAAGTATAGGGTGTGAAGGGTCAGCACCATCGATCGCTCGGGAAGGACAGAGAAGAACAGAATCTAAACTAGAGGCAACAATCTCCAAATCCCTAATCAAATTGTGAGACACCGAAGGAGAAGGGGAATCAAGTTCATGCTTATCAATAAACATACCCGTAACAAGATCGTGTCTCATTTTAATTTCACCCTTTGATATTCTCTTCGAAAGCACATCTTCAGATTTCTCTAAAAAAGCAAGTTCATCCGCAGATAAAATAGGGCAAGGGTTGAGAATCCCATCAACAAACTTACCCGAATCCGAGGAGATGGGCCTTTGTGAACCGGCAATAGGGGTTGAATGCCCATAAGATGTGAAAGTTGAAAACTGCTTTCGATTATGTGGACAATTTGCCCGAACATGACCCACACAGTGACAACCAAAGCAGCGGAACAACATTTTGAAATAATCTAGCGTTTGTCGCCAAACCCTAGAACCAAAAGCGATCTCCACTTCAGCAGGTAACCCTAATCGCAGGTCCAGCTCAACCATGACCTTGGCATATCTCCTGTCCATGCCAAAGAGATTTTGTTTATCAAATCTGACAAATCTACCCATAGAATTGGCCAAACCAATGATGACCTCCTCAGTCCATAATTCAATAGGCAGTCTTGGAATAATCATCCACAGGTGCCGAATCGCTTGAAATTCTTTAAGGGGGTCAAAATTTATATGCCAGTGCTGAAGAAACAAAGACCCCTTCTTAAAATCCCAAAATGTAGAGAGGATTTTGTCAATGTGAGCCGGGTCTGAGAAAACAAATAGAATCCATCGGTTCATCAGAAGGTTGATCCTCGGCGCCATGCCTGTCATTGGGACCCAAAACCTATTGACCCACTCTTTTTATCTTGATTTTTCAGTTTTTTTTGGTGTAGGTGCCAGGTTCTATTTCTGGCTTGTGCTTTGTCAAATTCCTAGCTGTTTCTTTGGCGCTCCTTTAGCTGTTCCACTATTTCTCTGTTTTTTCGGGGCCATTTTTGGTAGTTGGTGGTTTTCCCCCTAGTACTGGCAGGTCGCAGCTTTATTGGCAGGTGGCGGTTTTAGCATTTCTTCCCGGTCAGAATATGGATAGGGCTCAATCGACTCCGGGTCTATCCTCACACTTGGATCATTCTTTGCATCTTCCCCTTGTTGATGCTCCGGCTCTAGATGGCGCTAGGGTTAATAGGGTCGTTGGTTTAAAAACTAAACATCGACGTCTACTCAAAACTTTCAAAGCTCGGGCCTCTCTGGTAATAAATTTGGCTATCTTTGAATGCATTAATATCATATCTATGCAACGTGCTATTTAAGAATGCGATTTCCATTCTTATATATAAATAGAAATTGTGATTCTTAGCTATGTGTTAGTTCACATTATACTTTTGGGTAGTAAAAAGTGCCTCGAGTGCCTCTTAACACAATTGCAATAAATTCTTCTCAACCTTAAATTTATTTAGTATGGAGAAGGATAAAAAAATTCAATCATTGACTTTTTATTTCTTAAAACATCCATACCAAAATGTGTTAATTATAATTATATATGTGTTTTTTTAATATATATAATAGTTATGCATATTATTTGTTTTAAATTATAAAAATAAATTAAATATTAAAATTATAGTTTTTTTTTAAATTTTATTTTTTGTTATTTAATGTGATTAATATCAATATAATAACATTTATAAAAATCATTTTAAATTTTAATTGAGAAAAATTCGTATTTAATTTTAAATTAATTTTTTATTATAAAAATTTGAACTTGAATGAAATTATTTTATAATTAATTATACAAAAGTTTGTTTAGAAAAAGATAGGATATATATATATATATATATATATATATATATATATATATATGGTGAATCTTAATTGATTTAATATATGAGGTCGCGATGGAGCTTTGCGGTGCGAGGATAGCCCGAAGGTCGAAGGCTTCGAAGTTTTGTAGTTCGTAAGGAGCAAGTCACGATGGAGCTTTTCTCTCAATTTTTTATATTTCGAGAGAATCTTAGTTGCATATCAGAGCCAACATTTAAGAATGAAATAAAGCCGTACCTATCAGTAGAAAGAAGGTACATAGGTGACGAAAAATGGAGCTGGATGAGGTAGACTATGAAAATTTCTCCCCCGTGAGAACAATCTTCACCTTAGATGATGAAATCAAGTGCAACAGTCATTTCAAGGTAGACTCCCCAATAGATAAGACATCCCACACGAAGACAATGGAATGCAGGCTTGAGCCGAGTTCCCCAAGTACATCATCCCTGCACAACCATGATGGCGTTGGTACACCAAAATTCATCCATGAGGACAAACCGAGGCGTCGGCAAGGAGCGAAGGCAAAAAAGGATCAAGTAGTGTTGGTGGTCGGTAGGGAGATAGGAATTGAAGAAGTCCTTGAATACCTGTCTTTTGCACTAGTGGAAAGGTTTTGCGTGAAGCAAGTGGGAGAATTTTTATTAAGGAATTCGATGGATTCAAACTGGAAACCGATCCTAGACCAACTCCCTACCTTTCATATCTTACCGAGGGGATGGATCTTGTTTAGAGTTCATGCAGAGATAGATAAGCAGAGACTTTTGAACCGTAATTGGGGATGGGGTCCTTCGGGCTTAATACTCAAATGATGGCATGTACATTTTGATGCAAGAAGTGAACCACAAAATCTGCAACAGATATGGGTCATACTTCCAATATTGCCTATGATTTTTCGGCAAAAACCAGTGTTGGAAGCGATCGACGAGAAGTTGGGAAGATTCATTTTTCTGTAGGAGAACTGGGAAAACAGGATAGATAGATGCTGCACCAAAATATTAGTTGAATTGGACCTTCGGGATGGTTTATATGAAGAATTTAAGTTGGAAATGTACGGGAGCATTTGGAATAAACAACTTGACTATTGGAAAATCCCATTCAGATGTTTTGGGTGTAGACAGGTTGGTCACTTAATAAGTAACTATCGGGTTGCTGCACCAAGTACTCAAAAACACCGTAAGGTATCGGTAAAAACGACGACAAGCCCAGAGATAATAGGCGGAAAGGATTTGAATGGGGCAAAAGGTGATGACCAAATTTGCGAAGGACAACAAGCGACTATAGAACCAACTTGCAACGTAGACACATGTAAGGTGGTGGAAAATCGGTCTACCTTTTCACCTAGTAAGCATAACTCTTCTTTTAATTTCCCACATGTCATTATTTCTCAATTGTTTGTACCTCCGGCTGAAGGATCTGCATCGGATTCTGGTATTGCTCTACCCCTTAGCTCCACCCCTAAGGACGTCAGGTCAGAGTCGGATACAGATAACCTTTTTGACTCAAGAACCACTGTCCCCTTCAAAACTTTGGTAGTCTCAAAAGTCTATAATAATAGGGCCAGGGTGGCCTCTTGGGGGGGAAAGGACGAAGCAATTTCTGGAGGACTCAAACAAACTTCTCCGTTGAAAATTACTATGGGAAGAAAGTCCCTTTATCCAAAGCAAAAAATAAAGTGTTGGTGGAGATAAAAGCCGGGAAATAGTCTACAATCAGTAGGGCCCTTGGAGCGAGGAAAGCCCTTCTAAGGGCTTCCTAATGTTATGTTTGTCCTTTAATGCAAGGGGTTTAGGGGGCTCCCCCAAAGTAATAGCCCTCAAGAGAATGATTTCCAATTTAAAGCCTTCGGTCAGCCTCTTACAGGAAACAATGTCGGAAGGGAAAAAAGCTCAGGAAGTGTCAGAGCCCTTTTTAAAGGATTAGTCCTTTGCCCTTCTAAATTCGGAAGGACATTCAAGAGGACTAGTTACGGCTTGGAGTCCAGTGATGAAGTTTGTGGACTTGAGTGAGCATGAGAATGTTTTGAAGAAAATCTTAGAGGATAGTTCTACTGGAGTTACTTTCTTGATTCTCAATGTTTATGGCCCGTTTCAAAATCGAAGAGTGTTTTGGGACAACCTCTCTACAAGTGGGCTCTTGGATGAGAGCAATTTAGTATTAGGAGGGGATTTAAATCTAACAGTTTCAGAGAGGGAAGTCCGAGGGAAGCTCACTCGTGCTGACTCACTAAGTAATTATTTTAATTCCCTGTTTGATAAAAAAAAATTGGTGGATGTTCAACCAAAAAAGCTGGAGCCAACCTGGAGGAATAAGAGAAGTGGGGAAAAAGATTGGATCGGTTCTTAATCTTAGAAGCTTTTTTCTCTATCCCTCTTTTGATAACTTCTTGGGTAGAATAAGGTGGACTTATAGATCATCGACCAATCATGCTTTCCTTCGATGTGCAGGAACAAAAACCTGCCTCCCCGTTCAAATTCAACCCCGTATGGCCGAAAGAGGAAGATTATAGAAAGATTGTAGAGGAAACCTGGAATCCTTATAGGGATGCTTCTTTTGTTTCATTCATGAAGCAATTGATGGATAATTTGGCTAAGGTAAAATAGGTTTCCAAGGAATGGGCTAAATCGTTTCGTGCAAGAACGCAGAGAGAGTTGAAGGAGGTAGAAGCGAGCATCAAGGAATTGTATAAGGAGAACAATGAGGGGGTTTTTATAGAAGGAGAAATGCGTAACTTGAAGGACCTGGAAATTTGCCGCTCACTTTTGTTAGCCAAGGAAGAACAGATTTGGAGGCTTAAAAGAAGAGCCATATGGATAAGTGAAGGTGATAACAACACCAAATTCTTTCATAGGTTTGCTTCAGATAGAAAAATATGAACAGTATAACTGAAATTAAGAATGATCAAGATGTTATAGGGTTTCCTTATTCAAAAATATTTTCAGTGAATCAAAGGGATGCCCGATCCAAGAAATGCTATAGGTATTAAGACTTTTCCCTAAATCCATCACAGATGAAATGAATGAATCTTTAAAAGAAGAAGTAATGGAAGAAGAAAATTTTCAGTATAATGCATTCATTTCAAAAAGGGAAAAGCCCTGGACCTAATGGCTTTTCAGTATAATTTTTTCTGGGCTTCTATGATCTGTTAAAGGAAGACCTTTTGAAGGCAGTAAGAGACTCTCAAAAATATGGAAAAGTCCTTGGCTCTTTAAACTCGACTTTTTTATCCCTAATCCCAAAGAAACAAAACCCTACGATTTCAGAGATTTTAGAGCGATATCCTGTTGTAATGTGGTCTATAAATTGATTGCAAAAATAATTGCTCAAATATTGAAGCCAATTCTAAGCAAGATTATAACGGAAGAACAGTTTGGCTTCCTTTTCAATCGACAAATACATGACGCGGTCTCTTTGGCCGAAGAAGCAATTCACTCGATAAACAAGAACAAACTTAGTGATTTTTCTCTGAAGCTTGATCTCTGCAAATCCTACGATAGAGTCAACTGGACTTTCTTAAGACTCTTACTCATACAGATGGGGTTCTCATTAGAGTTGGTGAACTGGATAATGGACTGTGTTACCACACTGTCCTTTGCTTTATTAATTAATGGCGCTCCCTTTTCTTTCTTCAGGACTTCAATGGGTTTAAGACAAGGTTGCCCAATCTTATTTCTTTTAGTGGCAGAAGCCTTGAGCAAACTAGTTCTCCAGGCCAAGAATGCAGGATACTTTAAAGGTATTCATGTCTCAGCTTTAGTCATACTGACTCATATTCTCTTTGTATATGATGTGCTTATGTTGGGAGAAGGCTCTTTGGATAACATACAAACATTATCACAAATTTTACATCTTTATAGCAAGACGATAGGAATGGTTATAAATATGGAAAAATCAAACCTTGCTATAAACAAAGTTCCTAAGGATTTACAATAGAGGATTAAGACTGAGGCTGCTTTCTCTCATATTTTTTTTAATGACGGCTTCAAATACTTGGGTTTCTTCCTCAAGCCCAATTCACACTCTTTCAAAGACTGCATTTGGCTATACAAAAAGTGGATTCTCAAATCTCATGCTGGGCCAACAAATATCTCTTTAGAGGTGGTCATTTGACTCTCCTTAAAGTGGTTCTTCAGAGCATTCCAGTCTATTGGGCTTCTATAGCTTATATTCCAAAAGGAATTTTAACAAAAATTCGTACGAAATGCTTTTCCTTCCTCTGGACAGCTAGTAGAAAAAAGGATGGGATTCCATTGGTAAAATGGACGACAGTGGCTAATCTAAAGGAGTTGGGAGGTTGGGGTATTACAAATCCTTTTCTGTTTTGTCAAGCAGTGGAAGCCAAATATCTTTGGAGACTGACAAAAAACAGTAACTCCTTGTGGGGGAAAGCTATGAACTCTAAGTACTGCCCAAACTCTTCAATAATAGATTGGTACAGAAGTCAAAAAAGAGTTACAAGGGATGCTCAGTTGGTTGGAAATCCTTGGTGTTATCTTTCCCCTTAGTGGGAAAATGGACGGCTTGGAGTATTGGAGACGAGAGGCAGGTACGTATTGGAGAGGACCCTTGGGTCGGTTCCAGAGGTGACTACTTAATGTTGTCTTCCACCTTATCTCTGTTAAAAAGTCAACACATTTATTTTTTAGCAGATGCTAGAAGAAGCAACTCCCAAGAAATGATCAAAGAAGAGTGGAAAACTACCCAAGATTTGGGCCTGGGAAACGAAGCAACTGTGGAATGGACAAAGTTCATAAGCCTTTTGAAATCAAACTTCATCAATATGAACTTTAATGAACTTGATCAACTAGTCTGGACAAAGAATGCTTCCTTTGGAGTTTTTTCAGCAAAACTGAGTTATGAAGTCCAAGCTCAAGAATCCTTTACAGAAGAGAAAATTTGGTGGTGGCGTACAGTATGGAAAACATCAGTTCCTTTGAAGACGAAAATTCTACTTTGGTTAGCACTGAAGAACAAAATGTTAACTTGGGAAATTTTATTAAAATGAGGCTGGGAAGGTCCAATTTGGTGTGTGCTCTGCAGCTCGAGATGTGTAACCACTTCTCACCTATTTGTCTCCTACCCTTATGCAGGGGCGATTTGGAACGCGACTTCTAAAGAACTTTGTAGCACATTCTCTCCTATGGAAGAATCCCTTGAACTTTGTTGCAATAGCTGGTGGAAAAATCCTCGAGTATGAAGCTTTGATGCATTCCCTTGTCTTTTTATTTATGGAATTTGGTGGCCAAGGAACTCAGCTATTTTCCAAAACCGCAAAATCCCATCAGAGATAACATGCGCAATGATCTTGCAGTGGACTAAGGAGCATAAAAAATTGGAGAAACCAAAGAAGGTCCATGTGATTACCCCTCCCTGCATTGACATAAATTTTCTATGGGCATATTTTGATGGTGCCAACTAGGGTGATCCACCTTTGGGTGGCTCTGGTGCGATCCTTTACCTATCAGATGAGGTGCAATTTTTAATCCAATATAGTTCGGGACACTGCTCCAACAACATGGCAGAACTATCTGCACTCTGGGCGGTTCTCAACTCAGCTTTGGCCAAAAACATTCGCAACATAAAGATCTTTGGGGACTCAAAAATGGTTATAGATTAGGAAAATAACAGAATTCAGATCAAAGCTCTTCATTTATAACATCTATTGTCCACCTTAAAAAGACAGATAGGAATGTTTGGCTTCATCTCTTTCAGACATGTGTACCGAGAGCTAAATCAGGAAGCAGACGATTTGTCTAAAAGTTCTCTTCTCCTAGCTCCAGGTTCGATAGTAGAGGAGATGCGCCAGGGGATGCATACTGTGCTTGGCTAATACTTTTAGTTTGTGTTTTAAGGACATCAAATGTTTTTTGTCTCATGTAATAGATTAAGCATTTCTCATATGAAATGAGAATTTTTTATTTTCAAGAACACATGTATGTAATGACAGCTCATGTAGCAATGATGTAAGTACTTCAAGGACAATCTATGTTTTTTTTTTGTAAGTTAGATGAATCCTTATATTTCTATTTTCCACAAGTACACAAAACATGGTCCTCTCAGGGTAGAGAAAACAAACCCAAACCAAAGTTTCAGAAGTTTTAAAGGCCCTCTTAGAGTTGAGAAAACAGGCCCATTATAAAAAATATCAGAGTTTTCTATCAGTAATTCAGAGATTGACCAAACACAGAAACATAGTATCATTCAGAGTTTTCTATTCGTAATTCAGGAACTAACCATAAGCAAAACTAAGAACCATTAACATAAACTAAAACTAGTCTTTTAAGTCCAAACTTGGTGGTTCAGCAGGGAGCTCGATACCGAGCCGGAGAGCAATCCTCTTTTGGTTCCAAAGAATCTGCTTCAACATCAAGACCATCTCATCTTGCCACAATAAAATTTCCGCTTGAGCTTCCCCTCTGTCTGCCAATGTCTTCCCCAGGACCGATTTCTGAAGCCAGTGATAATCCAAGGTGCACTGGTAGAGGGTAGCGCAACCCCTTGTAGACCCAGGATAAGGGATTAGGGCCTCAAATTACTCCCTAATATCACTATCAAGAAGGCAATCCAGTGAAACTTCCGCATCCTCCTCAGCCTCTTTGATGTCCTCCTGAATTTTCACTGGGATTTCCTTTCTGTAACGACGGGCCTTTCCAGCGACACCTCGCATAAACCTAACTAGAGGGCCAGTTGGTTTTGTATTACGTTGAGTATAAGCCCGTTTTGCAGGCGACATTACTGTAACAACAAGCGACGAACCAGCAGACCAGATGTGGGCATAACTAGAGAGCTGAGCTTCTTCTCCAAGCCAAACATACAAACTCATATGGCGTTTCTTGTGCCGATAACCCTCAATGTAAACCATAACCGACGAACTTGGGCATTCATGGTCTGCCATTGGAGTGGACTGAGCGCACGTAGGAACGAGCAGGAGGCCTGCTGCCCTGCTCGAGAGATGATTAAATGCTCCATGTGCTCTGTACCGTAAACATAACCGGAAATGAATGGGCTAATGAGTGTCATGTCTTGTGTCCATCTGCAGAGGGTGCATGTCCATCGTGCTGTCGAGTGGTCCTGTCAGTGGGGCTGGCAGTGATCATCACCCGTCGTGGCGAAAGGACAATCTATGTTATTCTATATAAATAAAATATTTTTTTCCTCAGAAAAATAAATAAATAAATATACATAAAAGTAGATATTTGTATTATATTTAAAATAAATTTATATAAGATTATTTTATAATTAATTCTTAATTTTTTAAAAAGGTATAAGGAAATATTGTTTAAATAATAAAGTTGGTATTTATGCTATATAGATATTAAATTTATTTAAAGATTTCTTTAAAAAAAAATTTCATCTTAAAACATTTTTCTTTGCTATTTTAAGGAGTTATTTGATTAGTTAATTTCAAATGTTTTAAGAGTGTATATGTAATATGATGCATGTATTTGAAAAAACATATTTTTAATAAATTAACTAAATTTCTTGTTTTAAGGAGTTATTTGATTAGTTATTTTCAAATGTTTTAAGAGTGTATATGTAATATGATGCATGTATTTGAAAAACATATTTTTAATAAATTAACTAAATTTCTTGTAAAACTTTTTTCTTTGTTATTTTAAGGATTTAGTTATTTTCAAACGTTTTAAGAGTGCATATATTTAATATGATGCATGCATTTGAAGATTATTATTTTAATAAATTAACTAAATTTTTTTAAAAAAATCATTCGTTTTAAATATTAAAATAAATATATACAAAATTTATTTTTGCAAGCTGTACAAACATGTTAAAATCCAAAATGTTAGATTGCAAAATATACGGCAATCCGAATTTATCATGTTTGGGTAGCTCAAGTCTAAAATCCAAATTTATCATGTTTGGAGAGATCGAATCATTTAGGGAACAGTCCTTTAAAAAGTTGTTTACATATTAAAGAAATTTTAATCTACCTCACTACGTAAGATAAATCCGAGGTTAAAGTCGCCATAAATTTATCATGTTTGGAGAGATCGAATCATTTAGAGAACAATCCTTAAAAAGGTTGTTTACATTTAAAGAAATTTTAATCTACCTCTCTACATAAGATAAATCCGAGGTTACAATGTTCATAAACTAGTTGGTCGATGAATACAAACATTTTGGGAAAGCATGGTGACAGAGGTTTTCCTGGGCAAAGATTGGTGATAGAGACTGAACCGAAAGGATGAACTATAAAATACCAAAGAAAGTTAAAACAGGGCCACCACCATTTTCTTTATCACAAAACGCTAACCGCTGGCATTCCTTCATCGGGAAGACTCTCAGTTAAAACGAAGTTTTCGTGGCCCACACGGAATGAAAAGTTGCAGTCACATTACAAGCAATCATGGAATATAATTATTACACCAAAGCAATGGTAATGGGCAAAGGGGCATTTGGATTTTCTGTGCTCTCTATACTTTTCTGTGGCGTTCCGAACAGTTTTGAATAACAGACTTTTTCTGAATTCAAATTGTGTGAATATCATCTCATCCATTCCTGATCAACAGTTGCCATGGGATTACTCTCCAACAGGATCAGCAGAGAAGACCTTCGTCCAGGCGATCACATATATTCATGGAGGACAGTCTACACCTATGCTCATCACGGTGCTTCTCCCTTCCTCATTTTCATTTTATTCTCTCTTCGTAATGATGTCTGCTAAATGTCTCACTTTCACTGAGTGCCTTTTCTCTTTCCATTGGGGGCTGATCCCAAAGACCAAAACTATACAGTACATTAATTTTTATTATTATAGATAATTAGCCTACATGTATCAGATCAAAATGCCAATGTGGAACTGGTTCAGTGATAATGTCAATGGAGAGCTAAGCCATCCACGGGGTACGATTCTTGCTGGGGTCAACCCCACCCATATAGAATGAGTTTCAAATAGATGAGTCAGGTGCAAATCCCAAGTCATTTTGGCAAAATTTCCCTCAAACCTGGCACATAAGTGTTAAAGATAGTGCAGCTGCGAGACCCATTCTTCGAGAGGATGGTACCCTAGTCAGTTAACTAGGGTTCCTGGTCAAGTTAACCGTGCAGAGTAAAGAGTAAGACCCTAGAAGGTACCCTATGCCCCCTAGCTGTCTCTTGGGGTTCCTGGTTGGGGACCAAGCAGTTTGATGCCATGGCAAAGTCTCTAGCATATGGCTAGGGCCCCTATTTGTCTCTAGGGTATTCTGGTCTGGGACCAGACAGTTTCTTGGTCATGAGGACCAAGCAGGGACTGCAGGTTGAGACAGAGACCCCCTGGTCTGGGACCAGGCAGATTCTTGGTCACGAGGACCAAGTAGTTCTTGTAGCGACATACCTGGTCAGTTAACCAAGTGGATCTTGGTCAATGGACCAAGATGATGATGTGTGATGTCCTCTTCTCCTAGGTCTTTGAGAAGGTTGAGCTAGATGGTCTTTTCAAGGGACTGACCACCCCTTGATGGAGCTACTAGCAATTGACCTAAGGAGCAGTATGGAGGATCACAGGCTCACATCATCTAGTGTGGACCTTCCTTATACAGTGATGATGAACTTTCAGGTTATATGGAACATTTGTACATTTGATAGAGAGATGATTAGTTGTACCTTCCCCACCTTGGTTGATTCACATTTGGTCCTCACACCTTGTTGTTGTTGGTCTTGTGGTACTTTGTGTTGTTCACCCAATTTGAATTGTTTTGTTTTGTTTTGTACCACCTTGATGTTTTGGTCTTATGGGTATTAGGGGTGATTGCCCACCTTTGTGGTACACCCCTTGGTCCTAGGGGTTATGGGTCATGTACCCATTCTTGTTTTTAATGATTTGACTTGTACCATGTGTTGGTCCTTGTACCCTCACCTAATTAATTATATGACCCTAGTACCCACCTAAGACACTTTGTTTATATTTTATATTTGATAAGCTCGTACCCACATAAGACATCATTATATTTTTATTATTATGTGAAACCCTAACTAAATTAAAGTTGATCTTATGATCCTTCTAGAAGTCTTTTAGGATCCTGTATATGGAGATCTTTTGTTCCTCATTTTATTATCATCATCATACCACATCTTAGCTCTGTTTTATGTTGCTGGATGTCAAGGGTTTATGGGCTAATGTTTGATGCTTGATCACCTACCAGCACAGGTCACATTTTTTTATGGAGAGTTCAACAATCAACACCACCAACATCAAGGGACATATAGGGGTTGATGTGCTTGATTAAATCCCAATTCCATGCCCTCATACATGATAGAATCTAGTGGAAACTTTGCGATCCCAAAATCCCGAAAACTATTAAGTTTGCTGAATTCTGAATGGGATCTAAAATTCTACTTTTTGCATATGAAGTTTGATGAGCTTGGAACCACTCTCAAACATCCTAAAACAATTAATGGTAATGTTAAAAATTTAAGTAAAAGGATGGAAAATAAAAGATAAGGAGAATGTCACTTTTATTGCCATTAATATTACCAAATACTATTTGCACCATGGTGATATTTTTTTCGGAAACGCGACCCCGTTTATTGAATCCGTACTAGAAACGCGTTTCCGTAAACATGTTTTGTCCGTACGGAAACACGTTTCTGGGCCGTACGGTACGCGTTTCGTGGTTTCGAAACGACGAAACGTTGGAAACGGGGTTGGGGCCCAAGTTTCCTGCGACATAGGTTAAGACTTACCTATGGTTCAGATTGTTTATGCTAAGTCTTTTTTGTTGACAGATCTATTTGTTTGTGATTGTCTTTGATCACCTGTGATCAGATTTGGTGTGCTGAAAGTTACTTGTGGTCACTTCTCTTGTGCTGAGATTTTGTTGAGATCATAATTATTGTGACCATGTTGACCTCTACTATGATTAAGACTGTAACTGTAATTTTTGACTGTCATCCACTACTCTTGCCTTGAACCTATCATCTCTCTCTCTCTGGTTTGTACTTATCCTCTAGCAGGATCAACCTGTTCCAAGTGTTTGACTGGCTTCTGTGAGGCACATTCTTTACTGAAAGTAAATTCTTCTGAGTATAAGATAGGAACGGTTTCACACTCCAAGTAAGTATCCTAACTTAATCTTTTATGAATTAAATGTGTTATTGATAATTACATGTTACCGAAGATTACTTTAACACAAGGACCCCTTGGTAGTGTTAAAGGTGATGAGATGAAAATTATGTTTTAAGTTGCACTGTTTATTTATTGCTGTACTATTTCGTTTCAGTACTAGTTTATTGAATGTAATTTTGCATTAAAGTACATGAATATTTAATTCTCTGCATCAAACCCTAACCCTAATGAAAATTTAACAATAAGGAACTATGGACACATTTCTACATAAAGTGTAACTACAGTAATTCCAAGCCCCCAAACAATTTAATAAGCAAGTTTTGCTCTGGAACATTAAATGCAGAAGAATATAGTAGCAAGTGCACATCCCAACTGTTCCAACAGAGAAGTCCATGATCAATAAGAATGGTGATACTAGTCAAAGAAAATAAATTGAATGTAATGCCTAATACACAAGCATTTCCAAGATATATATAGGAATGTCCATAGGCATCTCTGACCCTAAGTCTAGAGGTTAGAAACAAATACCTACTGAAACGGTCATCCAATAGAGTAGGTTTTTTTATAGTTGACAATTATACAAATCATTTAAATTAGCTAGAACTTTTCTTTTGTGAACGGTGGTTTGAATATTACCATTATATATTCATCTTAAATCTGGATTTATCAAGTACTGAGAGGGATCCAATTTCTTGAGTTGTAATTTTTTTAATCTTAAATTTTTTACATGTCAAGAAAAAATTTACACTTTAAGAAATTTGATCATTCTCTGTGCTTGATAGATCCCAGTATCAGATGGATCTATGTTGGTCTTAATTTTTTTGTTTTATGAGCCGACATAAATTTTTTTAACTACTTTTTATTTTTGGTAATGTTGCAACATCTCCCCTATACTGGGCTGTAGAGCACCTTGCTACTCTTGGTGCAAAAATCTCACTTGAAGGCAACAATCCCTCCAATAGCTTGTTCTATCACTTCTTATAAACCAGGATTAAAGATCCGGGTCCCTAAGACCTTAACTGAATTGGGAGGTTGGGAAGCTCAACATCCAATGTATTTTTTTCTGAAGTTAGCTACTCATCTATTGAATATATATAGAAGAAACGATAGTCAGGTTGGGCTGTGGGCAGTCTCCACGGGTGACTGCACCTCAGCTATCCAAAAATATATGTATCTGGTTGTTGTTACGTCTCTCTAACCATGCAGGATTGTTTTAGACTGCAAACGGGAAATAAAAAAAACTAGACATAAACATAGACCTGAGAAGTTCAAATTCAAAACATTGACACAAACTTAGTATTGACTACAACAGAAATACATGGGAGAGCTGGAGTTCATTCATTAGAGTCAATGTCCACATCTATTGGCATAGGTGAATTGGCAACTCTCTTCTGGACTTGATCCTCATCCCTTTGTATGTGCTGCCTGGACAAAAATCTCTTTCTCTTCAGCTCTCGTCTTTCCTCCTTTTTTCTCTTCCCTTGCAGCTCTATCTTCTCCTGTTGCCTCAATGTCCCCACTGCCAGCCTCAACACCCCAAATTACATTGATAAGACTTCCACATTTGCTGTCCAGTTGGTCCAGCCTTTTTAATATTTCACCATCTCGATTCCCTCCACCTTCCGTTGCACATGTAATGAGTACTTTAATGTGCCAATAGAGGTCAATTTCCTTAGTATATTTGGTCTCTCTGCTTCTTGAAAAACCAATATTACGAATCTAAGCCCCTATCTCCTCATCAATCCATACGCATGGTGTGTATCAGTGTTTCAGCCTTACCTTGTTTTCTTGTCTTCACCTCATTTTATGCAGTCCAAGAATTGGGTCCTGTAGGCTGCTACCCCAAAACCTTTTTCCATCCCTGTGAAGGCCTTGCCCCTGTCGATGCCTGGTTTTTACACTTATGAGGGCAACCTTGTCTAGTCCTAGAGAACCTTGGAACATCGAAAACAAATTCAGTTCCAATTCTCGTGGGAATGCTCTGCGATTTTCCTGTCAGCTGTAGAACCCACTCTTCCAACCAGATTTTGTTGCTTTGAATGTTGTAAGCTTTTATTTCCATTCAATTATTCTGGAATGTATAGAATCAGAATTTAAGACATCTCCCTCCCATAATTGCTGGAGTTAATGGCATTCATGGTGAGGTCCTGTCCTCTCTCTGCATTGATAGCTTGGGCATCTTGCCTCGGAGGAGTCTGCTGCAACTGGAGAGGGCCATGATTCCCCATATCCCCCTCCACCCATTGCTCTATCCCATCCACATGCATGAACCTATCTGCTTGCCAACTCTTAACTATCACTCCACTCGTCCCTAACACCCCATGTAGGGAAGCTCAACAACCAATGTTTGTAAGAGGTCCTCCCTTCTTCTATCATGGTCTCAAAGTTGATCTTAAATTGGTCTTTAAAGACCACTATAGCCTTTGCGGCTCCAAAGTAATTTATTTTGGAGATCGACTTGGCACAACTTAATTTATTCCTACCACTGTTGACTTTATTTTTATGTACACGGACTTTTAACACTATGGAGTGTCTTCAAATTTTTTGTGTTGCCCCTTAGGTCCAATATTCAGTGGGCCAAACCTGGTGTTATAGACAAAGTCAAAGACAAATTCCTGGATGGCTTGTATGTTAGGGATGGCCTTGGATTCATCTTAGACAAATCTTCAAGCTTTTTGGCGTACCCTTTGCACATTCCAAGCTTCAACTAATGAGCTCTAGGAGGTGGTGGTCCAAAGAGTTGAAAATAAGATGGAAAAATGGATCACTAAACGCTTTGGCTATAAAGTGCTTGCAACCACCCATGTTTATTACTCTTCATTCTGGGTTCCTTCCATGAATGCCTATTAGAGGCTGGAAAAGGCCTTAAGGAGTTTCTTTTGGGCCAACAGTGCTGGGGGCAAGGCATTCATAGGGTCAATTGGGAGTTGTGTTGCATCCTGAGATATTGGGGTGTGTAGTTGTAAGTCTTGTGTGCCAAGTGGGTGAGGCTTTAGAAGGGATGGAGGCCTTGAAGGTGCTTGAAAGAGACTATTTCTTTGGGAGACCTTCTTGGCAAAATTTCAGGGCAAGGTCTCAATTTTTAGTCTCTTGTCACTACGCCTGCCATGGTTAAGATCAAAGGTTACTTTGTGGCTTCAAGTATTTGGAAGCTTGGGAAGCTATTAAGCCATCCTTGTCTTGGAGAGATTGGTCTTAAAGAGATGGTATAACTTTTAAATTTTTAATGACCATTGCATTTGGTGGACACCTCTCTTGATGCAAGAAGGGAAATCTTTAGCCAAGATCCCTTCCTCAATCCTTAGGTTCTGCAAGAAAGGTATTGTATTAGCAAGGGACATGTATGACAACCATTGAAGAGATTGGGTTCTATGGACAGAATTGAAGGCTAGATATGGGATATCCAACCCTAATAACGTTATTCTTGATAGGGTCCAAAATTTTATTTGTGATTTTCTCTCCCTCAAGTTGGGTCTGCATCCTCCTCGTGCTTGGTGGTGAGAGTGGAAATAGAATAGGACAAAGGATTTTAGTAAGTATAATCCTATGTATGTCACAAGTGGCTATGTGTAAGGCTAATCCTAATTGGATGTTTGAATAAACTATGAAGTCTCAAATCTAAGCAAAAATCTCCACTGTTCAGGTTGTGGAGCCCGTGGAAGTCTGCTATTGAACCAAAAAAAGCTTTTTTTTTGTATGGTTGCTAGTCATGGGAGGCTTGCTTATAGACAAGACACTTACTCAACTAATATTGCAAATACTTCGTTGTCCTTAGTGTGGATGCCATGAAATGTACAAACATCTATTCTAGTTCTATTTCCTTGCCAAATATACTTGAAGATGGGATGACTCCTTTTGTGGTCAACTTCTCTCTACTAACATACCTTGGAGAGGTTCTCCCCTAGGAGATAAGCTTCCTTAGTTTCTGTTACAGCTTGAACTAGCATGTGTGATTAAAGCCCCAAAGAACAAGGCTAGCCCAACTATAACCTAGAGGTGTTTCTCGCTGTCACCTCGATAACCACCTCCCTACACTTTAGGTTGGCTTTTCTCCAACTCAAGGGAGGTTTCCCTAGGGTTATGATTGCTAGGCTATGGAAATAAGGACACAAGGTGATTTGAAGAGTTAGCCTTAGAAAAACTTGAGGTCTTCTTCGTAGTATAGGTAATGGGATTATGGGAGGGTTATGAAGACTAGTGCCAATCCCGAGTGCATGTGGAGTCTCGAGATGATCCTTCTTGGGCCTTGTTTGTATGTGTTTGTCTAGAACCCATGCAAAACATGACAAATTTCTACCCCAAACTTTTGAAGCTCCTTGCAAAATTCACCAAGGAAGGGTTCCTTAGCATACACCTTCAATCTAGGAACCTAGCTCAAACTCTAGCCTATGCAAGCTTGATTAGTACCCCTCCTAAGATGCCAAATACATAATCAAGTCACAAAACTAAAGCATGACATAAGTATAGAAGATTCTTAACCCAATGGAGCAAGATTTCCCTTCTATGGACTAGATTAATAGATCTTACAATGGAAAAAGATAGATGTTTCTCCAATATTTAGCCATCAAGAAAACTCGAGAGAAGAAAACCTTTTATACTTTAAAAATGCCTCGTAAATATATAACAATCAGGCTCCAAAAGAGAGAGAGATCTCAAAATCCAACCATGAGTTCAAATGAAGAGATGCTCTCTATATAATAGGGTACCTCAACTTCCTCTACAATAAAATATTCATTTATTTCCTATCTAGCCTAGGGCGAAGTAAAATAATACAAAAGCCCCACTACTCAACTAACTAATTCAAAAGTACATAAAGAAATGGTGGTCAATGCCACTTGTACAAAGATGAGATACAAAAGGCACCAAGAATGAGGGGTATCTCCATCTAGTGAGGAACAAGTTAAGCAATGGTCCAATTCTAACCTCTAAAGGGTCGCTTCACCAAGAAATATTGTCATTGTTAAGCAACAAATTTCCAAAAACCCCACTACTCAACTAACTAATTCAAAAGTACATAAAGAAATGGTGGTCAATGCCACTTGTACAAAGATGAGATACAAAAGGCCCCAAGAATGAGGGTTAGGTAAGCAATGGTCCAATTCTAACCTCTCAAGGGTCGCTTCACCAAGAAATATTGTCATTGTTAAGCAACAAATTTCCAAAAATAGTATGAAAAGAGCAGAAATAGATCAGAAAGAGTACTCCATGACTTGATTGAAGAAAATAGCTGAATAACAAGCCTCTTCGAGGGGGCAACCTCCTTACACAATGTACTAAGTACACAAGACAAGACAAGAGAAGATACTCCAAATGAAAATTCTCCTTCCTATATATAGGAGACTAAGGGGTACAATCCCAACTAACTGACCCAAGCCGACATAATTAATATAACCATACTAATGATAATTACCACTAATGGACCAAAGACGACATCAAAACTAATGTAATGAACCACAATATAGGGGGAAATGTGCCCATATTTAGGGCTTAACATGCCCCTCCCATTCAGACAAGTGTTGTTCTCAACGCTTGATTAGTTGCGGATTCCTCTGTATGAAGGATTCATCTTCCCATGTCGAATCTTCAACTGGTAAGTTCTTCCACTTTATGAGGTATTCAGTAATAGCCCGATTTCATAGCTGTTTAGTCCTTGTTTCAGTGATTTGTTCAGGTTCCATTATGACTTTTTCTTCTTCATCAAGCTCCGACAATATTGTTTGAATTGGGATCTTGTCACCTATTACCTTCTTTAAGCAAGAAACATGTAAAACTGGATGCACTCTTGAAGATGAAGGGAGCTCCAATTTGTAGGCCATACTACCAATCTTCTGCAACATTTTATAAGGACCATAATACTTGGGTGCTAATTTATTGTCCTTCTTTAATAGCTTGAGAGACATCTGCTTGTAAGGTTGTAGCCTGAGAAATACCCAATCCCCTTCTACAAAACTCCTTTCACTACGATGTTGATCAACTTGTTGTTTCATCCTGTTTTTTGACATAGTCAGGTTGTCCTTAAGTATCTGGAGAACTTCTTGCTGGTGCTCTATGTGATCTTCCACTACTTGAACTTTAGATTTTCCTTTTAAGGGAGATGTGATAGATGGAGGCTGGTATCCATAAAGTGCCATAAATGGAGACATTTTTGATGATGTATGGAAGGAAGTATTGTACCACCATTCTGCCAAAGGCAACCATTTCACCCACTGTGTTTGTTTATTAGATGCAAAGCAACGAAGATAGACTTCCAAACACTTGTTCACGATCTCAGTTTACCCATCAGATTGAGGGTGATAAGATGAATTGTGTGCCAATTGAGTACCCAAACAGGAAAATAATTCAGTCCAAAATTTTCCAATGAAAATTGGATCTATCACTTACAATAATCGTCGAATTTCCATGTAACTTCTGAACAGTTTCCATAAAGGCTGCAACTACTGTGCTTGCATTAAAAGGGTGAGCGAGTGCACAAAAGTGTGCTTACTTCGTGAGTCTATCAACAACCACCATAATAACATTCTTTCCTTCTGACTTGGGTAGACCTGTGATAAAATCCATGGAGACTTCCTCCCAGCGCTGACAAGGTATGTCTAAGGGTTGTAGAAGTTCTGGGGTCTTAACTGTTTCACCCTTATTCTATTGGAAAACCAAGCATTCAGCCACGAACCTTTGAACATCAGATTTAAGACCTTCCCAGAAAAATTCCTTCTTGACCCTATGGTAAATTTTTAGGAATCTTGAGTGCCCACCTATAGGAGAGGCGTGTAATTCAGAAAGGACCTTCTGCTTGAGTTGGGAGTTTTTGCATAAATATAAGCGATCCTTATACCATAGTGAATCATTTTTCCACACAACAGTGTCTGACACACTGGTACCATTCTATAGCTTTTGAATGAGCGTCCACACAGATAGGTCTTTTTTCCATTCTTCCCTTGCTGCTACTATCCAATCTGGTTGTAGAATGGAAATGGAACAAAGTAATGCCCCAACATCTTCATCTTTTCTGGAGAGTGCATCTGCCACCACATTATGTTTCCCTTTTCTATAGATGACTTCAAAGTCATATCCCAATACCTTTGTTACCCACTTTTGTTGCTCTTCTGAAGATAGTGTCTGTTCCAAGAAGTATTTAAGACTATCATGATTTGTTTTGACCTTGAAGTGCCTACCCATTAGATAAGGACGCCATTTCTTAAGAGCATGTAGTATTGCCAACATTTCCTTCTCATAAATGGGCTTTTGTAAGTTCTTTCCCTTGATTGGATGACTTGTGAAAGAAAGTGGGTGTCCTTCTTGCATTAGAACAACGCCAATGCCATTTCCTGAAGCATCGCATTCCACAATAAAAGTTTTTTGTGAAGTCTGGTGTGGCCAATACAGGAGCTGTGCACATTGCCTGTTTAAGTTGTTCAAAAGCTTGAGTTGCCTATGGAGTCCAAGAAAATGCATCTTTCTTCAATAATGCTGTTAGAAGTGCTTCTATTCTTCCATAATTTCGAACAAACTTGCGGGAGTACCTTGTCAAACCTAAGAATCCTCGAAGATTCTTCAAGTTTTTGGGAATTGACCAGTTTGTTACCCCCCATTTTGACAGGGGTGTCCACATGTGAAATTGCTCACATCCTTCAGCAGGCTAGAGCGATAGATTTTTTTGTTATAAGCAGTTGTATTCATGATTCAGGACACTCCTGGTCATCTTTTGAATACGCAGCAACGGATCTGGAGATGAATTGGCAGAAGTTCAAAATGTCAATTGTGAGATTTCAAGCTGAGCTTAAAAGGAGTGCAAATGCTCGAAAAGAAGCTGAGCTTAAAAGGAGTGCAAATGCTTCAGCAATGAGATACCAGGAAGCTTTCCAAGAGTTGGGGTTGCAGGGGAAGAACGTCAGGTTAGAACTTCTGGAAATGGCTAAAACACTCCCAATAACATTTGCTGAGATTGAGGAAATTCTATGTGGTGATTCTGTTCAAAATGCATCTGAATTCTACCAAGCATTTGTTGATCATGCACATACTGAAAAGGGGGAAAGTTCCAGGAATTGTGCTTTCCAAGTTTAAGAAATCTTTGTGACAACCCTCCAGTTCTTGATCTTTTTTCAAATTCTGAGGTCGTAGCAATTGCAGTTCTCTTGACAAATAAGAACAGGGCAAAACATTTGAGGTGGAGGTTTCCTCAGCCTGGTATTGATTGGAACATTAAGGCTGATGAGAATGCTGAGAATGACTGGGAAATCGGTGTTAATTGAGCAGTCTGAGACGCATGGAAATAAAAGGTGAAACAACAGCCCTCTCACAGTGGTATGGTCTCTTCTCGCCGCCTTTAAATAGATCAACGCTTCTGCTATAGGGTTCTTGGGCTTTTACGGTCTAAATTATACGGTGGCCCGAGTTCGAGCATTGAGTGTCGATCTGAGGATTCGATTGATGATTTATTTGGCAGCGATAAGATGGCAGTGCAGAATTTTAAATAGAGGACCGGAAGATGATAAAACAGAGGAGGCCGAGGATCACTGAATCGTGCCACACCATCAACTGCATCAGTCATTAAAGACGCATCTCCATTTTAAAACGTGATTAAACTGAATCTCATTTAAACGTGAAGTTAACACCTTTTCTTTCTGGAGGCTGACTGATAATTGTGTCGTTTTTTTCCCTAAATCGTGAGGCACCCACCGGGGAATTTTCGACTTGGCAAGCACAGGCAGCGTGAATCGGGTGCTGGACAGAATCCTGTTGCCGAGAATGTGCAAAAAGGGATTCACGTGATGCATCCGGGAAAGGAGTTGGGAGAAATCACGCGGGATGAGTTGCTATCAATCAGCGAGTTGGTGGTATCGCTGTGGCCACATCGAGTTTTTACCCACACGTCTTTTTGGCAGCCGAGCGATGACCGAGTCATAGAAATCAGTGTTCATACAGATCCTCAGTATACAGTAGATATTACCGAGGGCAAAAAGAATCGAGTTGCTGACCCCTAGATCGTCATCTTCATTGGCCGCCAATTGGATTTGCTGATCTCAGAAATCGCCAGTCTACAGCACGATCCCCTTTTGGCAGCTAATTACAAGGAGACTTGTCGTTTTGGCAGCCGGTTGGTTGGTGAAATCAGAAGTTTCTAATATTGAAGCTCGCCTACATCGTTCAACTGTTTCAGTTCAATGTCAATGCTCGGGGTTTCAGCGATTAATCAGCATGGCATACATTAAAACTAATCGGGGTTCGCTGAGCTCCAAGCTCTAACACACGCATCATTTTGGTAGCTGACCACGTGGAGATTTCCTGTAATTTCGTGGCATCCAACGAGCATGATTTTTGGGATCAAACTTTGGGATCGAGCCACTACTAGTTTGAAGGTTTTGTTCACACATAAATTGGACAGTTTTTTGGTTGATACGCGGATGACACCAGTTCACGATTTGCTGAGTAGGAGTTTCATTTAATAAAGTGGGTTGGTTATGCCTACGATGGAGAGAAAAAGTGGAGTTAGGATTCACTTTTTCCACTTTGTCCTCCATTATTTTATTATTTTCTGTTTGTTTTTGAAAAAAGAGGTATGAGAGGCTTTTGGGTCTTTTTAAAGGGGCTAGCTTTCTCCTTTGTAATGATGGAAAAAACCTGGGAGTTTTCTTCTCCTTGAAGCTTAATGAAAAATACCATGGGATTCTTTGGATAAACTGAGTATTTTTGTGGCGTGATCTTGTGATTTTTTAGACGAGTGTGAGTAAATCTAGATTCTGCGTCTTCTTTTCTTTGTGTAAGAGGCCATAGAAGGGTGACAATCCACCACGTTGGAAGGTGAAGAACTCTTAGTAGCTGCCTTCTTTTTTCGCTTTGGCGAAGAACTCTTGGCATTTGCTTTCTTTTTCCCTTTGTGAGCGTGCATACATAGGTATTGATCTTTTCATTTAATCTAGTTTGATTGTGTAATATTGATCTTTGGTTTGCATAGCGCACCTCTCGCAGTTAGAGAAGAAGAAGTACTCTTTTTGATTGCCAAACACTAGACTGAGCAGGGCTTGCTCAATAATGCGATCTTTCCCCCTCAGTCACATATGACACAAGGCTCTTTGATCTCTCTTTTGACTCCATTCGCCCCTCTGATATACTGGCACTGGCCTTTCCTTGAGGACTGATTCTCCCAACTTTCCCATTACCCAATTGAAATTATCTTTTTGTTACAATCGTTTCCTAAGGCAGCCTCTTCAGTTCACCTTGCCCTCTGTTGTACCTGCCTTAGTGATCCTATCTTAGGGATACCCCCCTTGAGTTGGAGAAGAGCCAACTTGAAGCGAGAGGAGAGGAGTGTGGTGACATTGGCCTCTTTCCTGAGAGTTGTCATCCAACTGGTGTGTTACATTTTGGGCTTCAACACACGCATGTCAGTTTTGGGCGACAACATTTTGGCGCCATTGCCGAAGACAAAGTCCCGTTCCCGAAATTTGAAGACTATGCTTCATTGACGACATTTGTGGGAGATTATATTGCAGATTCTTCTTCTCACATGGCGACTCTACGAAGGGATAGAGCCCTTGTCCTTTTGCAGATTTGAAGATCCTGTTGGGTGTAGAGGTGAGCACACTCATTGGAAGGCTTTCAAGCTCACCTTGGCGACTCACAGTTTGGTATGAGGTATGATTATATACATTTTTCAGATTTAGTACCTCATTATTTGACTTATGGATGATAAAAAAGAACAACATCTTGCTCTTTTGCACGAAGCTTACGCCCCATTGGATTTCTCAAAAATCCATGGATTTCCTAATGAATGCTACGACCATGGGAGGGTGCATGACATTCTTCCAGAATTCTGTGGAGTGATGATGTTTCAGCCGCCCATCATATTGCCTTTCTTTGCAAATTAATGTCTGATTTTAATGTTCATCATGAGGATGATATTATGATCGTTTTTGCTATAACTTTGGAAGGAGATGCAGTATTCTGGTTCTATGGCCTTTTGGATGGATCCATAGATTCAGTGGCAAAGTTTTTTAAGAGTTTTCTCCTTCGCTGGCATGATGGAACAGTTGATGAGATTGAACAGCTTGCTAAAGAATATGATGCTCTCATTCCTAGGGTCCATCTTGAGCTTAAAGAATAGATCATTGAAGATCCCATTGAAGAAGAAGTACAAGGGTCCTTGCTTGAAGATGTACAACCCCCTGACACTGCTGCAATAGAAAATGTTGAAGATGTCAAGCTGCCCCAAGTTTATGAACAACTTCATGATGAAGATCTGGACCTACCTCAGTCTAATTTTGTCAAAGGTAATTACACTTGCATTACAAAGCTTCCTCATGAAAGTTTCTTGGATGACAAGATTCAGATTGAAGAGGAGCAGCCTGTTTCTTATTTGATCCCCCTGCAGCATTATGTTGATGTAGCATGTGCTCTAACTTGCTATCCTGTTGTAGATTTAAGAGAAGGTGTGTATCTGCAGCATAGACCTTCTTGTGCACATCTTGATTTTTTCTACCAAAAATTTGATGAGTTCTTATATCCTAATAGTCTGATATTATAGTTCAACTTTATTTATGAGCAGATTTTAGGACATCTCTGTTATATGTCCTCATCTTTGTTTCTAACCAAGCACAAGGAAAAGCAATTTAGCAGTGACAAGATGCTGGAATGGCTCCACTGGTTATGGGCATATACTTAGCATTCTGTTGTCTCAGGTTAAGTTAGTGTAGGTAGGAAGAATAAAGCTCTTGCATGAGCAATTTTTGCTGTTATTAGCATCATTCATTTTGTTGTTTTTGCAACTCTGTTTTGTAATAAATGTGTGATTCTGGGATGTGAATCAAGCCATCCCTACCACACTTTTCGTTTTGCTATTGGTCTGCAATAGCCATGAGAAGCTGAGGTTCTCGTGCACTCACAAGTGTTGGCAATATGGCCAAGGTTGAAGATTGTCATTGATGGCAATCAATATGGCAAAGACTGAAGTTGCAGGTTGTCATTGATGAAAACATGATAATGGCAGAGCAGAATCTTGTTCAGGTAATGATGCTGGAAGCAATAAATCTTTCATGGAGTCAAAGGCCAAGAAGGCACAAAAAAAAAGAAGGTGTGAGGAGATGGAAAATGTTGGTGAGGTTGATGACATTCATGTCAACACCAAATCTCAAGCAGCCCTCGAGAACCCTGAAGGAAATGAAACAAAGAACATGATGGAGAGAGGACAGAAAAGACTGAACAAAAGTTGCAGTGAAAAATATGTCAGAGAGAACTATAAAAGAGCAAGATTCCAGTATTAGAAACAAACATTTCTAGTCAGTAGGTTTGTGGCTTGTGTGCTTCAACTCTAACTCAATGGATTCTCTGCTTTGGAGCATAGTCAACCATTTCAACAGGATACCCAAGGCAGAAGATATTTGGAAATACAATGAAGGTTTAGACAGAACACTGATAACAAAAAAAAGAGAACCTGGAGTTGCGATTTGGATGTTCAAGCACATGGAGAAAATGAAGAAGTTTATACACTACAGAAGACAAACATTGAAATCTCGGCATAAACAAAAGAGTGATGCAAGGGCTTGTGCAGGTTCTTATTTGTGTTATGGTAGATTCTTCAGTTGAAAGATTGAGACTGAGAAAATTGAACCAGAAATAGAAATGGAAGAGACAGAGCGCCTCAAGGGGTTGAACGACTTGCCAGAGAATTTTTTGATCGAAATATTGGCCCAGATTACTGGAAATTTACAATATATCACATTTGCTCCTTCACCATTTGTACAAATTCTGCAACTTAATAATACCATCTCTATGACAGAAGAAGAATCTTTTCATTTATTGGATATATGGCATCTGAAGATATTGCAATGTTGTCTGCACATTCTCACGACCACCACCATCACCACGACAATGACCATGACCACGATCATCATACTGAGCTGGTCGACTTACAAATAGGGATTTTAAAGAGTGAGCTTTATCAATTGGCATTGGTGGACCTGTGGGCGCCGAGAAAACTGTTTTGATGCTTGCACTATGTCAAGTCTGTCCACAGCAGACATACTTCTTTGTGAATCTGAAGGAGAGGCAGAGATACTAAATCGATTGCAATATGATCTATTTTTTTTAACAAAAAAAAACCCTAACGTGCGCAGAGTATATTGATGTTTCTCGACTGTAAAATGGGCAGACAGAAAGTTTCCAGATTACATATGCATCGTAGGATTGATGAAATAGATGGCTGAGATACCAAGTCAAACGATCAAAGAAATCGTTGATGAATGGCTCGTCCACCGTCGGAAGAAATCGTTGATGAATGGCTCGTCCACCGTCGGATGAATGTTTTGATGGTATTGATCTTTTGATGTGCACATTTGACGCGTGGTTGTTCAGTTAAAATATGCCATCATTCATTGGTTGCCTCTGTTGGTCCACAAACAAAGCGATTGGTTAGCCGAATGTAGACCAGTTAGCTTTGGTCGCATGAGATAATGCTAAGTTGTCACAAGGGAAGGTTTGATGGTTCACATTTAGGTTAAAATAGATCAACGTTCCAGATCGAATAAAGATCGACGATGGTTAACAATACAAATGCAAAACGAACTTTAGCCAGAGCGTTTAATATTGTCAAGAAATTAGAGGGTCGATGGCTTTTGAAGACTAGCTAAACGATTTAAATCGATTTTGTCGGAAGTTTAAATGACAGAGATTTTGTCGGAACCATTATGTTGAGTGCAGACTTTTGGAGAAAATGCCATTTTGGCAAAAGTGCCAAAAGAGGGCTAATACAAAGAGCCAAAAGCTCTTATGGTGCCAAGTATAATAAACCTTGGTTATACATTAAGTTTGGTTATTAAAATATTTTTTTAATTAAAATATTAAATATAACTTAGTTTAAAAATTGTTAGTGGAAAGGGGTGACTCTTATGAAAAGACACCTCCTATCATAAAAAGGTGTGAGTCTAAAGACACACCATTTATGAAAAGGCATGATAAAGGAGTATATAAGCAATACTTTTATAAGATGAATTGTGTCTCTTGGTTGTTCTTGAAGATATTCTAAATAGAAGTAGAAGAGAGAGACCAAGAGAAGTGTATATGCTAAGTGCGTATTGAAGATCAGAAGTAGAAGAAGAGGGTGCATTAAAGATTAAAAGCAGATGCATTGAAGTTTAGAGGCAGATGCAAAAGAGCAGCAGTCCAAGATATTAATGAAGTAATCTAATTCAAGGGTGGAAGGGTGGAGCAAGGGCAGGTTGGTGCCTGCAAGTGGGAATAGGTTCTCCCATCATTTGTAGCTGATAAAACCTAGGGTGGAGCTAGGGCAGGTTGGTGCCTGCAGAAGGGGAGTTAGTGCTTTCCTTGTCAGCCGTAGCGGACTAAACAGGGGGTCGTAGCCTCCTACCAGTTGGTGCTGGTGAATGAGGGTGCGGGTGCATCCTGATTAGTTGGTGCTAATCAAATTCTATTATAATGTGTAAAAACAATTTTGCAGATTAATAGACATGACTTTGTGGTTTTCCCTTTAGGGTTCCACGATAAAACGCTATGTCCATTTGTGTTTATTGATTATTGAATAACTGATATGTGTGCTTAAAGATTTAATTGGAATTAAAAATAAAAAGTTGACAATACTGATTCACCCCCCCCTCTCAGTATTGTTGATATTCCATCAACAAGGTGAGCACATGTCCCGCAGTTGGAGCCAGATGTTACCCCCCATTTTGACAGGGGTGTCCACATGTGAAATTGCTCACATCCTTCAGCAGGCTAGAGTGGTCGATTTTTCTGATATAAGCAGCTGCATTCATGATTCGGGACACTCCTGGTCATCTTTTGAACACGCAGCAACGGATCTGGAGATGAATTGGCATAAGTTCAAAATGTCAATTGTGAGATTTCAGCAACAGTTGACTCGAAAAGAAGCTGAGCTTAAAAGGAGTGCAAATGCTTCAGCAATGAGATACCAGGAAGCTTGTCAGGAGTTGGGGTTGCAGGGGAAGAACGTCAGGTTAGAACTTTTGGAAATGGCTAAAACACTCCCAATAACGTTTGCTGAGATTGCGGAAATTCAATGTGGTGATTCTGTTCAAAATGCATCTGAATTCTACCAAGCATTTGTTGATCATGCACATACTGAAAAGGGGGAAAGTTCCAGGAATTGTGCTTTCCAAGTTTAAGAAATCTTCGTGACAACCCTCCAGTTCTTGATCTTTTTTCAAATTCTGAGGTCGTAGCAATTGCAGTTCCCTTGACAAATAAGAACAGGGCAAAACATTTGAGGTGGAGGTTTCCTCAACCTAGTATTGATTGGAACATTAAGGCTGATGAGAATGACTGGGAAATTGGTGCTAATTGAGCAGTCTGATATGCATGGAAATAAAAGGTGAAACATCAGCCCTCTCACAGTGGTATGGTCTCTTCTCGTCGCCTTTAAACAGATCAACGCTTCTGCTATAGGGTTCCTGGGCTTTTATGGTCTAAATTATAGGTGGCCCGAGTTCGAGCATTGAGTGTAGATCTGAGGATTCGATTGATCATTTATTTGGCAGCGATAAGATGGTAGTGCAGACTTTTAAATAGAGGACCGGAAGATGATAAAACAAAGGAGGAGGCCGAGGATCACTGAATCGTGCCACACCATCAACTACATCAGTCATTAAAGACGCATCTCCATTTTAAAACGTGATTAAACTGAGTCTCATTTAAACGTGAAGTTAACACGTTTTCTTTCTGGAGGCTGACTGATAATTGGTGTCGTTTTTTTCCCTAAATCGTGAGGCACCCATCGGGGAATTTTCGGCTTGGCAAGCACGGGCAGCGTGAATTGGGTGCTGGACAGAGGCCTGCTGCCGAGAATGTGCAAAAAGGGATTCACGTGATGCCTCCGGGAATGGAGTTGGGAGAAATCATGCGGGATGAGTTGCTATCAATCAGCGAGTTGGTGGTATCACCATGGCCACATCGAGTTTTTACCCACACGTCTTTTTGGCAGCCGAGCGATGACCGAGTCATAGCAATCAGTGTTCATACAGATCCACAGTATACAGTAGATATTACCGAGGGCAAAAAGAATCGAGTTGCTGACCCCCGTATCGTCATCTTCATTGGCCGCCGATTGGAGTCGCTGATCTCAAAAATCGCCAGTCTACAGCACGATCCCCTTTTGGCAGCTAATTACAAGGAGACTCGTTGTTTTGGCAGCCAGTTGGTTGGTGAAATCGGAAGTTTCTAATATTGAAGCTCACCTACATCGTTCAATTGTTTCAGTTCAATGTCAATGCTCGGTGTTTCAGCAATTAATCAGCATGGCGTACATTAAAACTAATCGGGGTTCGCTGAGCTCCAAGCTCTAACCCACGCATCATTCTGGTAGCTGACCACGTGGAGATTTCCTGTAATTTCGTGGCATCCAACGAGCATGATTTTTGGGATCAAACTTTGGGATCGAGCCACTACTAGTTTGAAGGTTCTGTTCACACATAAATTGGACAGTTTTTTGGTTGATACGTGGATGACACTAGTTCACGATTTGCTGAGTAGGAGTTTCATTTAATAAAGTGGGTTGGTTATGCTTATGATGGAGAGAAAAAGTGGAGTTAGGATTCACTTTTTCCACTTTGTCCTCCATTATTTTATTATTTTTCTGTTTCTTTTTATAAAAAGAGGTATGAGAGGCTTTTTGGTCTTTTTAAAGGGGCTAGCCTTCTCCTTTGTAATGATGGAAAAAACCTAGGAGTTTTCTTCTCCCTGAAGCTTAATGAAAAATACCATGGGATTGTTTGGATAAACTAAGTATTTTTGTGGTGTGATCTTGTGATTTTTTAGATGAGTGTGAGTAAATCTAGATTCTGTGTCTTCTTTTCTTTGTGTAAGAGGCCATAGAAGGGTGACAATCCACCACGTTGGAAGGTGAAGAACTCTTAGGAACTGCCTTCTTTTTTCCCTTTGGCGAAGAACTCTTGGCATCTGCTTTCTTTTTCCCTTTGTGAGCGTGCATACACAGGTATTGATCTTTTCATTTAATCTAGTTTGATTGTGTAATATTGATCTTTGGTTTGCATAGCGCACCTCCCGCAGTTAGAGAAGAAGAAGTACTCTTTCTGATTGCCAAACACTAGGTTGAGTAGGGCTTGCTCGATAATGCAATCTTTCCCCCTCAATCACATATGACACAAGGCCCTTTGATCTCTCTTTTGACTCCATTTGCCCCTCTAATATACTGGCACTGGCCTTTCCTTGAGGACTGATCCTCCCAACTTTCCCATCACCTAATTGAAATTATCTATTTGTTACAATCGTTTCCTAAGGCAGCCTCTTCAGTTCACCTTGCCCTTCGTTGCACCTGCCTTAGCGATCCTATCTTAGGGATACCCCCCTTGAGTTGGAGAAGAGCCAACCTGAAGCGAGAGGAGAGGAGTGTGGTGACATTGGCCTCTCTCCCGATAGTTGTCATCCAGCTGGTGTGTTACATTTTGGGCTTCGGCACACGCATGTCAGTTTTGGGCGACAACAGAGTTTATCATGGCTTTAATTTTTGTAGGGTCTACCTTCAAACCTTCATGAGATACAATTTGACCCAAATACTCTACCTCCTTCACCCCAAAGAAACATTTGGAAGGTTTTGCATATAGTTGTTGCTCCTGTAGTAGTTGTAGTACCCTATCAACATGTTGAACATGTTCTTCCCAACACTTGCTATAGATTAGTATATCATCAAAGAATACTAACACGCATTTTCTAAGAAAAGGCTTGAAAATTGAATTCATCAAACCCTGAAATGTGGAAGGTGCATTAGTGAGACCAAATGGCATGACTAGAAATTCTTAATGACCTTCATGAGTTCTGAATGCTGTTTTTGGGATGTCTGCTTCTTTCATTCTAATTTGATGATACCCAGAACAAAGATCCAACTTTGTGAATACAATTGCTCCATGTAATTCATCTAGCAATTCATCAATTACAGGAATGGGAAACTTATCTTTAATGGTGATCTTGTTGAGCTCTTTATAATCTGGACCTAAGCTGCGGGGAATCGCTCTACCCCCCTCCACTTCGCTCCCAATTCGCGATTTCGGAGGAATCAATCCCAGAATCGCGATTCCTCCCGGAATTGATTTCTCAATTCGTGATTCTGGGGAGAAAAAAACGCTCCCTGGAATTTTAGGAATTGATCCGGAATCGACGCTTCCGGATCGATTCCTGAGTGATCCCAGGCAAAAAAAAAACGCTTTCGAAAAAGCTTCCTCATTTTTGCATTTTTGTTTTTGTTTTTTAGGGATTGGCTAGGGTTAATTTAGGCAAATAAAGTCTATTGGACTCCATTTGGACTCATTCTATATCAGGGTTCTTGGAAGAATAAAACGATTTGGCATTGAATTTGTGGTCATTAATATATCTTGTGTTCTGGAATCGTTCATGTTTACGTGGTGAGGAGGCAAAATATTTGCAACGCTTGAAGTCCCCTCCATTACTTGAACCAATGGTGAATTCACATCAAGTTTCTCAGAACACTCTAGTTCAACATGTCCAAGTAAAGGTTTTAATAGGGTAGGCCCTTTTGTTTCCTGTCCTAAATCAGAGGATATCTCTGGACGTATGACTGGAAGTTTGGCTTCTTCCTTTTCACCACACAATGCTTGCTGCAAAACTCAATAATGGATATCTTGAGTACATTGACAATGTTGCCATCTCCATTTGTATATGAGAAAAAGCAAAGAATGGAACAAAATTCATCTACTTACTGTATTCGACATGAACACACTACCTTACAATGCCTACAAATTAAAATTCATCTATGATTTCATGTTATAGAACTCAAGGGAAAGTACATGAGATTTTATAGCAATTCAAGTTATTTCTGTTGAAAAGTTTCCTATCATTGCATGGACTTAAAATAGCATTTCAAGGGATTAATTTTCCAACCAACCATGGTGAAGACACCTAGAGGCTAGAACACTACCACATACGTTATGACATAGATGAAATCACCTGTGGTCATTGTTTGACTTAACTACATCACCTACTTACAGAGTATAAGTGGGAGTTATAATGTTAGGCATCAAAATTCCTTGCTGCCACTTCCTTGGGGCACAAGCACTTTTGACTAGGTAGAGCATGTATGCAATAGGAAAATATTTCCAAGAACACATTGACATTAGAGTTCTAGAATCTCCTAGATGATTGATGTTATATCAATGTGTACTAAATGGTTATATGAATATCTATGTTTTTATGTTTTCTATAGCTAATTTGGCATAATACATGTTTTTGTTAATATATATGCATCAAAATATATTAAAATATATATTATATAAAAAACGCTCCCAAAACATAAGCTTTTGAAAATTTTGCTTTTCGCTCCCACTCCCGCTTCCGCTTCTTGCTTCCGCTTCGCGCTCCCAACAGCCTTGATCTGGACACATATGCCATGATCCATCAGGCTTGTGTACCATTACCACTGGTGCAGAGTAAGAACTTTGACTAGGCCTAATTATGCCAGCCTCTAACATTTCTTCAACCATACACTCAATTTCACTCTTCCGTCCATAGGGAATCTGTAAGGTCTGACGTTAGGAGGAACACTTCTTGGGATTATGTGAATAGCATGATCGAAATCTCGGACAGTTGGAAGACCTTTTGGAATATCTTCAAATACCTTGGAATGCTTATTAATGATCCTTTGAAGATCTTGGGAAATAGGAGGCTTAGATGCTTGAACATCTAATGAGCATAATTGTGCAATTACACCTTGATGTCTCTTTTTCATCAATTTTGTCATACCATTAGAGCTTATCACCTTGCTTGGTTTCCCTGTGATACCCTGTAATTCATATTCCTTTCCTTCCCATAAAAATTTCATGAAAAGCTTCTGAAAATTAAAAGCCACCGTTCCCAATGATTGTAGCCATTGAACTCCTAAGACAACATTAGCACCACCCATTGGAATAGCAATTATTGGACTATTCAATACATATTCTCCCATAGTAAGATTTATATTATGGCATTTCCTTGAGCAATTGATAGTTCCTCCATCTGCAATCATTACTTGAAACTTTGGTGCTGGATATACAAAGCAATTGAGAGATTTTGCTAATTTATAGTGAATGAAATTATGAGTACTACCAGAATCAATCAACACTATTACCTTTTTCTTTTTGATAAACCCTTCGATCTTGAGAGTTTGAGTATTGCTAATTCCAGCCAATGCATGGCATGATATGGTGGGAGTAATCTCTTCTAAAGTAGTATCTTTTATTTCTTCATCTGGAGATGGTTCTTGTTCTTTTGGTTCTTCCTCTTCACATTCTATGTAAAATAATTTCTTCTCACCACACTTATGTCCCTTACTATACTTGCTATCACAATTAAAACATAGGCCTTTTGCTCTTATTTCCTCTATTTGTTGAGGTGTCAACCTTTGAGGTGGGTTAGAAGATGTAACAGTATTCTCTCGGTATGTGTTGGAGGTGCTCTTTCTAGTGGCCATCGTCATATTTTTATTTTCAACCTTCCTTTCCATCATGAAGGCCCTTCTCCAAGGATGGTGGTTCAAAGAGACGCACCTCATGCTGAATGTTATCCTTCAAGGTGCCAATGAAGAGATCCAACAAATTACCTTCTGGAATTCTTCACTCTAAGACTTACCTTCTAAAACTGTTTGATGTGCTCTGCCACTGGACATTTTTGCTTGAGATTTATTAACTGGCTAAAGAAGGTATTGCTAATAATATCCCCATCATGTGCAATCAATTCTTCGGTGAATATAGACCAAGATATAATAGAATCCTTTTTACAGTCACAAAGCCACTGGTACCATACAAATTGATCAGGCTCTAAATATAATGATGCAATAGTTACCTTTTGCAAAGTTGGAACCTCGTGTAGATCAAAGAATTGCTCCATTTGGAATATCCATGTTATTGGATCATTGCAATCAAACTTTCTCATGTCAATCTTAGGAAGTTGGGTACCCCTTGGTGACCATCCCTGATGACTTCCATTACCAAAATCATTTCCTCTTGGAATATTCTTATTCATGGAAGGTTTCTTAACATGAGAATTATCTTTATCCTCCTGAGTATCCTGGAACACGTCATTACTTGTAGGAAGAGTATCCCTTGAATTTTGTATGAGATTAACAATATTTGTCATATTCCCTATCAACTTCTCCTCTAGATTGAGTAAATCAACTGTTCTCACTGAACCTTTCATATTTTCCTCCATTTTATTTAACTTTTCCTCGAAATGATTCAAATCAACTTTTTTCACAGACCCTTTAATCATATCTTCCCACTGGGACACTCTAAAAGAGAGGTCTTCCCTTTCATCATGTGTCGAGGATGGATCCTCTGGGGGTTTGGATGGAGTGTAGGTCTTTACACTTCCTTTTGGTGGCATTTTTAACAATATAAATAGATATCACACCTTAGGTGTCACCACAATTAGATCCTTCTACTCAAAGTTAATCAAAATTAAAAATGGCGTACCTTTTCAAACCCTAATTGGAAGACAATTTTAAGGCCGAATTGAAGCTGATGTAAATTTTAAATTTATGCTCCTATGGGTCTGAAACTTCGCACTATTGTAGCCTGATGTGTCCTCTTTCCAATGCCACAGGTCTGATCTAATTTGGATTTACCAATAATACTTTATTGCGAATCTCCCAACACCTCTTATTTTGGGTCTTTCCAGAATAGCGAACTTGTACTATATGCCACGTGTCCAATTTTATGTATATGAGGTTGAAAACCCTACCACAGATACTGTGGTCCGTCTTCTTTCAGATGCAACAGGTCTCACTCAATTTGGATATTGCATGCCCCAGATATGACCTTTTTTCTCAGAACACCTGTTTTAGACTAGTTTTTGGACTAGTCAGAAGCCCTATATTCTAGAGGGAATATCTCCGAACCTGTAATGTTTCAGGATCTGAAACTTGGACCACAGTTAGATCGGCCTTTTTCCTAGATGGGTTTTAGTTCTCGCTCTCTGAACCCTCGTAGAAAAACATTTATAGCGAAAATGCCAATATGACTTGTTTTGAAGAAACCAGTCCCAAGGAAAGGGCTTTGATTCCAAATGTTAAGCAACAAATTTCCAAAAATAGTATGAAAAGAGCAGAAATAGATCAAAAAGAGTACTCCACGACTTTATTGAAGAAAATAACTGAATAACAAGCCTCTTTGAGGGGGAAATCTCCTTACACAATGTACTAAGTACACAAGACAAGACAAGACAAGATACTCCAAATGAAAGGTCTCCTTCCTATATATAGGAGACTAAGGAGTACAATCCCAACTAACTAACTCAAGCCGACATAACTAATATAACCATACTAATGACAATTGCAACTAATGGACCAAAGCCAACATCAAAACTAATGTTATGAACCACAATATAAAGGGAAATGTGCCCATATTTAGGGCTTAACATTCATAGCAACAAATGATGCCTCAAGATGACTGTTAATGCACAACCTAGCGGTCAAAGGATTAGCAAGGTAATCGATTGCTAAATCGGCACAACTATGGACCTCCTTCCCAACGTGTCACTGCCGCAAGGAGTTCCTCTTTTAGGTATTCTAGGTACAAAAGTGAATGAACCAAGACTAACCAAGGGCGAGACCCTATCCAAGCTTTTCTAAGGCTAACTAAGGAAGACCTAGCTAACCCCAAATAATTGCCTAGCAATATTTTTATGGAATAGTGTCTAATTAATTGATTAAAATACACACTCTAATTCATACTTTCAATGATGTAGCAAAATATTAGCACGAGCATAACGATATGATACCATGAATAAGATAAAATTAAAGCATTACATTAACAGTAAACAATTGGAGATTATTGAATAGTAAAACCCTCAACCCCAAAATGGCTTGATAATCACAAGGTGTGTCAAGCTATTGTATCCCTTCATTTTACTCACGAGATCTAGCGATGATGCTTGGCCCAATCTTTCAAAGCACTAACCAAGGAGGATAGATAGTATCCTTGGCCACCTCATCCGACCTCTTAGATATGTGAAGAGTAATCTTCCCGAATATTGTGTCAGGGGCACTACAGTAACAGGACGACCAATAAGATGGTTTCAAGATTTCTAGAGGTGTCCCCGATATACTCAAGGTATGTGGGGTCCAAGTCCGTGTTCAGTGTTGTCTAATGTGGTACTACTCGAAGAAGGGTACTATACCGGAGTCAAAGGGGATGTCCAACGTCTTGCACCAAATGAGGATTCAAAGACACTTCTCCCAGTAATGGTCACTGTCTAGTAGGGTTACCTTCAACTGTAGTTTTACCCACCTAACGACAAGCTCATGATGATCTTTATGGACGTGGGAAAATCTTCTACCAAATAATCCCAACAGTCATTACGCCATATATGCTCATTAATATTCAATATAATGCTCCCAATAGTAATCAATGTACCTGTTATCACACAACTTGTAGTTGTCCCTAATGGTATCTCATCCGGGATGGTAGAGGAGATGGCCAACTAAAGAGGTGACCCAAGAGATGCCACGGTTCCCAATGCAAGCTGGGAGTCACGTCAACCGAGGCACTCTTCACTTTAGATCAAGATGAATCAAGACCAATGGGGAGACCCTATAGCCAATCAAAGGTGATTGGACCAAAGCAAAGGTTCCTAGGGAAGTGTGAAAGACAAGTTACGGAAACCAATGCAAGGTTAGGTGGACCTAGAAGTTTAAGTATGGTTGAAAGAGGCTTAAGGGATGACTAGTGTTTCAACCAATGAATGATTTAGGCCACATAATGAGATCAAATGACAAGATCTAGTACCATGAAATACACAAGTGGGGCTGACTTCTTTAGAATATGGAAATGGTCCAAATGGGACCCATAAGGTGAGATTAGGGGTGCAAATGGTACCAAGGGGTATGCAAGAAGTAGATCTATGGATCTAGGATGAGATAGAAGATACCCACATATGGTATCTAGCACATGATACTAATCCCAAGAAGTGCGATTTGCCTTAGGTGGACTAGTGCCTTAAGATGGATGGGTAAATGGAGTCCAAAGTAAGCCAAATTTTAGATTGGGGTAGTTTAGGCAATTATCAAAATGGGTTTAGGAAGGCATGCCCCAATGATGGCTAGATCTCCATAGATCTAAGATGGAAAATGCATAACAAAATTGACCCAAGTGGGGCACAACCCTCGAAATGAGGAATGGGGCCCACAAGGTGAAAATCAATGAAGTGAAACACTAGGGGTAGGTTATCAAGTGAGAGGAGTATGAATCAAGTGGGATCTCACCTACCCATGTGATGGAACTAGCTTAACTCACCTACCCAAGGAGGGCGACTTCACTCAAGGAAGGCTAAGTGCTTTGGGGGGAGGGTCAAATGAAGTCCAAATGCCACCAAACTATATATCCTAATTGCCGTGGATACTATAGAGGTGGGTTCTTTTTATTATACCCAAAGCCAAGCTAGATCTTAGTAGATCTAAGAAAAAGTGAAAACAAGGGTTTTGATTTTAAGGGTTTGTTGACCAATGAAGAGGAATGGATGGATCTAGGCACATACCTTGTAAAACTTACCTCAATTGCTTATGGCCACCTTGAAAATTGATAGCATTCACCTATGTGTATATTCAAGAGTGAGATTTTGTTGCTCCAAGCCAAAACATCCTCCTCCAAGATGCCAAATTGTCCTCCTCCTACAAGACAAGATCAAGTGAAACAAGCCAAGTAAGAAAATTATGAAAATGATGGAAAGATGTAAAAGAAAGCATCAACTATGTCACAAAGATACAATAATGATACTCCCTGTCACCAAGATCAACCCAAGAGAGAATATGTGGATCCCTCCAACAATAACCCTCTTCAAATCGTCCTCCTCTGCACCAATTCAGCCTCTCTGCAAGAAAACAACGTGTAGCCCCAAGATCCACAATGATACATAGAAGAGATACTGTATATTCAAAATGCAAGAGAATCCACAAGACAAAATAAATATGCTCCACAAAGAAGTGTTCTATTCCAATATTCCAGAGCTCCAAAGGTGAGCTATACAATAGGGGGTCTCCTCTTTATATAGGATAATAAAGACCAAAACCCTAGATCTCAAAACCACTTTATGAAATGAGTGGTTGAGATTAAAAGATCTCAATACATAATCAATGGCTAAGATGAATCATAACAATATAACACATGGATCACTCAAAATAGAGGTGATGTCATAGCTAGGAGAGGCTAAGTGAGGGTGATGTCATCCTCTAGAGGGGGCAAAAGTACATGGGCCCACCTCATATGACTAGGACATGACACATGAAGCTCATGGTGGGGCTAGGAGGCATCAATCCTTGCTATCTCATCCCCATGGCACAATAATATAAAATAATATGTCCAAAATAATACAAATGATCAAATCTGTCCTCAAAATCTGTGAGAGACATGCAGTAAAAGGCCTCCTGTGGCCTCTGTGGACCCCACTGACTGATGAAAACTGGCTGGAAGATAGGGGGTTCACCCTAGAAGACCTCTGTGAAGACCAAGTGCCAAAACCTTGCCTCAATTGCCCAAATTGAATTCCTCAATGACCCTTTTATTCCATTTTTAACCTGCCTCGGTAACTGTGAAGCTGCTGAAACTGCCCCCTAGGGCACCTGCGCTGTCAAACTGAGCCCACTAGGCTCTCCAAAAGGGGGGGTAAATGGTAATATCAAGTGGTTGGACCACCTCCTCCTCATACAGCGCCCTAGGTGAATTGGCCTCTTGTGGCCTCTGCTGGTCAGGCATGGAAAACAACCCCAAATCTGGTCAACAAGTGGAAAACTGCATCTATCACTGTCATAAGTGCCTGGAACTGGATGATAAGTGTCTCATTGGATCCAGAAGACCCAAAACTACTAAGAATGTACACTCATACATCATGGATTGCCCAGATGGGCCAACTGTACGGTCCACCATATATGGACAGTGCATAATCTGATGATCTGAAGTAATGATAAAACCTGCTGAACTACATCAATCACCATCTGAATCAGATGTCCATCATATAGCATCATCATCAAGAGTATGTGGGCCCATGAATCATCATCAATAAGCGTACATGACCTACATCATCACGGATCCCAAGAAATGACCATAGTCAAACTGGGTTTGACTAGATCAATATACAACCAAGGATAAATCATATCAATAGACTAAGACATGTTCCTCTAATCATACTCACAACTTAACTTAAAGTATAACATCATTTAGTGGCATTAATCATGTTTGCATATTCCATTGTTATTTATAATTACTTGCACAATAGCTTAAATGACAAATTCACCCATTGGACATGGTCTAACTGCTAGCTAAGGATGAAGGCTAAGAACAAGGCTGGGCAAAGGGGTGACTTGTCTAAACTCAAACTAAAAGACACTTTGGACTGGGAGAAGGGGGAAGCTACACTCTGTGCTGGACAAATAACACGGGGAAGGGCTGTGCCTCACAAATGGATAAGTTGTTTAGAAAGTGCTTATTCAACTTAGGCATCATGTCTACATCAAGTTGATCCAAGTTCATTAGGATCATTCAATTTCATTTCTTGGCCTTTTTGGCCTACATAACCCTTAGGATCTCAAGTGCGCTAAAAAGCACAACTAACTGCAACTTGCATCCAAGGCATGTTTATATATATATAAGGGCAACAATCGTTTAGATATAGAGTTTAATAACCATTTCTTTTTAGACCTTTCTTATATTCTTCGAGGAGTATTTTTAGCAGTTCATCGCTCTTGCCCTTTACTCATGTGTGTTCAGAAACACATTCTAGAGTTTATAGTTTCCATGGGCGAATTTACACAAGTTTCCATAAGTAGTACATGAGCTTTCAGTTTTAGCCAACAACATCTCAAGTGACAAGGGGACTTCATACCAGTGCCAAACATCGGGACAACCGACCAGAATGATTTAGGACTACAATCCAACTTGCTAAAAGCAAGTTCTGTCACCAACTCAAAGCCGAGACACTAAACAAACATGGATGCGATCCAACACAAAGGTAGCAAAAAGGGAAGTCCTCAATATGAGAAAGTCAAGCAAGACAAGTCAAGGGTAAAAGCCAAATAAGGAAGGTCATGGATGGATGGAGTTAAGTGAAAGTGGTGCCTAAGCTAGCAGACAAATGATGTCAAGAAAGACCATATCTATGCAAAGTAGAAAACCAGTGAGTTCTGTCAAACAACCTAAATGTGCAAGTAATAAGTCCATTTTATAAATTCCAGCATCATCAAGATAGTTCATTTTAAGTTTATAAAGTTTGCCACATCATGAATCATACACCAAGCTAATGCTGTGAACATGACTAAAACAACAAGATAATAATCCATAGTCAATGATCATAAATCCATAGGTCATACAACATCATCATAAGAATAATTATCATAAATCATCTGAAACACTGCTGCAATAACATCACTAGGCATTGAACTGAAACTGTATGGAATAAAGGGTCACATCGGTCATCACGTTTGAACTCTGAAGGCTCAGCCTTGGCACAAGGTCTAACATAACTCTGATAAAATACACTGCTCTGATCATGAGTGATCTCATAATATAAACTCATCATAGCCAAGCTTTGAATAATCCAAGCTCTGAAATGTGCAGATATCTACTAAGCAAGAATAGTAGCCCTGCTACTATGGTGTGATAACATCTGGCTCCAACTGGGACAAGTGCTCTAAGGCAGAGAGCACTTGAGAACCTCAGAATCTTTGGTCTCGAACTGCTCTGCATCAATCTCAATCCAACACTGCATCATCCTTGCTTTCAATTTTTATTTTGCACCTGTATCTGCGCTCACAAACACTAGAATACCTCATGGAGCATGTATGGGAGATATATAAAAATAAAACTGAAAATGAAATCTATTCTAAAACATGAATTAAAAAATGCATAATAGAAATTCTAATCTAACATGGCATATAAACTTTATTCATTTTTGCTGTGCAGGAGGAAAATCAAACTTTTTCAAGTAGGCATACTCAACTCAACTTGCACAGGAAGCCAAAAAAAAAATCAAGCAAACTAACCATTCTTTAATACATGCAAGAGGTGAGACAAGCTTAGGAAGGAGCAAGACTCACTCAATCAACAACTCAAAAAGGCAACGATCAAGCAGACAACTTCAAAAAGAAAAGGAAATGGCAATACTCAACACAAAAAAAAGAAAAGGCACACAAATCCTACTGCTCAAATGAGCTTATTCAGAACACTACCTACTCTAAACAGGCATGCAAGGCAAGGTTGATAGAGTCAGGGATGATAATCCCTTAACTCCCTCTGGTTGATAGGGAGTAAGATATGCTGGCTAGTCCCAGTAACAAGGAAACACCAATTATCGATGCACCACTCAACAGTGAGTGGTCCAACCCAAAAGTCACCAGATCCCCTGGATCGCATGTAAAATAAATCATTAGGCATAACGACCCTATCACCAATTTCAAACCTTCGGTGATTTACAGATTGAGGGATGGCTTCAACAACATGAGCGGGAATAGGTTGGATGTCAGAATTGCATCGAGGTTGTGGCGTAACTATCCTAGAATTCCTATCAGGAGGAATTACATTAAACCTGGGAGATCCACCATCTAAAGGTATGGCTACCTTACCAATCAAGACTTCTCGAACTACTCTCCTAGGAGGACTCTCTACTATTGGTTCTTCAGCTTGTGGGTGAATGATGTACTTTGGAGTTTCCCCCACAGTCCAAAAGTCTCTATCAACATGCTCATCTTCTTCCGCATGGACTAGAGGAGGTAGGTTTTGGTTTTCAACACTTCTGCTACTACCTTCTCCAGATGGGGCAGGAATAGTCATACTCTCTAAAGCTGTCAAATGATCAGTGGGAAAAGACAAGTGACTAGGAACCGTGCCAGAAACATTCTGAGTACCTGTGTCTAAAGATGTTGGTGAAGAAGTAGGAGTGTGAAATGAATCTGTGGAGTTCATACTCTCTTCACCAATAGGTGACTCGCGGGGAAGAAGGAAACTAGGGATGCTAGGATAAGATGAAGACAAACTCGACCCCCTAGGATCTTCCTGAAAAGTAGCTAGATTATTCAAAGAAAAGTCCTCTGCAGGAGCATCATGGATTAAGGCATGCTCTTGCCAACTCATAGAGTTGTCATTCACTTGCCTCAAAATCCCATCTTCCAAGGACAAATGGGACAAGTGATCAGGAACATCAGAAAAATGGTAATCAGTTGGCTCTTCATCATTCCCCTCACCAGGGGGAGGATGTGTTCCTTCATTGTTATTTGCCCAAGGAGTGATGTGAGGTAAGCCTTGTCTTCCCCTTTCCATGTTGAGGTCAACCAGGAAAAGCCATTCATGGACCGTTCTAGGTATATACTCACCCCTTCTTATTTGATCAAAGTTAACCTCAGAAGTATTTAGTTGAGTGATGGGCTCAGGTTGTTCAATGTGTGGCTTCACATCACTAGGCTGGTTCAAAGTCCTAAGTTCTTCCGACACTTCACCTCGAAGTGACTCAAGGTTCATTTCTCTAACAACAATAGATCTTTCCCTTTCTTCCTCAGAAGAACTATCATCTCCAAATGATCTCCAAATATCTTCTTTCTCTGTACTAGGATACTCATCATGGCCACCTGTGACCATGAAGATTCCCTTAGGTAATAACTCACCCTCTCCAAACGTGTTCCTTACACCATCCTCATAACTCTCAAGATGACCATCGTAAAATGGTTCTTGAAGATGACGCCATCCTTCTTGGAAGACTGTTATGCTTGATAAGGGGGGGCGTTGAGGGATATTCACTTCTGTTGGGGTTAGTTGGGGCATGACGACCCCCCCTCTACAGTCTGGCCTTCAGAACAGACCGATTTGCTCATTTTTAGCCTTTTTGGTCATGTGGGTCAAATATGGGGAAAACACCCCAATTTACCCACTACTTTGATTATTTTATATTATTTTTGTTTTAATTTTAAGTTGATATTTCTAATTTCAAATTGACATTTTAAAAAGGCATGTCGGCCTGGATTTTAATTATTTTTGTAAAAGTGAGTGTGAAAAGTATAAATAACTTTTCCTCACTTCATTTTTACACATCAACTTTATGGGATTACACTTTTATTTCTGATTTTTTCCTTAACTAGGGCTCTTTGAGTGATGTGCACCTCTTGAGGATGATCATGCTTGCTAATTTGGGGACAAATCTTTGAAGTCTTTGCTCTTGTTTCTTTGTTAAGGTGATGCTAAGGGTTGTTTGCTTAACACATGCACAAGAAGGTATCTAAGTCTTTCTCTTGATGTCTTTTTGTTAAATGTTGGATGTATGCTTGTCTAAGGTTGAATGGTAGCCATTAGTGTTGCATTTTTCTCTAGCATAAGTAATTTTTTAGCCTTTAGTTACCCTAACATTGTTTAACTTGAGTTTTAGGTCTCCAAAGTTTGTCTTAACTAGAGCATCATCAACCAACCCTTGTAGTTGTTGAAGAAGCCCTAGCTTTCCAAACATGGCAAGTACCATCTCAAGAGGAGGGCCATCCTCTTTGATGCTCTAGAGTTAGGTAAATTTATTAATGAAACCCTAGGTTGCTCTTCTTTTTTAAATCCTAATTTTCTGAGTTTGTATTTTTGTAAATATTATTGTTAGGTTAAACTTGCATTTTCATGGTAGAATTAGGGTTAGAATTAGGTTTGCAATTTTATGACAGAAACCCTAAAAATTAATTTTTATTTTTTTTTTGCATTTTTGGCCTCCCTATAATTTCGGCCCTTCCTCCTATAATTTCTGCCTGCCTTATTTGTCCCAAAAAAATCTAGGGCAAAATTTTAGGAGCACTAAAATTCCCAAAATGATCAAAAACTCTCTAAAAAAACCTAATTTCTGAGTTTTGTATCTTTTGTACATATTATGTTAGGTTAGCTTTGTTTTTTTTGTAGTTTAGACTTTTACTTTTTTTATCTTTTCATAAAATTAAAATTAAATTTCCTAAACTAAACCCTAAGTTCTGCAAAACCCTAGCTTACAGTCAAGATTTGCCCTACGACCTCCTCCACAATCCTCTTCCCAACCAATCCAAGTCCTCTTCTCACCTTTGCACAGGTCTGCAATATTGCAGACCCTGTGCACCTCCCCTTTTTCTCTGCCCCAACACCTACACATAGTAAAATAAACCCAAAGTCAAACATAATATTGGAGACTCTTGTTAGTAGTTTTATGTACATTTTATATGCTAATTTGTGCTTAGGCGAGGTCTGAAAACAATTTATTATGGCCTGTTGTAACCTAATTTGAGTTATTTATCATGAGCATCCCTTTTAATGTTGACTGAAATTTGATGTTTAATAAGACACCACTGCTGCTTATGAATGCTAGGTCTATGGTTTAACTTACAAATTGACGCATAATAATTAGAAGTGAAGTTGGTTTTGAATGCAAGTGCTCTTCTTGATTTTCTTATTGGCATAAAGGTCATACTACTGATACACAGTGTCGATACCCTTACATACAGATTTGAAACTGATATGCATTGGTTGATAAATTATTATTTTAGTGCATTGACCTTAACATTGGACTTGTTTACACTTAGTTGTTTGGAGTTAACTTTTCTGAGTTAGTTTTGGAGTGGTTTTATGATTGATTACATGGTCTGATTTTTGGTTAATTTCTGCTTATTGTATGCTAGTGACAGATCTGAAACTCATATTCCGGTTAAGTGGACTGAAGCACATTTGGTTATTGGATGGTGATTGTTGGTTATTAGTTATAATAGTTCTCTACTAAAGGTTAAATTGACTAGATTGACATTGAATTATTTTATAATTACTTTGACAGTCATAAGTAACACATATCTGAACTGGTTTAACGCGAGGTTACTTTCCCTTCATATTGAATGTTAGCCACTAATATCTGGAACTGTGATACATGACTGATACATATGATTTCTAAATAGTTAAGCTATTAATGAATGTTATGACATTGACATTGTTTCAACAGTAATTATTTGACTGGTTTACATTTGGTTACTGATATATGTTTATATTTAGTTGGTGGATGGATTGATTTTACACATTGAATGTTAGTGAGTTAACTCTCGAAGGTCTTATGGTTATATCACTCTTCATTATGCATTGTCACATTACAAGTTTGTGATTCTTGCATGTTTACTTGCTATATCTAATTGATGAAATCTAATGAATGATTGACTTTTGGTAAAAGCTCTGATATTCCATATATGATGATCTAGGGTTAACTTTACACTTGCATTGAATGATCTATCTTGGTTAATAACCCTAGGTGATTATTTGATAATGTACTTGGCCTAACTGACACTTAATAATATTGGTTGATTAATTTAACTTATCTTCATATTGACTCCATTAAGGCACTGGTGTAACTAACTATTTGCATAGAGAATATAGTCTTCTTGGTTGTATCAGTATTCTACAGGGTTTCATAAGGATACTTCTCCTTGGAGGTTATTGGCTTTTGAGGAAGTTAGAACTATGACCGAGGTGACATTGGGTCACTGTTTCTATTTTTGCTTACTGGGAACTAGCCCGGCTAGTTTGCCCGGTAACAGTGAGATTTATTGAGCTAACTTGGTAGGTCTCTCCTGGCGACTCTAACTGAAGAGAAAAATAAAGGAAGTACTCTACAAGAATGAAACTAAAAGACGAGATACGGCAATCCTCGATTCGTTTGACTTCTCAAATATTCTGGGGTACACTGATAGATTTAATAAACATCGCTGTCTGAAGTCTATCCCAATGTTCCACAAGGGAAAAGATATTGTTACAACACATGTCATGAAGTTCAAAGAAGTATTGATAGCGTGGGATATCACAGATGAGGATACCATTATGCAGCTATTCATAATGTCCTTTGAACTAGGAGGTGACCAGGATATGGATGCTTGGTATGAAGGAATCCCTCCTAAGGGGATATCTTCCTTCCTCCAACTGGTTGAGGCATTCAACAATCGATGGGGCCCCCAATGCTAAGGAAGAAATCACGATGATAATAAAGGACGATCATACAGATATTGATGAACAACTCTCAGAAGAGCATGAGGCAGTGCTTGACGAAGATAAATTCCTAGAAGGTCTACTTGAAGAAACTATTTTTCAGGATCGGGAAAATGACGTGATGACCCTTATGATCGGAGATGAAGTGATTCCTGAAGATGAAGGGAAAGAAGCCTTAATTGAAGAAACTGAAGAATATACAGAAATGGTGAATTCTCAATATCATCAGGTTGCGGTTTCCTATTATATTTTGGTTTCCTTGGAAGAAAATTACAACGATAATTATTGGAGGTTCCTTGGTCCATTGATGTACGATTCGTCAAGACCTTGTAGCATCATGGTTAACCCTCTTTCGAGCACAAGTATGGGTGAAGAAGCTTACTCTGCCATCAATGAAAAATGGACCAACCCTTTTGCTTTGTTCGACGATGCAGTAGTGTGAGGTGTAGTGCTTGTTGACAATAGCCATATGCAAAGTTTATTCATTGTCTCTCAGTTCATGGTACGCCCTAGCCAACAGCATTCTACAAGAATTATTCAGCCCTTTTTGTCCAGTATCGATAAGTTTTCAACGATGCTTTTCAGCAAAGCCAATACGGGTTTGTGGACAGGTATGACATTCTTTTCATATTGCCACGATTTTTATTGTTTATCTTTTCGTTTGAAATGTGAAGGCATAAATTATGTGGTTGACAATTTCAAAATTTTAAAGATCATTGGGTGTACTAACATGATTATAAAGATGAACAATATGCTTGTATCTCCAAAGAAATGTTCAAACAGGTTGCAGCTGATATACGAAAATTTGCAAGGTTCACCTCCACCAATGGCCTCTCAAATTGACAATCAGGCAACATATTTCAAGCATATATTTTTCTCAATACCAGTATATCATGAAGATGGTCCATACCTTAGCCCGGTAGAATCCTGGATAAATGGAGCCTGTGGAAGCAACCCTTCTCCATGGCAACAATATCAAAGCTCCCAGGTCCCCATAACCATCCAACCCTCATCTCCTATTATAACGGAGACATTGGTACGTATTTGTTTTGTGATCAATAAGATATTGTCATGGATTCATTCTAAAGACAAAGGTAAAGCACCAGATATGAATTGCTTACTCCAATGGTTACACTGGTCGTATGATTTCACTTAATCTTTTCAATTTTTATGTTTAGCATAGGTAGGTTTAGTTAGGCATATATGGTTACCCATGCATTGCATTTGACGTTCTTCATGTTTACTTAGGTTAGTCACTGGTTTATGCATTTATTTTATTTTCATATGATGAGCAAGGCAGGACGGAAGTGTTTGCCTCATGGTAGTTTGATGTCCTTGGTTATTTGGCATGTGTGTAGGTCTACAGGCGCCCAGATGATTCTTGGATTCTCAAGCACCCTCAGGAGGAGTACTCGTCTCGCAGTTGGAGCCAATGTTACGATGGTACCAGTACCAGCGCACCTGCAGAGGTGCCCCAGGGAGAAAGGGTCATTTTTCTCACCAGGAGGGGTGTTTAGCCAACTTTATTTGAGTAGGGGTTATGGCCAAACCCTCTGGTTTCTCCTTTGGAAGTACTATGGCTTAGTGGCATTACTAACTTCCTCATGAAAGCAGTGTTACACGGGGACGCGTTCCCTAGGGTTGGGGACGCGCCCCCCTCGCTCCCCGCGCCCCGGGGACTTGGTAGCTCGTAGCGAAACGTTTCCCCTCGTCCCCAATTTGGAGAAACTTCAGGAAACGCATGGGGGAGCTCGTCCCCTATTTTGAATCGCGCACCGATGAAGTGGGGGGCGCTTAGGCGCTCCTTCCTTACTAGAGTTGTTCAGTAGTAATGGTAATATTAAATTCTTAAAGTAAAAGTGGTATTTTCCTTATCTTTCATTTTCTATCCTTTTACTTAAATTTTTAACATTACCATTAATTGTTTCAGGATGTTTGAGAGTGGTTCCAACCTTATCGGAGTTCATATGCAAAAAGTAGAATTTTAGATTCCATTCATAATTCAACAGACTTAACAGTTTTCAGGATTTCAGGATTGCAACGTTTCCACTGGATTCTATCATGTATGAGGTTAAAGGATTGGCATTTAATCAAGCGCATCAACCTCTCTATGTACCTTGATGTTGGTGGTGTTGATTGTTGAACTTCTCTATCATGACCTTAATCAAAATGTTCCCTTTAGTCAAGCAAAAATCACTTATTAAGCATGGGAATTTTTTTTCTAATTCTACCTTATTTTAATGCTTGATTTAGGAAGTTTCATCAAAATTGTAGTGCGTTGAGTAATGTCCCTTGAGGATCAACTTCGAAATTCAAGGTAGAGGCAAGGGCTAAGAGCCTAGAGGAGGGGGGCACAGGGTGTTATTGATGAATAGGATCTCATTATAGGATTAATAGTTCACTCCTACATAATTGTATGTTGGACTTGAAAGCCTCAAATAATGTGATTTCCTCTAGAATCATGAAGAAATAGGATCCTCAAGTCACAGTTCCCCATTACAACATCTATGCCATGGATTCACACAATGTTGAAGTGTATTGAATCATTGAAGAATTAGATTGTATTTACAGGGAGCAGCTTAAATTGTATTTACACGCGATGAATTGTTGTTGCTGGTATTTAAAACCTCTATATTTTTTATAATTTTTATGACCTTAACGCCCCCCCGTCCCCCCCGAATTTCCCTAAAATTTGGGGGTGGTCTCCACACGTCCCCAATGTGCGTTTCCCCGCTCCCACGCTCCCGCGTCCCGGAAACTTGGGGGAACATTGCATGAAAGGGCTTGAAGCCCCAAGGTTGGTGTCCGGGGCTTCCAGGGGTGGATCATTGGGTCACATGACCCCAACCTCGATTTAGCACTCCGGTGGCAGAACTTTCAGTACTAAGGCATCTCTTTCTCCTCCAGGTCACCTCCAGCACCCTCCTGGCCCTCCAGTTCACTAGCGCCCTCTCTCTGGGGCCCCATTTTGATGATGACGTCATCCTTGAGGCCAGCTTCCAATGCTTGATTGTGGGGGGGCGTTGAGGCATTTTCACTTCTGTTAGGGTTAGTTAGGGCATGACGACCCCCCCCCCCTCCGAGTATGGCCTTCAGAACGAACTGATATGCTCATTTTTAGCTATTTTAGTCATGTGTGGGTAAATTCTGGGAAAAATGCCTCAAATTACCCACAAATTTAATTATTTTATATTATTATTGTTTTAATTTTAAGTTGACATTTATAATTTCAAATTGACATTTTAAAAAGGCATGTCGGCCTGGATATATTTTATTTTGGTAAAGTGAGTGTGAGAAAGGTATAAATACACCTTCTCCTCACTTCATTTTAATAACAACTTATGGGATAAAACACTATGTGATCTTTTTTCCCTAACTAGGGCTCCTTGATTGATGCGCACTTCTTGAGGAAAGGCTATTTTGGTGATTTGGAGTATTTTCTTGGAGTCTCTTTTGCTCATGCTTGCTTGCTAAGGTGATGCTAGAGTTGTTTGCTAAACACATGCACAAGGAGGTATCTATACTTTTTGATGTCTTTTTGTTAAATGCTAGAAATTGATGCTTGTTTAGGGTTGGATGGTGGCCATTGATGCTACATTTTGTCTTAGCAAGTTCATTTTCTTCCACTTTGTCACCATAGCATTGTTAGGATCTCCTCTAAAGGAATCTTTTCTTGGGCTTGAGTTTTAGGTCTTCAAGTCTTGCTAAAATTAGGTCTCCCTTAACCAACCTTTAGGGTTGTTGAGGAAGGCCCTAATTGCGAAGCTTGCCAAGTACCATCTCAAGAGGTGAGGCATCTTTCTTGGATGCCCTAGGGTTGGGTAGATATTCATTCAAACCCTAGGTTGCTCATTTTTACTCTTAAACCCTAATTTTCTGAATTTGTATCTTTGTAATTATTATGTTAGTTTAGGTTCTTGGTAATTTTAGAGCTTGTGTTTTAATCTTTTATGATTTTTTAACCTAAAATTTTAAGTTTTTATCCAAGAAAAACCCCTCATTTTTGACCTAAAGAGGAAGCCCTAATTTCTGTGTAAACCCTGGTTGCAGACCTTTCTACCCCAGCCACCTCCCCAAGCCTCCTATCCTACCTTCACCCTTCTCCCCATTGAACTCGGTCCCCTCTCATATACCCTTCTAGACCCTCGCTCTCCCTTTCCTCCACCTCGCTGCCCTCATCCGCAGCCTTTCTCCTCCACCTCTCTGCTGCCTTTTCTTCCATCTCCACCCTCTCCTTTTCTGCCATCCCTTTATTTCCTTTTTCCTTTTCCTTCTTGCCTCGGCCAATCCTCTTGCTCGCCCTCTAGCCATCCTCTACCTCCCTTCTCTTTCATTTTATTTTCCTCTACCTTCGCTCCTTCTCCAAAAGGCCTTTTTCAGACTTCTTCGCTGCTCTCACAAAGTCTGCTAGGGCATCAGATTTGTTTCTTTTTGCAGACCTCCTTTTCTCCCTAAACAACTGCATACTTTAAGACAAACAAAGGGTGGGTTGTTGGGGGTATTCTAGCAAGTTTTGCAAGGGCTGATAAGTGAAGAAGGGGCATTGTTTATGCATTATTAAATGACTGATTTTTAATATACAGCATGCTAAAATTTGTCCTTGATGATTAATGAGAAATGCTACTGATTTTTCTGAGTATTAGTATTGGTGCACATCTTCATACTTGTTATTTGAAATAATTGAATGCATAGCACCTAACTTTGACCATCCATCAAGACCTATGCTAATTACTATAAATAGAGGTTAATCTATTTCTGTTCATATTTTGCAAGGACTGTCATACTAACTCTGCTGCACTGTGTCCTTTTTACATTTGATCTTATCGTCTTCATAGTTCATGATCATTAAGACCTTATTTGCTTGGTTGGTAAATGATTTCTTGGATGTTAATGGTATAAGTGGATTGATCTTGATAAATGTTCTTTGATGAATTAAAGCACAATTGATTACTTCTTTTTTTAATAATCATACTTATACCTCGTCTTGCATTAGAGATTAAGTAGTATGTTTTCTTCATTCTAAAGTTGACTCCATTTAGGCACTAGTCAAACTAATAAATTGCATAGAGAATATAGTCTTTCTGTATCAGTGTTCTACAGGGCATCAAAAGGGTCCTTCCCCTTGGAGTTTCCGACACTCCGAAGAAGTTAGAATCGTGATCGAGGTGACATTGGGTCACAGTTCTTATATTTGCTTACTGGGAACTAGCCCTGCTAGTTTGCCCGGTAACAATGTGTATTCACTGTATGGAGGAGACGAACAGTTGAAATAATGTAAGGGCAGTTCACTCCTCTTTCTGGGTATTTGTGTCCACTTGAGTTGTCCTTTGCAATCTGGCTTTCCTCTTCAAACAAAAGTACTTGTAAATCTCATCTTATGGCTAGAAGAATGAAGCAAAGTAAAAAACTTTCCAAAATATGCCATCCCATAAAATTATATTAACCACAGTATATCAAATTTCAGGTAAGAATCTAAGGAATGTCAACAAACGTTTCTGGATATAACAGCTCATCATCACCTCTGGTTTTACTAACATAAAAAGGATGAGTCAAGCATGTCATAAAGATTCTTACCATCCTTTTATTAATGAAAAATTAGGGTATTCGGTTATTCAAATTTCAAACCAAATGGTGGATACCATTCTTGAGAAATTTGGGGAGGTTTTTGGGGCTAATTTCACCTTATGTACAAGATGCAGTTTAGCAAAGAAATGAAATTTTGCAAAACAGATGTTTGACTATTTTCTATTTTCTATTTTTTTTAAACAAGATTTGATGGAGTGGCCCGTTAATAATTAGGTAATTCGATGCTTCTACATGTGAATTTTATCTGACATTTGAGTGTGTTATGTACGACGCACAATTAATAAAATATTATTGTTGTCCCTAGTTATGTTGTTTCATCATGTATTTCCATTCTATGATTAAAAATAGTGCATGTTTCTACTTTTGGGTCAATGTCTTTAAGTACTGGAATTATGTTTCTGTAACAAGCTTTTATTAGTTTGTTTAGTCTGCCCTTTTTATACAAAAAATTTCAAATGTCTTTTTTCCTCATACTTCAAAATTTACAATGCTTTGCAGGCATCTATGTTGAAGACGGTAAGGTCATTCACTTCACGCGAGGAAGTGATGAAATGGTGAAAACCGGCACTTTTCTGGGTTTTGGTTCATCAAACACAGGGCGTTCTAACCGTACTACTGCATGCGAGATATGTGGCTATCAACAAGATAAAAATGGAGTAATCTGTTCTTGCCTTGATTGTTTCCTTGATGGAGGAGCTCTGTACCGTTTTGGATATGCTGTCAACGCTGCCCTCTTTCTTGCAAAAGTTCGAGGTGGAACATGCACACTTGCTGTTGAAGACCCAGCTGAGATTGTGGTGCATAGAGCAACATACTTACTTCAGAAGGGATTTGGATTCTACAACATCTTTAGGAACAATTGTGAAGATTTTGCTATCTACTGTAAGACTGGTTTGCTTCTGATTGAGGGAATTAATGTTGGTCGAAGTGGTCAAGCAACATCAATCCTTAGTGTACTTGTTGCAATCTGTTCTTCCCCTCTACGATTCCTGACCACCAGTATACCTGGTGTGACTGCAGTTGCAGCTGGATTGTATTGTATCAGTAGGTTTGTAGCTGATATTGGTATCCGCTGGGATGTGGAAAAAATTCCAGTAGAGAACTTGACAGAGAGACTGGGTTTAGTTGAGTCAGAAGTCTTGTTATCTAGTGGTGCAGAGCCTGTATTGCAAATGCAATTCTAGGTTTTTTATATGCGGTAAATTGTATAAAGTGATAGCTTCCGAGATTCAATAAGATCTCAAGTTATTGAATTTGATGGCTCGCATAATGTATTTGACAGAAGTTATAATTTGGGTGTGGTATCACAACTTGTATAGATATATCGATATTTCTCATATTAAGCTGCAGTTATAATGGCTGACATTGTTTCCAATTATTGAAACGGTATTTTGTAATGTCCTTGCCTGTGTAACACGGGTTGTAATGCCCGATGGATGCAGCGAATTTTTTATTACTGCCCATCTTTGTCAAAAACCTTTTTTGATCATTGAAGGTTATTACCTTGAATGTATTGGTGCTTGGTTTTCCACTTTAGTGTTGGAAGTGTACACTAGGATTGAAAAGGACACACCCATGACAGTTGAAATTATTCTGCCTAATCTGGTGTCTGATACTTAGGTTGCTTGCTTGAAAGATGATGGCCCTCCCTGCCCACTCATTTTAGTTCAGAGGCCTAAACATGATGGACCTTTCCCCATAGGCATGCAACCTTGGACTGCTATGTGTCCTTTTGATTTAAACTTGTCCTGCTGTGAGAATTCTATGGGATAAGGGAATTCGGAAGGAATGTTTCAAATTGTCTACATGTGAGAGTACCTTCCATGGTTAACCTTGAACTTCAGGAATTAAAAAATGGAAAGATGAATGAACTAGAGAGTTCAGACGTCATACATGTAAAACAACTTCAGAAGTTCGAACTAGTTTCTTACCTCACCTTTTGGCTTTCCTCTCTTTTGAAGTATGAGATTTTCTTGTTTGTGTTCTTTTTATGAAAATAAAGGCTGCACCAAAGAGCATTTCCTTGCAGGTGGACACCCAGATTTGCGTTGCCCAGCCTAGACAGTGATCCTTGTGGGTGGACCTATGTTGTTGGGAGTGGGAAGCGGTAGTGAAGCGAAAAGCGAAATTTTCAAAAGCTTCCAGGGTGGGAGCGTTTTCGGGAGTGTTTTTTATATAATATATATTTTTATATATTTTGATGCATATGCCAACAAAACCATGTGCATCCATCAGAATTCAAACGATTATACACAAATATACAAAGTTTCTCATGTAAATAGCAAGTAAGAGTGCATGCAACCAAAATAGCACCGAGTGCAATCCATATTTGAACCAAAGTACATCAATAAATAGGCTATAAACTAGGGATTCTTCAAAAACTAGTTTTGAGGCCACCAACATCAATCTGAACAATTAGCACGACCAACATCAAGGTACATAGAGGGGTTGATGTGTTTGATTGAATGCAAATCCCATACCCTCATACATGATAGAATAGAGTGGAAACATCGCAATCCTGAAATCCTAAAAATTGTTAAGCTTGTTGAATTTTAAATGGGATAAAAAATTATACTTTTGCATTTGAAGTCCAATGAGGTTGGAACCACTCTCGAACATCCTAAGACAATTAATGGTAATGTTAAAAATTTAAGTGAAATGATAGAAAAGGAAAGATAAGGAGAATGTTAACTTTTACTTTAAGAATTTAATATTACCATTTAAAGTTATTGATGATTACTAAGGTTAGGTTTTTTGCTATTAGAGTAGGTTTTTCCTCCTTTATATAGCATTTGTATAGGCCTACGGTTAGTCCCCCCCACCCATCACTTAATTTTTTGTTTTTTTTTTAAAGAAAAATTGAAGAAAAAGGAGGGAGCGTTTTTTTTGGCAAGGAAGCGAGCTTCCTGAAAATGCTCCCATACTAGAGCGTTTAAGGAGCGCGCTTTCCCAGCGCTTCTTGGATGCTTCCTTCGGAAGCGAGTTTCGGGAGTGAGGGGGCGCTCCCACGCAACGCAGGGGTGGACAATCCAGATTTGGCTTGCCAATCTAGACCATAAATGATAAAATTATATGCTCTTGTGAATATCCCCTCTAAGCTTTGAAGCCTGTTATTATGAAACCATGATAGAGAGTTGGAATGAACTTTTCCAAGTATATGCTTCTGATTGTACCTTTTGTTACCTCCCAAACTCTCACTTAAGGTATAAAAGCCCAAATCACAAAGTGAAATCCTAGGGGCAACTAAAAAAGACTACCCACTGTCATCTCGGTCGTACTTTCCATCTCTTTAGGTCAGCTCTCCTCCAGCACAATGGGGGGATCCCTAAAGAAAGCTAACTCTAATAAAGATAATGAATTGGAAAGCTCTCTAGGACTTGGGGCAAATCTGATTTCTTTAAATTATGGCAGTAAATTCCATATTTGCAAAACAGAGATAAAATGACAAGTTTTTAATGTTTTGGGGATGGTTCAAAGGGAAGACAAGTGCCTAGATCCAAATAGGGCAAATGGGGTCAAAGGGACAGGCTTAAAGGGCAGTTTTAAGAATGTAATTAGGGCGAACTGGGATGCAAATTGCAGGCTACAACAAGCCTAATATGGCTGTAAATTAATGCAGAAAATTTCCAAGAGAGGGCTCCATAAGAAATGCATCTTCAAGATTACATTCAAGGGTGTACTACTATGAAAGTAAAATATGCAACAACTCTTAATATGATGGATGCAATAAGATTGCTTCAATTAATAAAACAACAAAGAGACTAGAGACGGAATATCACACCTAGTTTCTTCCAATGTGATAAATCTACCCTCCCATGATGACCTCATGAAACAAGCTTTTATATATAGTATTGAGTATTATCAATCAACAATATAACTCCAAAATGAAGAGCCTCACATAACCAAGAATGAACCCATAGATTTCCACAAGCTTTCAATAGATTTTCAATACTAGTTCTCCAAAGTAACACACTTTCAACAACTGTTGCAAGTGGGAGCCTCTATTATTTAGAGTTTAGGGCTCAAACCTCTTCAATCATAAAATAATAATATCCAAGGCTAAAACCCTTTATCTAACTAAGGAATCCATAAAAGACTAATGTCCACCAATTAACTCAAGTGGACAAGTCAAATAATACATAAAATATCAATGGATGAATGGTGGCTATGCAATGTCTCAATTTCTAACAATATGAGTCCATAGAACTAGTACTTCTCTTCAAAATAGGTGGAAGACCATGTCAAGGTGCTTCAACATCCCTCCTCAAACCTGTCCTAGAGAATTGATCCACTAACAAACCTCCAATTGTGTGCAAAATTAACAACCATATGACACGTGTGGCTCCTCTAGGTGACACATCTCTTCCATGAACATGAACATGTCAACCATAAAGTCACTGATGATGGATTGACCCTCAAGATAGATGAATAGATCCTCATAGAAGCAAACACATGCTTAAAATTATCCCTCAAGGCTAGGATGTATCCTCGACAAACTCAATAATTTGGTCTCCAAGGTGTAACAACCCTCCACAAGTGTGCAGACGAATATATCCAAAGGCGGGGGAGTCAACCACAAATCAATGACATCAATCCAAGTGTGCACAATCATTGTAATGATCAACTAACTCCATAGAGAAAGGGAACGACCTCATCACTTACGTAATAAAATGTGATAAAGTGGGAAATGCTTCAACATATGCGCCAAACCAATTCTCCAATAGTGCATCTTAGGAGAATATGCAAGGAGGTGATCATAGGGCCACATTGACCGAGCAAAACAATATATAATAATTCATGGAGGTTGCATCCTAAATAAATGTGCAAGGTAGTTGGATGAGAAGATGTACCAAGATGCCAACTTGAGGAGTGTGTTAAATTTTGAGCATTAATTCACAATACTCTTGGATCTTTACTGAGAGAATAACATATACAGTATATCAATGCATAACAATCACAATAAGCATGACAAGCATCACAAGAATCAAAAGCATGAGAGACAAGAGACACAGAGTTTCCGTGGGGAAAACCCTAAGGTGAAAAACCCCACAACTTCCTCAGAGATAGAGAGAGCAATGGTTCAACCAAAGTACAACTAAAATACATTGAGATAGTCTCCTAGTAGCAGATGATCCTCCTCCTCACTAGTGCACCACTTTCTGAGTGAGAGAAGTGTGAGTTTCCGAGTGATAAAAATAGAGATCTCCCGATCTCTATTTATACTAGTCTGTTTGCCCAGTTACACTATGGGGCCGACTTGTATAGCTAGGTACATCCACAATATAATATATATTTCAGGGCCGACCCCACACATGGTGGTCTAATAACCCGTCGCCAAGTACACACACTTGCGACACTTGTCAATACACATGCCGACACTTCCTTATAGAGGAATAACACATCTCTTATAAGGGTACAATAAATATATATGAAATACATAGATGAAATACATTTCGAAGTTACATATGCATCAACACTCCCTCTTAACTAGGAAGGTATTTCTTGACACAGTTTTGCTAGACAAGTCTTCTTCTCAGGATCATCGTCATCGATGCATTGTCATCATCATCGTCACTGCTGCTGCTATCTCAACCAATCTCTGAATCTACTTGTCATAGGAAGTTCTATAGAGCCAGTCCTTTTTCATACTAGATGTAGGCCCACCACCTGCAGGTCTTCATCACTGGCCATACTGTGGAATCCTCAGGACTTATTACGTGCGTCATAAAACCTGGTTGCAGCATCCCAAGCTATTATGAGCACACAGCTCTACCTATCGGATCTCCCAGGAGCACATTACATGTGACCCATCACAAAACCTGGCTAAAGCATCCCAGGCTGTTACGAGCACATAGCTCTACTTGTCGGATCTCCTAGGAGCACATTACATGTGATCTCACCAAAAAACCTGGCTGAAGCATCCCAGGTTGTTACGAGCACACAACTCTACCTGTCGGATCTCTCAGGAGCACATTACATGTGGTCCATCACAAAACCTGGCTGAAGCATCCCAGGCTGTTATGAGCACACAGCTCTACCTGTCGGATCTCCCAGGAGCACATTACATGTGATCTCACCACAAAACCTGGCTGAAGCATCCCAGGCTGTTACGAGCACACAGCTCTACCTGTTGGATCTCCCAGGAGCACATTACATGTGGTCCACCACAAAACCTGGCTGAAGCATCTGAGGCCTTTTTCATCCTGTCCAGATCTCCCAGGAGCAAATTACATGTGGTCATGGAAAAACCTGGCTGAAGCATCTGAGGCCTTTTTCATCCTGTCCAGATCTCCCAGGAGCAAATTACATGCCATAGGACAAAACCTCGCAAGAGCATCTCAGGATGTTACAGGTACACAACTCCGACCTGAAGATCTCCCAGGGCACAAATTACATGTCCTAGAGAAATGTCTCGAAAGAGCATCCCAGGCTGTTACGGATACACAACTCCGACCTTTAGGATCTCCCATACATGCTCATCTGCACAACCTGATCCACAGCCACAAAGTATCGTCCTGATACTCACCATACATCATCCTGATGTACACATGATCATCCTGATCATCATCACTACATCGTCCTGATGCATGTCATCTGGAGAAGCTCGTCATCCACGATCATCCTGATCATACAATGCATCCACCTGATGCATACCAAGTATCTACCTGATACATATCACCATACATAGTGTATCCACCTAATACATAGATACATGATCCACACAATGTATCCATCAAAATACATGATCTACATGATCATACCTGATATATATCAACATACATGATCTACATGATCATACAATGTATCCACAGATACATGGTCCAAGCATCCAACATGATGCATATACAAAATAAATACAAATGATCCAACCGATCATATCTAGCATCTAACATAATGCGTACATACATATACATATAAGTGATCCAACTGATCATATCCAGCATCCAACATGATGCGTACATACATATACATATAAATGATCCAACTGATCATATCCAACAGAAACTAGAACATCATCCTGATGCTCATCATCCAGTGCTTACATCCACAGCCATGTGAAGGATCCTCCTTCCAACATGCTTGGAATGGCTTCAGCAAATGTGTCCATCACTTCTTCCTCGAAGTGTCGTTGATCTGAAGAACACCAAGCCTCTCCCTGAAGTATTCGAACTTCACTCTGGCTAGTGGCTTCGTCAGTACATCTGCAATCTGCTCGTCCGTCGCAACATACATGAGCTTCACAACTCCTCTCTGCACCATATCCCTGATATAGTGATATTTGATCTCTATGTGCTTTGACCTGTCATGAAACACAGGGTTCTCGAACAACTTCACACAACTCTGGTTATCACAAAAGATACCAATAGCATCCAACGGGAGATCAAATAACTCAAACAGAAGCTTCCGTAGCCATATTGCCTCACAACTAGCTGAACAGGCTGCAACATACTCTGCCTCAGCTGTACTCAGTGCTATGCAGGACTGCTTCCTGCTAAACCAAGAGATCACACCTGATCCCATACTGAAGCAGCATCCAGACGTGCTCTTCCTATCTGCAGCACTGCCAGCCCAATCTGAATCAACATAACCCTGCAGGTTAAACTTTTGATTCGCTTCATACTTGAGCCCATAATCCATTATACCCTCTAGGTACCTCAGAACATGCTTTACAACAATCAGATGAACACTCCTCGGATCTGTCAGGAACTGACTCAATGTGTTCACAGCAAAGCAAATATCTGGTCTCGTGTTCATCAGGTACATCAAGGACCCAATCATCTGACAATACATAGAGATATCAACTGGCTCAGATGAAGCATCACATAGAAGCTTCAGGTTTGATGCCATAGGTGTGGCCATGGTCTTGCAATCCATCATCCCGAATCTCTTCAAGATATCTACTGTGTACTTCCCTTGACCAAGGAAGATCCCATCTGCACTCTGCCACACCTCCATACCTAGGAAATAGTGCATCATTTCTAAGTCTTTCATATCGAACTCGGCAGCAAGCTTCCTCTTAGTATCTGCAATCAATCTGTCATCTCCTGTTACAGATAAGTCATCCACATACAGGAGTAGAATCATAGGATTCCCTTCCTCAACCTTGTAGTAAAGGTTGGAATCCGCTTTACTCTTGGTAAAGCCCAAACTAGATAGGAAACTATCCATCTTACCATACCAAGTTCTGAGAGCTTGCTTCAAGCCATACAAGGCTTTCTTCAATCTGCATACATATGACTCCTTGTCATGTATTTCAAACCCGAGTGGCTGCTCCACATAAACTTCCTCTTCAACTACACCATTCAAGAAGGCAGTCTTGAAATCCATCTGGTGTATCTTCCATTTCATTGCTGCAGCCAGGGAAAGTACTGTTCTGATGGAAGTGTACCTGGCTACAGGAGCAAAAGTTTCTTCATAATCTATTCCCTTTTTCTGAGAGAAGCCACGAGCTACAAATCTTGCCTTGTATTTCTCTATGCTGCCATCTGCAGCATGCTTGATCTTGTAGATCCATTTGGAAGTCACAAGAGACTTCCCTTTAGGTCTTGGGACAACATCCCAAACATCATTTTTCATTATTGATTGGTATTCTTCGACCATGGCATCCTTCCATTCTTTCTTTTCCGCTGCTTCTTTATAACTGGAAGGTTCTTTATTCATGATGTCACAGAGTAAAGCAACATCGCTGGTATGTGATCTGGTTCTCTTCTTTGCTCTGTGTTTTTCTTCTGGAAATGCCAAATCTTTCTACATCTTGAATGAGCTCTCTAGCCCATGCAGGTTTCCTCTTGTGGGAGTTATCCTCACGAGGTAGATCTACAAGTTCTTGCGGATCTTCAAACTCACGAACAACTTCTGAAATTTCTTCAGACATGGTAGTGTCTTGAAATCTAGTTTCCTTAGGTTCTTCATAAACTTCGATAGGTGCCTTCCTTGATTTGATGAATGCTGAGTTTTCATCAAATGTTACATCCCTGCTGACATCAATCTTCTTGAACCCTGGAAAGTATATTCTGTAAGCCTTCGAGCTTTCACTGTAACCCACAAAGATACCCTTCTTTCCTGAAGGATCTAGTTTGGTCCTCTTTTCCTTTGGGACATGAGTGTATACTGGACAACCAAATATTCTGAGATGGCTGACTTCAGATTTCTTACCAGAAAAGACTTCTTCTGGTATCTTGTTGTCCAATATCTTGTGGGGTGTTTTGTTCTGCACATATACAACTGTTCTAGCTGCTTCTGCCCATAGATGCACAGGTAGATCCTGGTCATGTAGCATTGCTCTTGCTGCTTCCATGATTGTTCTGTTCTTCCTTTCTGCAACTCCATTCTCTTGTGGATTGTAAGGAGCAGTCAACTCTCTCTTAATCCCTAAATCACTGCAAAGCTTCTTGAATTCACCTGAGATGAATTCTCCACCATTGTCGGATCTGAATGTTTTGATCTTCTTGTCAGTTTGATTCTCCATCAAGGTTTTGAATTCCTTGAACTTATCAAACACTTCATCTTTGTTCTTCAAGAAGTAGACGCAAGTCTTCCTGGAGAAGTCATCTATGAAAGAGACATAGTAATCATACCCACTCAGAGAACTGGATGACATAGGACCACATACATTTGAGTGGATGATTTTCAAGATATCTTTTTCCTTGCTTTCACTGCTTCGAAATGCCTTCTTAATGTTATTTCCTTTTGCACATCCTTTGCAAACACCTTCATGTTTGGTCTTGATTTCAGGAAGACCTTCTACAGCCTTACTTGCAATTGGTAATGCTCTGTAGTGCATATGTGCAAGTCTTCTATGCCAAAGTTCACTTGGCTCCATGGAGTCATGTACCATGGCATGTTCAGGTTGTCCCTTCGATTTATACAATCCTCCCTCTTGCTCTCCAATCACTACTGCATCATCAATAGTTTTACCTTTTGGCCACATTAGGACTTGGCCATCCACAAATGCAACCCTCATACCTTTTGCATCCAATGCGGATATGGAGAGTAGATTCTTCTTGAGCCTAGGTACATACAAAACATCTTTCATCTTCAAAGACTTCCCAGAGTCTAGATTGTAGGAGGCCTCACCACTTCCTTTAAGAGGGTATTGGTAGTCATCCCCAAGTTTCACCTTATGGGGTGACTCATGTTCAGATAGGTTAGCAAAGGATTCTTTAAACCCAGTCATGTGTTTTGAAGCCCCACTGTCAATTAACCAATCATTACAACCATGGAAAATAGTACCTGTGAGAGTAGAGATTAGAACATACTCTTCTTCGCTTGATGAGTTATCATCATCACTTTCTGCTCTAGCCTTCTTCTTGGGAGGTTCATCATCCCCGGCAGCATGAGCATGAAACCTTCTCTTGCTTCCTTTCTTCTTCTTGCTGAAGTTGTTGTTGTCCTTTTTGTTCTTGGGACAATTTATGGCAATATGTCCTTTTTCATTACAGGTGAAGCATATTCTTCTTTCTTTATAGTGATGTGAATATTTCTTGGAGTGAGATGGCTCTCTCTTGGACTTCCCTTTCTTGGTGTGAGCTGTGAGAGCTTGATCTTTATTCCCCATCTTTTCTTCTCATGCCACAAGCCTTGCTTCTTCTTGAGAGCATTCTTCCCGCAATCTGTTGAAGGAGATCAACTTATTCCTTGCACAAATTCTTTGAATAAAGGAATCCCATGACCTGGGTAGGCCATTTAGAGTGGTCATGACAACTTCACCATTCTCCACCATTTCATCTACCGCTTCCAGTTGTTTCTTAATCTAGGAGACCCTAGAAAAATAAGATTGAATGGTTTCTCCATTCTGAAACTTTACTCCTTTCAATTGGTTCCGCAGGGTCATCTTCCGATTTATGTTCTTCCCTTCAAATAGCTTGGTCAAAGAGTCAAACATCTCCTTGAGTGTCTTTAGAGAAGACACATGGGGTATGAGATGGTCTTTGATAGAATCAACAATGATTCTCTTTGCCTTGACCAAGTTCTTCTTATGCAATACTTTAGCCTCTTCATCCTCTGGGATAGGGATGTCTTCTTTTATATATGAGTCCAACTCATTCTCTTCCAGGATTAACCCAATCCTATACTTCTAGGCTCGGAAGTTATCAGCCCCTTCAAGCTTATTCTCAAGCTTGGTGTGGTGAGACATCTTAAAGAGTACTTCAAATGGAAATAGAAAAGATTTAGGTCTTACCACTTGAAATGCTGAAAACTGGATCTGGTCCCAGATTAGGGTTTGTCGAAAAAACCCTAAAAATTCAAAATGTGAATTTCAACTTTCTGAAAGGATAGAAAGATGCACCTTGATGAGCTGATCAGCTTGGTGTATTCAGAATTTGAGATAAGCAAAGCTTTACCCTTCATATTTTTCTTTTTGTCCTCCTGGGTTCACTAGGGAGAGCCCTGAATTAGGGTTTGTGTTTCCCGGAGATCTACCCAACCAAAAATCTTGATCCAAAGCTCTAAACTTCGATTTTTGCAAGGAGCTTCCAGCTATGTCTTCATATTTCAGAAATTCCTATTTTTGTGGAAACCCTAATTTTTAGGGCCAAATCTGAAAATGCTCAGAATAGAATTCTGATTGGACAGATAGATTCTCCTTGATGAGTAGAGTCAATCTACTATACTGCTTTCCAAAAACTGTGGAGAGAAACCCAATAAACAAGAAACTCAAGTTTTTGTCACTACAAAATGTCTTCTTCTCAGGTTAGCTTTGATACCATGTTAAATTTTGAGCATTAATTCACAATACTCTTGGATCTTTACTGAGAGAATAACATATACAGTATATCAATGCATAACAATCATAATAAACATGACAAGCATGACAAGAATCAAAAGCATGAGAGACAAGAGACACAGAGTTTCCGTGGGGAAAACCCTAAGGTGAAAAACCCCACAACTTCCTCAGAGATAGAGAGAGCAATGGTTCAACCAAAGTACAACCAAAATACATTGAGATAGTCTTGTAGTAGCAGATGATCCTCCTCCTCACTAGTGCGCCACTTTCTGAGTGAGAGAAGTGTGAGTTTCTGAGTGATAAAAATAGAGATCTCACAATCTCTATTTATACTAGTCTGTTTGCCCAGTTACACTATGGGGCCGACTTGTCTAGCTAGGTACATCCACAATATAATATATATTTCAGGGCCGACCCCACACATGGTGGTCTAATAACCCGTCGCCAAGTACACACACTTGCGACACTTGTCAATATACATGACGACACTTCCTTATAGAGGAATAACACATCTCTTATAAGGGTACAATAAATATATATGAAATACATAGATGAAATACATTCCGAAGTTACATATACATCAACAGAGTGCACCACCTTTCAATGAGTTAACCATTTAGAGATGCCAAAAAATAACAAGATTAGTTAGGGTGCACTCAAGAAGATAATCAACTTGCCTCAAATAGTGAATGGTATGGAAATGTGTGTACAATGTCCATATGGTTGTTACACCATCATTAAGAGTGAAATGATATCAATAATGTGCCAATATGGTTAGATGCACATATATCAACACCATAACTCCAAATAGATGCCAACAACATGATAAAGAGGTTAGGGCACTATCTCCAAGGCTCTCAAGCTTGTCCATCAAGGGAAATCTATAGAAACATGTGCAAAGATTCCAAATATGTCCACATGGATGTGAAAACCTTCTCAGAGAAGTGGAGTGACCTCCAAACCACGTGCAACCTCATGAGACCACATGCATAAACCATAATCTACTATCAAAAGCAAGGGTACTTGTGGAATGACCCAGGAAATTGTGCAAGCAAGATCCCCATTTTTCCAAATGTGTGAAAAGATACCAAATAAGAGGAGCACTCTACTCCACCAAGTAATAAACCACTCAAATGATGCCACATCAATGCCACACTACCACTATCCTCATGGCATTCACACCATTAGCAAAAAATGAGCTCAAGGTTACCAATCAAAATAATGATCAATAATTTAAGTGAAACGTTAGGAACCAATGCAAAACATACCAAGTAACCAATCCACCACATCAAGGAGAGTTAATTAACCAAGTTACTTAGACAAGCCCTTAGTTGATAGGTATCCCTCTCCATAACTGTGCCGAGCATCAATCAAAGTGTGAGCACAAATCATAATGCCTCTTAATAACAATGAAGCTCCACCCAATAATCTTGTGTATGCCTATCCAACATAAAGGAAAATGCCAACTAATAGTAATTGATATATATGCATCTAATAAAAAGATATGGAAAAAAGCCAAAATACTCCAAGCGTAACCTGCCTAGTAAGTTCTTAAAATGGATCAAATACCTCATGCTATGCATAAATTAACACCACCAATAATTTTATGTATATTTCATTAAAAAATGGAAGTAGGATTTATGGGATAGCTTAGATATCATTATGTATGGGTATCTTTAAGATTCCATAAGATTAGAATCAACAAGGACCAAAAAAATGTGAAATCAATGATGGATTCTACATACACCTTCAAGGACGACCCCACAATTCATCTCCATCGACTCATAACCATGGCAAATTGTTCCTTTTGTAAAGCAATTCTTAGTGGTAGGTTTTCTCCTTAGCAATTAAAAATGTATTTTTATTAAGGCACAGCCTTTAGTATTAAATTATCAAGAGGTGAACAATTCTTGCAATTGTTTATGTTTTTTGCCTTTGCATTAGAGTTCAAACTCAATTCCATATCAACTTGGAAAATAGTTAGTTAGAGGTGAACAATTCTTGCAATTGTCTATGATTTTTGCCTTTGCATTAGAGTTCAAACTCAATTCCATATCAACTTGGAAAATGATTAACTTATCAACCGCTCTTTAATGCTAACCTCTAGATTTAATCTAAGCCATATGGGGAGCTTAATTACAGAGGATAAAATGCATTTTATTACTTGACTATCATCCAAACATAATATGTCTTTCTTAACCAAGTAATCAATAGGGAAATGCATTGAAGAAGTGACTATCAGGTTCAAATGCAATAGAAAAAAAAGATAAAAATGGACTTTGTCCATAATGAACGAAAAGTACCAAGAGGGGAATATTGTCTTTGTATGAGTAGAGAAAGATGCAAATGAGATAACTTTTTAGCACTTTGTGAATCTTGATTTGGTGGCATCTTATGTGAGAGCTTGCAATTCTAAATAGGTTCAATGGCAAGGATGATAAAGAGAGGATTTCCCTCCCATTCTCAGTCATTTTGGAAGGTTATCTTTGGATCCCACTAGAAATGGTCAATTGATGTCATAAAATATTTTATATTGGAGAAGGGCACTCTGGAGCCTTGTGGAGTGTTAGAGAATCATTGTTTGTAATGTTCAGATTGGGCCTAGTTGTTAGTTGTTAAGGTGGGTCAAGATGTGTTTAAGAAGAAGGTGATTTTTTTAAAACTAGAATTGAATTCTTGTTTCATAAGGTTATGACCTTTTTGGAAGTCTCTTAAATCTTGGGTAAAAAGGTATTATTCAACTATGGGAGACGTTGAAGTGGTGCTTTGTAGAAGAGGCTACTTCATGGTCCTTTTCACCTAAGGGTGATTCCATGAAGACGGGTAACTCTTTTTGGCCAAATATGGCGATAAAAAATGGAAATTTTACCCATATATTAAATCGAAGCCCTCAAAACTCATATTTGCTATATGAATTTCGACATGCAGTTAAAAAACAAAATGTAGAGAATTATGTTGGCTTACCAATGATATTTTTTTAAAAATATACCAATGTCATTTATTGTGTCAAATTTTCATTTAATGAAATGTGTGTCCTTAAAAATTTGAAGAGCAATTAACAAGTGGCTTGTGTGTGTGCAAAATAATTTAATGTTAAAGTAATAATTTTAAAAAACGAAATATGTGAACATGATCTAGACAGAATGCACTAGTGCATACATATTTTTCTTTTAATTTTCCTTGAAAAATTAAATTTATTATTATTTTTCGAAATTGACCAGTGAATATTTCAGTCGCATTTTGCACACATGTGCGTGTGTGTGCCAAATATTTTGATTGTTTACATAATTTGAAAAACTAAAAATACCATTTTGAAGAGGACACATTGATGTAGCGCTTGCATATTTTTTCAATTTTTTTGGATGTGTATTTTGAATGTTGTTGATTTATCTTTGAGCTCATTCGAAGTTGTCGACAGGGTTTTTAAGGGTAATCTTTAGCAGAAATTTAAAAACAAATGACATACGAAGATAAAAATTCGTAAATTATATGTATATGGATAGAGGATTCATTGACGAATCCGGCGGTATCAAGTCCACCCATTAATGTGTATTTAATGATATAGTTTAAGCCCCTAAAAGGCAGACAAAATTTCCTTTCTACATAGAAAAGGGCTTTATGCCTGTTTTTTAGGCCCTTGATCGAGGTATTTGCTCGATCGAGGTTTTTTAAATACCTCAATCGAGGGCTAACTAAGACCTTGATCGAGGGTTTGACATAGACCTTGAACGAGGTGTTTTCCAGCCCTCGATCGAGGTTCTTTTCTCCAAAGTTATTGTTCATACATAGGCCATCCATTGTAGCATTATAATATGAATAAAGCTATGTATAAAGAGAGGTTTGATTAAGAAACTTGCTTCCTAAAAAAACTAGGACTTGGCAATGGATAAATAGATCCAAAATTTAAGTATTGGTTTTAAATGCATTTTAATGAAATAATACTCTTAAACTGTAAAAAAAACTACTTTTAAACTACTCAAATTTAATAAGTAACAAGATTTTGGATTTTATAAATACATAAGTGTTAGTTTTGGGTGATGTTATATAAGAAAACACTGCCACGATTTCACCAAGGGTAATATTTAATTCAACACAAGTAAAGGAAATATACAAAAGATGATCACTATTTATATGATGATCACAGAGATAATGATCATTTGATTTTTAATCAGAAATAAGGATTCCAGGATTGTAAAACTTATGCTAAATTAGAGCAATAATTAGACAAAAACGATGAAAATGATTTAACTTGTTGTCTAAAATCATTTCTCTAATTTAACATAAGCTTCACATCGTGGAATATCCTCCAATGTGGTCCAACCTAATGTCGAGCTCTTCTACCAGCTACTCTTCTTGTTTCAAATGAGCCCGGGCCAGCCGTGGGCTCCATTTTTTCCTATTTAATTCTAATAGCCCTCGATCGAGGTATTTTTAAACCCTCGAGCGAGGTATGTTTAAGCTCTCAATCGAGGGTTTAAAAGCTCGATTGAGGGTTTTAAAATACCTCGATCGAGGAATTGCTACATGTATTTTTGCCACCTCGCTTGCCAAAAACCGTGAATCACATTCATGGATTTACCCCTAATCAATTAATAGAGACAACTTTTGTCATTGAGCATACCTCAAGAGAATTTCCGATATTGTTCATTTATGGGGATTTGGGCATTAAAGTTCAACCAAACCAAGTCCTAGTTTGGGTTTACACTCCATGCTTATAAATGGAGCGATTGGAAAACAAAACTTTATGGTATCAGGAGAGAGCAATGGAAGGTTTGTTTAAGGTGGTAGGTATTACTTGAGAAGAAACTCTCAATAATTATTGAAGAATCCCCGTTTAGATAGACTTGTTCTATTGCTAAAATTTGTGACTCTTTAAGCCTTAGAATTTTCACAGGCCTAAACTTTGCATTTCTAGAACGTGCCATTTGAGTGTACACTTTGTGATGAATATGGGCACCTCAATTATGTTTGTCTCTTATTAAAATTGCAAGAGAAGTTTGCAAGTAATGGATTTAAAGGAAGTTAGGGGACCCTAGAAGAAGGAAAATGTCTAGAATAAATAAATGACAATTGGTCCAAAGATGAAATTGGTAAATGATTTTGACTCACTTCAAAAGGAGGAAAATCAAGGGAAACATTCTCTAAGCTTTAATAAGCTAGAAGAAGAGTCAACAATGGTAACTTCCTATCTAGAGGTGCCACCAAAGAGTCAAGCTCAATATAAATCCAAGGCTATCAAGGTTTATAGTTAGGAGGGAAAGGCGGAGAGGAGTGGTTTAAGTATTCCCCATCAATCCTCAAACTTGTAGCTACAAGCTAGATGAATTAACTAGGATGATTTGAAATCTAACCAAGAACCTTATTTGGAATTCTCTATATTGACATACCAAATATCTTGAAGATGCCTGATGGCTTTATTAAGAAAGTGGAAAAACATGGCATGAAAGAACTTCCCTTCATAAAAACAACAAAGAGGTCAAAAACCAAAAATGCATTTAGCAACCTCTTAGAAAGTGGAAAGAAATTCAAAAAGAAAATTGAGTTGTTCAAGGGTTTGGAAATTGGAATTTTAAGGTTCCTAGACTTGGATAGGTAAAGATAGAAGGTTAATGATAATTATTTCTTGAAATATGAGGGTCTTAAGGACAACCCACAAGTAAGACTACTCAAAAGGAGTGTCGTGGTGAAAGTTCTCGTATGTTTTTATTTCGGTGTAGAAAACAAGGATTCAACTATTAGAGGTCCAAAAGGTGCCCTGACTTGTGTAGAGAAATTGAGTGTATTGTAGTCGATCCTATAGGCATGGTAGGATTTTTGGCAATATTATGGTACCTAGAGAAGTAAAAGTATAATACACGTGAAATTGAGTTATTGGTGGGTGCAATTTTCTTTATCCTTATTTGATATTGAATTTAAGTATTTTCTTTCAAATGTTTAAGTTCCAATTTTCCACAAGTAAATCAACATTGTTGGGAATCCTTTTTAAAATGGGAGATTTGTCAATAAGGATTGGATAATTGACAAGAGAAGGATCTAAATTCCTTTCATGAATCTAAATGAAAAAATAAGGCGAGAGGTTTTTAGGTTGTCCCCTTGGGTTGTGAAAAGAATTTGCAGAGAAAAACAAGGTTAAGGCCTTAACCCTCATTTATTATTAGAATATTAATTATTGTTAGGTCAGCTTTGTAGTAGGTTACTTCATGCTCACTTTATCTTCTATTTATAATAGAGGAGATTCATTTGTATAGGAATCTTGTCCTGTGCATTGGATATAATGTAAAGGGAGGTTTCCCTCCTCTTAAGTGGCTTCTTATTTATTGACTCTCTATAATTATAAAGTTGTGGATTTACTGTCTTTTTAATCTTTTGCTATTTGTTGAATCTGATTCATAACATCTAGTATCCAAGTTTGTGGTCATTGGTGGGCTTCATAAAAAAATAACCATCTTGCCATTATATTTATAACACTTTTTTGGGATGTTTTAAATAGCAACTTTTTAAGGCATTAAGTGTAGTCTTTTTTAATAAATTGGAGTGGGATATTCTCTGGACGATTTGCATCGTCGAGAATCGAGAGCCCCTCACGTAGTTTTCCTTTTGATGTTTGACTCTTTCTCGAAATTGTGAGGTCCATCGAAACTTGAGACCGGTCTACCCTTCACCGCGGCAAACACTATTCAGCCTGCTGCAACCCATTTAATGTGGTTGCGGTGGGCCTGTTGATCGTTGGATCTTAAGTTATTAAAATCCAAGGCCCAGTACAGCCACATTAAATGAGCTGCAGCAAGCTAAATAGTGTTTTCCCTCCGCCCCCATGGACTGACAGGACCGTTAGGCAGCAGGCTAATTTCTCTGCCTGGTAGATTTGATCATGTTTACAGTTATATGTGGCGGACTGCTGAGTGAACTTCTGTCTTAATTTCTCTTCCAATGGAGCCCTTTAGGCAGTGTATCTGTCTGCTAGTGCTTTCACTCGGTCAACAGAATAGACTGCTGCCTCTCTAGTTGGCGTTGCCTTTGCTTCTTGGTAAACTGAATCAACCAAATCGCCTTATGCTGCTTCACAAACTGGATCAACAACTGGGTCAGAAACAACTGGTCCAACTTCTTAATCATCAGAAAAACTGGTGTTGTTATCTTTGCCCTGTTTCTGTTGGATGCTTATCATGTTTACAGTTATATGTGGCAGCTATTTTATGTTACGACTCATTACATTGAACAATTTTTGTTGAATAACGTACACACTTATTCTGAAATTGGAGGCACGCATCTTGACCCTCTTCTTTTGGACTTCCTAAATGCGGCAGATCCAAGTTATATCTTATGATATTAACTGCAATACAAACTTATTGAAGAGTAAAACACTAAGCTTTTCTGCCATATTGATGGAAAGGAGGTAAAACTATAACAGTTGTGTGGTATTATAGATTTTATATGCATGGTGATGACGGTGAGGTAGTGGGCTGATTGCTAAGAGATAGTGTTCCAAGATGTAAACAAATTTATAAATTTTGTTTACACATACATATATATTTATATGCTGGGATATTGAAATTGTATTAACAATTTATAATGATGGTTTTGATATTGTATGTATTTTCTTATTTTAAAAGTAAAAAGTATTTTTTTACACATATAGATATAGTTATATGCTGGGTATTGAAATTCCATCAACAATTTATAATGATGGTTTTAATATGGTAGGTTAATTAATGTGTAAATAAGTGGATACATTGGGTCAATTTCACTTTCATTTTTTTTTAAATTAAAAAAAAAAATTATTTTATTTATTTTCATTATACAATTTTGCTTTTAAAAATTTAGAATTTTTTAAATAAAATTTATGAGATAGAAGCTAAAAACAACATTGTCAACTTTGTTCTCAAATATTTATATCAGATAGGTGTTTTTAATTTAGAATTTGGGGTAGACTAGAGCTCGTGCTTTTCCTAGATTACACTAGCATGAGACAAGTGTATTGTTGAGATTGATTGTATGGTAGTCGTTAGAAATTCAAAATAAACAATAATAAAAAGAAGCGTATAACAAATAACTTAGCTACATGATGGATAACTAGTAGCTGATGCATGGATAACGGACAGTTTCTTTCGTGTAAATAGCATGAAAACCTTGAGTAACTTAATTGTGACACTTAGCTTGTGACTTGTCTTTTAAGTGGTTGTGCTAGTTTATAAGCAATCAATAAAGAGTGAGAGATGAGAGACACAATGTAAATCTATTAAACATAGAGTTTCTTGCCTTCACCATTTTTTTAAAATTATTATTTTTAATTTTTAGAAATCGTATTTTAATTTTATTTCTAATATACAAATTTGTTTTTAAAAATTTTGGAATTTTTTATAAAACTTATATGATTAAAATGTGGAAAAAAAAGAAATAGATTATAACACAAGTATTTTAAAGATTTTTTTTACTTATGTCGCCTCTAGAAAAGTTTACACAATCTATTCTTTTATATATATATATATGAGTAAATTTTATTTATTTATAAAATTTGTTTAATTATTTTTTATAAATTAAAGATTTATTATTATTTTTAAATAGTTATAAATATTTATAAAATTTGTTTAATTATTTTTCATAAATTAAAGATTTTTTATTATTTTTAAATAATTAAAAATATTTTGAATAAATTATAAATATATTTTTACTCATCCAAATTATATATATGTAAAATTGTTTTCTCTAGATTTACTTAATTATAAAATATTTCAAATTATTTAAAAAAAAATTAAACTAAACAAAATTATTTATTTAAAAGATTTTTTTTCAAATGTATCTTTTAAACCAATGAGTGTAAGTAGATATGTTGAAATTTCATTAATTTATCATATCAATGTAAGTATTAAATCATGAAAGTTATATTTCTTTAAACCATTTTTTATGAAACGAGTTTTAAATTCAATCTCTATTACTCAAATCACATAGGATTATGATTAGAGATGCTATTTAAAATAATTGTTATAATTAGTGTTTTATTTTTTCTAAATATTAATTTTAATAGAATATAGTCTAAAACATTAAAATTAGTGTAGATTCATCTTAAACTTGGATCTATTAAAAAAAGTAAATTTTTAATATCAATTTTTTTACACATCTTGAAAAATTACACTTTAAGAAATTATCCTAGTTTAAGATGGATTTATTTTGGTTATTTTTTAATTTTATGATTGTTACTTTTCATTTGGTTTTAATTTTTATCTATGAGGCGATTTATAGGTGCAAAAAAAACTTATTATCTATTTTATTTTTCTTAATAAAACTAAAATTTATTTATTTAAAATATTAATTATTTAAAATTGACAATCTATTTTACAACCACTTAGTGTAAAACTAATTGAGAAAACTTATAATATTACTAATCATAAAAAAGCCTAATATTTCATTTTTTAAATAACATCAATAATTCCCCCCCCAAAATTAGATTTTGTTTTTCAATCGAAAAAAAGTTTCTCGTTCTTCATAACATGAATCAAAGAAACTAAAAAGTGACTTTTCCTCTTTAACAAAGTAGTTTGTCCACCAACCATATTTACTCTCTCCCAATAAACCCATCTCCAAAATTCAAAAACCAAAATATCATGAAAACTAAAGTAATCCCCATAAAGTGAGAATCTCTGCATGTGTATTAATTCCATAACCGCAGCCAAATCAAGTTTGATATAGGCCCAACACCACATCTATTTCTTTGGGATGCCCCATTAAAAAAATCTAGTGGATGAAAATATAGAATAATCTAGTGATTGAAAATACAAACATTTTAGATACCAAAGGCCAAAAGATGCCCACTAAATATTTTCAAAATGGAGTTTTCTAACCCGTCTACGATTTCGCCCGGACGGGACCCTTCTTCGATCGCCGTCGACTCCCCGTCCGGCACCCTCCCCGCCCCCTGCACCGTATCTCGTACCATCCATCGTTTCTGACACTGCAGCCCCCGTCCGTGGGTCCCTCTCCACCTGCCAAGAATCAGATCTTGATCCCGGTCTCTGACATCCAATAAAATACGATCGGAGATCTCGACGTGGGCCCCTCTCCTCCTCCCCTTCGTCGACGTAAACTTCGAACATGAGTAAATGCAAGGTCGGGGATGGTGAACTCCTCCAATTCGAATGCTCCTTCCCCGCCACACCCCGCGTAGAACCATACCACCACAGATTATACTCTGTTACAAACTCCGCTCCCTCGGTGGTAGTCAGAGCCCCCTTTGTGACTGCGACGGATCTAACGACGACGCCCACTTATGGTGACGGTGTCAGGCTTATCATTCTCTTGCAGGTTTATGAAACATAAACTCGCAACACTTCATTACTACAAGTTAACAGGCTTATAGCTCTTTCACCTTGTTACTGGAATAGCAATAGCAAAACATATTGAGATTAATTATTCAAAACATAGTAGAATTGACAGATAATGCTTAGATTTGAATTTGATTTCTCTAGAAAACAACCTCACTAAATCAGGCGGATTAATGGGAGCTAAGAAGAATTGAAGGACTAAATATCAAAGAGAATCGTTGAAAAAATTACCATCGTTGAAAAAATTACCAAAAATGAGATAGAGAATTTAATGGGAGCTAAGAAGAATCGAAGGAATAAATATGAAAGAGACTTGTTGAAAAAAATGAGATGGAATTTCATTTTGAGTAGAGGGAAATATGAAAAGAGAATCGTTGAAAAAATTGAGAAGCGAGGTTCTACAACCTGGGTAATGGTAGCACACATCAACTTTTTGTCTTTGTGCAGGCTAACATCTGGAACAGTGCATTGCATCCAGATGGTGCATTGGGTGCATTAAATATAGACACTACCACAAACCCATTTAAAATTTGGTGTATTAAATATAGATTGCTCCAGTCTAGGAAAATGCAATGCAAAAATTGTCTAAGTATAAAATTACTGGTAAAAATGCCTCAGTGACCTCAATAAAATGCCCGCCATTTCCTGTGGTTGATGTATTAAAGTATTTTGATGGTATGTATCTCTAGACTGTTTATTTTTGCATCAAACCATATCATTGGTTTTTCCAAAAGGTATCTGTAGGCGAATATATTGATCTGCCAAAAGTGCCTCCCAACTTGATTTGCACTACTCCAGAAAAATGCCCGCCGAGGAGAGAGAAAGAGGTTTCAAAGGATTAAATTGGTCTGGATGGAATCACCTTGTTGGCCTTGGTTGGCCTCTATCCATTGGGTGTCTCACACTTCAAATTTGATGAAAATAAAAATCTCATGTTACCCTAGGGTTGACAATTTTTTTGTCTAAGTGTTGAATTAGTAGTTTAAAAGGCTAGTTTCAAATGCTCGCTAGATGATGTGTGTGTATCAACAAATTTAAAGGGTTATCCAGACACGTATTTGTTCCTTGTTGAAGTGGTTATCCAGACATGTTTTCATATTTCCTTATGATGGTCACATGTGCAAGAAATTAACCTGACAAAGTGAGAAAAAACTTGTTTTGCATATTAAGAACAAGTGAAATTTGGCTAAGTGTTAAAATCACAAGGTTAATAACAAAGGAAGTGATGACATGGCATGTATGATGATGTGTAATGGTTGATGAAGATGAAAATCCACCTAATGGTTCTCTAGTAACTTCATGATGTCATTATTACAATTTGACCTAGTTATATAAAGATTTGTCAGTTTGGAGAAATTCTGAAAAATGGCAAGTGTTGAAAACTTGGTCCAAGTGGCCTTGGTACAATGATCGCCGTACCTCATAGGAGAATGATACAAATTATCTGAAACTATTAGTCTATAGCTTTTTGAAGAGGATATCTTACCATGGTCTTAGTTCTCAAAGAGGGTATTTGATGACAAAGTTAAAGGCCTTCCAAAACAGGGTTTCATGTTGTTTTGCACCAGTGGTAGTAAAACTACCTAAGTGGCCTCAAGAAAATGCCCGCCATAATTCATAGGTTAAGGTAAATGCCCGCCCAATAGTGTTAGGATGTATCCTGTTGATTTCTATACCTGACCATGGTCTCAGATTGTCTTGAGAGTGTCTGAGGAGGAAGTTATGGGTCTTCCAAAACAGTGTTTCAGGCAGATTGCTCCAGTCTAGGAAAATGCAAAAATTGTATAAAACTACTGGTCAAAATGCCTCAGTGACCTCAGTAAATGCCTGCCATTTCTTGTGGTTGATGTATTAAATTATTTTGAGGGTATGGATCTCTAGACTTTTGATTTTTGCATCCAACCATATCATTGGTTTGTCCAAAAGGTCTATGTAGGTGAAGATATTGATTTGCCAAAAGTGCCTCCCAACTTGATTTGCACTACTCAAGGTGAATTTTTATTTCACCAAAACACTGAAACTATGATACCAAACAATATTATACATCTAAATGAACTCATCACAACTGGTTTCACCTTTAGATTCATCATCCTCTCTCCTTGGTGGGCATTTTAGTGGGACAGTGTAAATCATGCTAGAGGGCACTTTTGGCAGGCCAATATCTTCACCCTCAATGATTGTTTTGGAAAGCGAATCATATGGTTAGATGCACAAACCAACACTATACATTACTATATCCTCATAATTAATTAATAAATCAAATACAGAAGGTGGTGGGCATTTTATTGAGGCTACTTAGGCAGTTTTACTAGAAGAATTTATACTTGGCCAAATCCTTCAATTTTCAAGGTGAATTTTTATTTCACCAAAACACTAAAAATATGATACCAGACAATAGTATACATATAATTTAGCTCATCACAACTGGTTTCACCTTCATATTCATCGTCCTCTCTCCTTGGTGGGCATTTTACTGGGACAATGTAAATCATTCCAGAGGGCACTTTTGGCAGGCCAATATCTTCACCCTCAATGATTGTTTTGGAAAAATAATCATATGGTTAGATTAAAAAGCCCACAATAGACATTCCTATATCCCCATAATTAATTAATCAATCAAATACAAAAGGTGGTGGTCATTTTACTGAGGCTACTTAGGCAGTTTTACTAGAAGAATTGATACGGCCAAATCCTTCAATTTTCTTGAGGTGAATTTTTATTTCACCAAAACACTAAAAATATGATACCATACAATAGTATACATCTAACTGAGCTCATCACAACTGGTTTCACCTTCAAATTCATCATCCTCTCTCCTTGGTGGGCATTTTACTAGGACAGTGTAAATCATGCCAGAGGGCACTTTTGGCAGGCTAATATCTTCACCCTCAATGATTGTTTTGGAAAAATAATCATATGGTTAGATGAAAAAACCAACAAAATACATTCCTATATCCTAAGAATTAATTAATCAATCAAATATAGAAGGTGGTGGTCATTTTACCGAGGCTACTTAGGCAGTTTTACTAGAAGAATTTATACTTGGCCAAATCCTTCAATTTTCAAGATGAATTTTTATTTCACCAAAACACTGAAACTATGATATCAAAAAATATTATACATATAACTGAGCTCATCCAAACTGTTTTCACCTTCGGATTCATCATCCTCTCTCCTTGGTGGGCATTTTACTAGGACAATGTAAATCATGCCAGAGGGCACTTTTAGCAGGTCAATATCTTCACCCTCAATGATTTGTTTGGAAAAATAATAATATGGTTAAATGCACAAACCAAAAATATACATTCCTATATCCTCATAATTAATCAATCAATCAAATACATAAGGTGGTGGGCATTTTATTGATGCTACTTAGGCAGTTTTACTAGAAGAATTTATACTTGGCCAGATCCTTCAATTTTCAAGGTGAATTTTTATTTCACCAAAACACTGAAACTATGATACAAGACAATAGTATACATATAACTGAGCTCATCACAACTTGTTTCACCTTCAGATTCATCATCCTCTCTCCTTGGTGGGCATTTTACTAGGACAATGTAAATCATGCCAGAGGGCACTTTTGGCAGGCCAATATCTTCACCCTCAATGGTTGTTTTGGAAAAAAATAATATGGTTAGATGCACAAACCAACAATATACATTCCTATATCCTCAAAATTAATTAATCAATCAAATACAGAAGGTGGTGGGCATTTTCCTGAGGCTACTTAGGCCGTTTTACTAGAATAATTTATACTTGGCCAAATCCTTCAATTTTCAAGGTGAATTTTTTATTTCACCAAAACACTGAAACTATGATACCATACAATAGTATAAATCTCACTGAGCTCATCACAACTAGTTTCAACTTCAGATTCATCATCCTCTCTCCTTGGTGGGCATTTTACTGGGACAATGTAAATCATGCCAGAGGGCACTTTTGGCAGGCCAATATCTTCACCCTCAATGATTGTTTTGGCAAACTAATCATATGTTTAGATGCACAAACCAACAATATACATTCCATAATTATTATTTCTTTGATTTTTATGCAATGAACAAAATTGATTCTAACTTTTTATCAAATTTCAAATGGAGCTTTAACTTTTTTTATTTCAATATGTCAACATAAATTGAAGTTGTTTCTAGGTCTTATATTTAGAAACACATGAACTATATTTTACATTTACCTTGAAAAATAAGAACTCCTACAATGGGATTAAATTTTTGGGCCAAGGAAATTTGTTGGCTGAGTTCCTGCGGAGCAAAGTTCTCATTGGGCAAAGTTCCTACAGAGTCCATAATGAGGCAAAGTTCCTATCGAACGGAGTTTTTTCCGAGCAGAGTTCCCATCGGGCAGAGTTCCTATTGGGAAAAGTTCCTATTGGGGTAGAGTTCCCATTGAGGTAGAGTTCCTATCAAAGTCTATATATCGGGGCTAAATTCCTGCAGAGCAAAGTTCCCACCGGGTAGAGTTCCTATTGGGGCGTAGTTCATATCAAGGTAGAGTCCATATCGAGGCAAATTTCTTGTCAAATAGAGTTCCTGCTAGTAAGAGTTCTTGTAGAGTCCATAACGAGGCAAAGTTCCTATCATACAGATCTTTTTTCGAGTAGAGTTCCCACCGGGCAGAGTTCCTATCGGGCAGAGTTCCCGTCGAGGCAGAGTTCCCATTGAGGTAGAGTTCCTGACAAAGTATATATTGGGGATGAGTTCCTGCGGAGCAAAGTTCTCGTCGGGCAGAGTTCCTACCAAGGAAAAGTTTCTACTGGGAAGAGTTCCGGTAGAGGCCATAACTAGGCAAAGTTCCTATCGAACAGAGTTTTTTTCCGAGCAGAGTTCCCACTGGGCAGAGTTTCTATCAGGCAGAGTTCCCTCCGGGGTAGAGTTCCCAATGAGGTAGAGTTCCTATCAAAGTCTATATTGGGGCTGAGTTCTTGCGGAACAAAGTTATCGTCGGGAAGAGTTCCTGTAGAGTCCATAACGAGGCAAAGTTCCTATCGAACAGAGTTTTTGCCGAGTAGAGTTCCCACCAGGTAGAGTTCCCACCGGGACAAAGTTCCCATTGAGGTATAGTTCCAATCAAAGTCTATATTGGGGTTGAGTTCCTATGGAGCAAAGTTCTCATCGGGAAGAGTTCCTGTCAGGGCAGAGTTCCTGATGGGAAGAGTTCCTGTAGACTCCATAACAAGGAAAAGTTCCTATCGAACATAGTTTTTGCTGAGCAGACTTCCCACCGGGCAGATTTCCTATCGGGAAAAGTTCCTGTTGGGGTAGAGTTCCTATCAAAGTCTATATACCGGGGCTAAGTTCCTGCGGAGCAAATTTCTCATCGGGTAGAGCTACTATTGGGGCGTAGTTCATATCGAGGCAGAGTCCATATCGAGGCAAATTTCCTATCAAATAGAGTTCCTGCTGGGAAGAGCTCCTGTAGAGTCCATAACGAGACAAAGTTCCTATCAAACAATGTTTTTTCCGAGCAGAGTTCCCACTGGAAGGAGTTCCTATCAGGTGGAGTTCCCTTCAGGGCAGAGTTCCCATTGAGGTAGATTTCATGTCAAAGTCTATATTGGGACTAAGTTCCTGCGGAGCAAAGTTCTCATCGGGCAGAGTTCTTGTTGGGAAGAATTTCTGTAGAGTCCATAATGTGTAAAAGTTCCTATCAAACAAAGTTTTTTCCGAGTAGAGTTCCCACTAAGAAGAGTTCCTGTCGATGCAGATTTCCCATTGAGGTAGAGTTCCTGTCAAAGTCTATATTGGGGCTAAGTTCCTGCGGAGCAAATTTCTTAGATAGTGTGGTCTCAATAGGACCATCATCGTAGATTTCAACACTATCTAATTAGATTTAACTATCCCCCTCATAGATAACCAATGAGACCACAAAGGTGTACTATCCTTTCAAACTTTGATAGTCATTTGACAATATCATTATCATCTATATTCATAATTCCATTTGGAAATCCTTTCAAACTTTGAGGGTCCACATCTATATTCATAATCCCATTTGACAATATCATTACAATGTGTTGAAACCTTTTAATATCTAGTATAACAAACATGAACAATATTATCAACCCCTCAATTTATTCTACATTAGATCCATTGGCACCATAATGTAGACTTTCTTGCAATTAATAATTATAAACCAATGTAGGGAACCAATTAACTACTCATTATCCTATGGGTATTACCACTTGGAAAAATTGTGTAACAAATCCTTTCACAAATACACTTATAACCCAACATACTAACCCGCTTGGAAATTTAGATATCAATTCATTACTTTATAAGGATGTTGAATGTGGTTGTCATTGATGTCAAAGGAGTTCATAATGACAAAGGAATAACCAAGGACATGATGGCAGGGCAAACTCAGTGGAAGACAAAGGAATAACAAAGGAAGTGATGACATGGCATGTATGATGATGTGGCATGGTTGATGAAGATGAAAATCCACCTAATGGTGCTCTAGTACCTTCATGATGTCATTATTACAATTTGACCTAGTTATATAGAGATTTGTTAGTTTGGAGAAATTCTGGAAAATGGCTAAGTGTTGGAAAATTGGTCCAAGTGTCCTTGGGAAAATGCCCGTCGTACCTCATAGGAGAATGATGAAAATTATCTAAAACTATCATGCTATAGCTTGTTGAAGAGGATATCTTACCATGGTCTCAGTTCTCAAAGAGGGTGTTTGATGACAAAGTTAAAGGTCTGCCAAAATAGGGTTTCAAGCTGTTTTGCACCAGAGGTAGTAAAACTGCCTAAGTGGCCTTAGGAAAATGCACGCCATAATTCATAGGTTAAGGTAAATTCCCTCCCCATAGTGTCAGGATGTAGATTGTTGATTTGTTTACCTGACCATGGTCTTAGTTTGTCTTGAGAGTGTTTGAGGAGGAAGTTAGTAGGTCTGCCAAAACAGGGTTTTAGGCAGTTTTGCACCAAGTTCAGTAAAATGCCCACCTAGGGAAAATGAAGATGAGTCCGAGAGTGAAATCATCTTGGGTGTGCTCAGTAAGGTGTACTAATTAATCATCTATTGTAATTGATTTAGGATTTTGGTGAAATAAAAAATCCACCTTAGAAATTGCACAATTTGTCCAAGTATAAAAATGCTGGTAAAAATGCCTAAGTGACCTTAGTAAAATGACCACCATTTCCTGTTGTTGATGTCTTAAAGTATTTTGAGGGTATGGATATATATAATGTTGATTGGTTCATCCAACCATATCATTGGTTTGTCCAAACAATTTCTGTAGGAGAAGATATTGATGTGCCAAGAATGCCTCTTAGCTTGATTTGCACTACTCTAATAAAATGCCCTCCGAGGAGAGAGAAAGAGGTTTAAGAGGATCAAAGTTGTTTGGATGGAATCAACATGTTCTGCCCTATGCTTTGTATGCCTCATTTTTCCAAGTTGGTGAAAATAAAAATCATCCACTGTTGACTTAGGGTTTGACAATTTTGTCTAAGTGTTAAATCAACAGTTTAAAATGCTATTTTCAAATGCCCGCCAGATGGTGTGTGTGTATCAAAAAATTTAAAAGGTGACATAGATCTATTCCTTGTTGAAGTGGTTATCCATAGATGATTTCATTTTTCCTTATGATGGTCACATGTGTAAGAAATAAATCTGCTAAAATAGGAAAAATATTGTTTTGCATATTAAGAACAGAAGAAATTTGGTTGTGTTAAACTCCCAAGGCTAAGGGTCCATTTGGAAATGCCCGCAAGGAGGTGTGCTCGTGCTGATAAAATTCATCAGTTGGCATGGTATTGTTCTTTGATGAACTGGTCATCTGGTCATGAGCTCAGATTTTACTCTAGAGTTTACACGTGCGAGATACAAGCTTGCCAAAATGAGAAAAAGATTGTATTTCTGTCTAAATAGACAGAAATACAAACTTTTTCTCATTTTGGCAGGATTGTATCTCACACGTGTGACCTCTAGATAGAAATATGAAACCATGAAATATGAAATCATGGTTCCACCAACAATGCTCATGGTTCCACAAATAATGCTCATGGTTCCATAAATATAGCTCATGGTTCCACGAAAAGTGCTCATGGTTCCACCAATAATGTTCATGGTTCCATAACTAGAGCTCATGGTTCCACTAACAATGTTCATAAATAGAGCTCATGGTTCCACCAACAATGCTCATGGTTCCATAAATAGAGCTCATGGTTCCACCAATTGTGCTCATGGTTCCACCAATAGTGTTCATGGTTCCATAACTAGATCTCATAGTTCCATAACTAAAACTCATGGTTCCCCCAACAATTCTCATGGTTCCATAAATAGAGCTCATGATTCCACCAACAATGCTCATGGTTCCACCAATAATGCTCATGGTTCCACGGACAGTGCTCATGAGCTAATGTTCATGGTTCCATAAATAGAGGTCATGGTTCCACCAATAGTGCTCATGGTTCCACCAATAATGTTCCACGGGGGCTTCACTCAATAAACCGCTATCATAGCACGTTCGTTCGTGGCATATAAAACAATACCCCTAATTTCACTAAATATTGGAAAATACCTTCTAAAATCATTTTTTTAACCCCCTCCCAATATGCCTTCCCAATTTAAAAACCCCTATTGTCACTAGATATTGTATGTATCAATTTTTTCATTAACATTTTTTATACCCCTTTATATTTCTACCTAGTATATTGATATGATACCCCTCTTATGACCCCACATGCATTCTACAATGCACCTTGCTTCTTTCGATGTATATTGTGGATGCACATTACTTCACCCACAATGAAATTAATAAACCACATATCATTATGATTTGCAACATCTAATGGTCTAATGAAGAGATAGGAGATCACTTCTTATATGTCACTAGAGCCAATGCACATAGTACAACATTTAGATTGCATGTTTCAGTTCCCCAATCGCTGACTAAGCATGTTGTGGGCTAAGTATCCAAGCCCCCAGGGCCTGTAACAAGCTCTAGGAGGCTGACTAAACCTCCCAAGTCCTATAATAGGCACGAGTGGTTGGGTATTCAAGCCCCCAAAGCCTATCTAGGGCCTATAACATGCCCTGGAGTCTTAGAGCCTCCCCAGGCTATTGGTAACAACTGGCGGAGTGCTATTGGTAACAATTGGCTGTCAATGACCACTATCTCTCGACTATGATCTACTAGAAACCCACTTCACCATGAAACCCCCTGGCCTCAAGCATGCCTCAAGATGTTATTTCCCTGCGTACTAGTAAGCCCGAGCCTTGCCTCAACCCGATTTCTCGTCCGACCGTGATCCCGCCATCTCCATTTGGAGGATATTTGTCAGCCCTCCCATATAAAAAGGACCTCAAAGTATTTTTGTATTGTTACATTAAATTAAAAAAACCTTTTCCTCTTAATATATAAGCAATATAATTTTTAGGTTTTCATGAATATTTAATACCGCAATATGAATGAACGTGGTATTAGATTGCCTTCTAGTGAATCCCCCATGTAATGTTCATGGTTCCATAACTAGATATCATGGTTCCATAACTAAAACTCATGGTTCCCTCCAACAATTCTCATGGTTCCATAAATAGAGCTCATGGCTCCACCAACAATGCACATGGTTCCACCAACAATGCTCATGGTTCCATAAATAGAGCTTATGGTTCCATAATTAAAGCTCATGGTTCCACCAACAATGCTCATGGTTCCATAACTAGATCTCATGGTTCCACCAACAATGCTCATGGTTCCACCAACAATGCTCATGGTTCCATAAATAGAGCTCATGGTTCCACCAACAATGTGCTCATGGTTCCATACAAATAGAGCTCATGGTTCCATAAATAGAGCTCATGGTTCCACCAATAGTGCTCATGGTTCCACCAATAATGTTCATAGTTCCATAACTAGATCTCATGGTTCCATAACTAAATCTCATGGTTCCCCCAACTATTCTCATGGTTCCATAAATAGAGCTCATGGTTCCACCAATAATGCTCATGGTTCCACCTCTATTTATGGAACCATGAGATCTATTTATGGAACCTGAGCATTGTTGGTCGAACCATGAGTTCTATTTATGGAACCATGAGCATTGTTGGTGGAACCGTGAACAATGTAGGTGGAGCCATGTAAAATGCTTACAACACCATGTGTTATTACGGAACCTTGAACAACATTGGTGGAACCAAGAATACCATAAGCATCTATTTATGGACTGTGACAAACCATGAACATTGTTGGTGGAACCATGAGCTCTATTTATGGAACCATGAGCATTGTTGGTGGAACCATGAGCGTTGGTGGTGGAACCATGAGCGTTGTCGGTGGAACCATGAGCATTGAAAATGGTTAAAAATTCTATTGTTTAGAATCAATTATGCTTTTGTTTAAACAATAATTATGAATGGATATAATTGTTGTTTTTAATGCAGAAATGGGTTCACCAATATCTAAGACTCTTATTATATTATGTGATTTAACTCCCAATATTGTGTTACTCCATTCTTTTAAAATTATTCTTTTAGAAATTCTTTTCCAAAATGTCAATTTTCCTTCTTGTTATTTTGGGTACCTTGAAATTTCCCCTTCTAATTATTTTGAGCACAAAGAAAATGAACAATTCTCAAAATATTTAGGCTAAAGCTATATAATAAAGTCATTGTTTGTTTTATTAAGTGATTTAAAGTAATTACTTTAAAGTAAATGTGGTAAATGATGATCACAAATATAATTCTAAATATGCAATGTGGTTGTTACAAGTGTAAAGTCTAATTTTATTTAAAGAAAATATGTTTTTGACTATTTTTAGAAGTAAATATTGAAATTTGAATTGTAAATTGATTATATTAATTAACAACTATAAATAGGAGTTTGATTTAGGAGGAATAATACTTGAATTATAAGAGTTTGACTAAGGAGGAGTAATACTTGAATTATAAGAGTTTGACTAAGGAGAGGAGTAATACTTGAATTATACGTTAGTTAAGTTTGGTTAAGGACCCACATTAAATCTATATAAACTTTAAAACGCTTTCTAACATAATAAAGGAAGGATGCACTCTCTCACATAATAAAGGGAGGATGTTGAAAGATTTCAAATTAACTAAGATAATAACAATCACATTGAAATTAACTTAGATAATAGCAATCACATTTAATTTTAGGTAGTGGATTTGGTGAAATAAATTCTTCCTTCTAGTAAAAATATATTATTTAAAAAAATAACTGAAAATTTGTAATTTCTAGATTAATCTTAAAATAAATAACATCAACCACTAACTTAAAATGTTGGAACTTGTAAAGTAATCTTAAAATAGATCAATGTCAGTAACTATAAATAAAAAATTATTGATTCATATCTTTACCAATTATTGATTTTAGTATCTTTGTTTTATTTACTTTGTTTCTAATGGGTAAATGAAAAAAAATCTAAATATGCAAAAAATATAAATGTCTAAACATTGAAATATATCAAAACTCCACTTGTTGATCATTATTTATAGAAAATTTTTGTACAATATGCGTGATAATAGATTCAAAATATGTTTGAGCATCGAAAAACATATTTTTTCACATCAATAAATTGAACACAAGATTTCTTCTCTCTCATATCGAAGTCTTTAGTTGTGTCTCTTTTGGAAGTGGGCATCCAAGCTAACATAGCAACTAATACAACCCTATCACAAGCAACAAATAAATGAAATCAAAGATAAAATCCATAACTAGAAAAGTTTCTCTTTTCCAATTTAACTATAATTTAACAAACAACTACACAATGACATTAGAAGTGAAAACCCTACTTTAAATTTTTCCTAAAAGTAATATAGCATGGACAAACTATAAAAATATACGAGCTATTGTAAATTAAAATAACTCATTAACAAAACTAAATGATTTGAACTTTATAACTTAATCCACAATTCAACGTATCTCATAAGTTCAAATCTGGAATCAATGGTCTTGTTGGCATGTTTGAGTCCACCTCTTTCACTAGATCATTTCCTTGATGTAACAGTATACACCATTTAATAAACTTTAGCAATGTTTTGGTTCTATAACATGTTACATAAACAACAATTAATTCTATAACTCGCACGTGTTTACAATATTTCTAATATAAATACATGTGTTATCCTGAACAATATCGTTAGAAAATAATCGAAGCCGACAATGTCGAACATCAAGAGGTCTCATGTGAAATGTGGACTTCTCGACTATGCAAACAATGAATGGACTTCTTGACTATGAAAACAATGAATAAAATACTACTATTGTTACATTCAACTCAACAATATAATGTATGTCATAAAAATTTCATAATGGGGTCGATAATATAACATGCAATCTCACATAAAATAAATTAAAATATCAAATTGAAATACCCGTATTACATGGTGCATGATGTTTGACTGGACCTATTGTTTCATGAACATTTATTTTTTATTTCCTAGAAAACTTTGTTATCTTATCCATGGTTTTATTTTTTGCACGAGCTCATCCAACCCTTTGGAATTGTTGCATATCCTTGGTTGAATGTGACTCACCAATGCATCTTTTCTTTTTACTAACCGGGCTAAAAAACTATGTTTCCTCTTTGTATTGATCTTATATGGAGATACAGTATTTATAAACTTTGTTTTGAACTCTTGGCTCAAAGTGTTGAATAAGCTCTTAAGGCCATTGTTAAGTGCACGTGCTCGCTCCAAACTTGTGCCTGGGTTATCTAATATAGCCCTCCCATATTGTTTATTTTCTAACACAATAACTCCAAATTTGTTATCCTCGGAGTGACTTGGACCATCATCGTATAATTTTGAAATTTGAGAGTAGGGAGACAAAACTTACAACCCATTTTAAATAAAATTCCCATTGATTCCTATACATTGGTTTTCAATGGTGATTTCTAGTGTGATCTTGCAATTTGTTCCTGGTAGTTGACCATTGTGTTGGTGATTTCTAGTGTGCATTCCAAACCCTAGTCACAAATGACAGAACTATGCCTTGATTGCTTGATAATGAGCCATCTAGACAATAGATTTGATTAAAGAAAATATGTTGGTAGGAATTGTTTGCAATCAATGCAAAATTGTCTTTTTTCCCCTTAGGACACCTTCAATCTATATGTAAAATGAATATTTTTAAACAAAATATGTATTGAAATATGTGAGAAAACCATTGGAACTGTTTGAAATAAGCTAAATTGATTTTTTTTTCTCTAAAATAGTGTAACTTGAATTGTATTATTAGAAAAAGTCTATAGTTTCTATTAGTTGGCATCGTCATTTAACACATGGATAAAAGTTGATTTTCTAGTACCCAAGGTACAAGTTCCTTTTGGACCATTGCGAACTATAGTCGTGAATAGAAGCATTGGGGCAATGTGGCAAGCTAATTGTATTTTCACTTCAGAGAAAAATTCATTGTAAAAACAATTCAACTGTAGTTGGAAAGGGACAACTGACAATTTTTTTGTTACTCTTTAGAAAGATTGTTGAACAAGTAGTACAATTCAAGAAATTATAATATCGTGCAATAGAAAAATATGACACATCACCTATTTATGTTTTGGTTTTATCTAGTTGACCATCTTTGAGGAACAATTCATATAGATTGTTACTTTGATGACAAAATGTCACAATAGTAGCAATGGATCCAATGTGAGAGGTAATTTCCATTGTAGTTATTACAACTATTCTTGTGTCTAGTGAAAGTCGAATGTTTGAACAAACTTTTTCAATTTGTTCAATCGTTGTTCTTGTATCTAGGCCAATACAATATTTTGCATATCCTCCTTCAAATGAGGTATTGTGTCAAAGGCTAAAGTTTCTAATACAAACACTCATTCCAGGTGTCAAGTAAGGAACAAACCCTAGTATCATTTCATTTGCAACATTTATTGCTATAGTTGTAACTTATCCATGTTTGTGAATGATATCAACATGGACAAGCTCCTCTTTTGTCAAAGAGTTAATGCTTTTGTTGTAACTTGGGACACACACAACTAGCACATCATCCTCGAATAATTTACCTAGTCTATGTGTGCTTGGTTGCACAATAGAACATGGTGTTTCAAGGGATTGTGAGTTGCAATTAAAACAATTGTGGTTTTATAACATTGTACTAGATTTTTTGTTACTAGCGTTGTATTCTATATTTTTAGGATAACAAGTTATCTATTGTTTTCAAAGGGTTGTTTTGTCTTTACACAATAAAACTTATAAAATGGATGAAATTATTAGTTGATAATTCAATCATATGGAGCTTTCTTATCACGAGTTGTTGTTAATTTTGTACTTGTTTGTATTACTTCATGTACGAAGAAACATTGATTGGTATGCTAGAAAAAGAAAATCTAGTGCGGGTTAAACACCTATTTTCATTTTTATTGATTTACAAATAATGCATTGGAAGTATTAAAGAAAAGGAAACAGCATCTAAGAAAACTAGAAAATCATTTTTTCCATTTTCTATTTGAATTGTCTTTTTGATATAAATACATTGAAGTAGATTGAACTTGAAGTGTACATCAGAACAAATTATTGTTGAAAAGACTAGGAAAAACAATTTTGAAATCAATGGGAAACTCTTAAATGTGTTTTTGTTTGCCATGTCTACAAGTGGTTTAGTGTTGCCTTCTCTAAAAGATGTCATTGTGAAAGTCTGCAAAAACTAAGAATTTATGGGTTTTTGCAATTGGTTTTAAGAAAAAAAGAGTACATATAAAAAATGTTTAAAAATACATTACATAAAAAAATATTCAATGTTCAATACACATAAAAAAAATTCTATATAGACATACATAGTGAATTTTAAATGAACATTTTCCAAGTGTTTTAAAATCAATAGCAAGAAAAAAGTATTTGTAAACTTAATAAGCTCGAACTAGATACAACAAACATTTTGTCTCATTAGTTAAGCTTTTAGAGAACAACATAATACAAGCTATTCTCATGGCAAAGTCTCTTTAATGTCTCTTGCAAAATCATTTCCATATTTTGTTGCTAAAGATTGTAAATCAATATTTAGTAGTAGTTAACTTTATCTTCCTTGATTTGTCTTGGCAATACATGATGAAGTTTTGGTGTTATTTTAGATCTAGTTAATTCTAAAGTATTAAATGACAATTTCAACATTTTTCTAGGAAATGAATAAGATTGTAGATATTGCATGTGTATATGGACACATAGTTGGGAGGAAAAACCACATGGATTTAGTTTTTTGTACAAGTGTTTTACCACATGGTTTTGTTTGCATTGTACACGGCTCCACCCACATTGTTAATGGTTTTGTAAATTTTGTTCATGGATCCATAAGAATTGATCATGGTTTTGTAAATTTTGTTCATGGTTCCATAAGAATTGATCATTGTACTATTATTGTTTATTGTTTATTATTTATTGATGAATAATGTTCATGGTTCCTTAATTACTCATGGTTATGTAACTAGCACTCATGGTTTCATTTGTTGTCCATAGTGGCGTCTTTATTTCATACATGTCCAGGGTTGCAACAAACATTGTTCATGGTTTTATAAGCAGTGTTCATGGTTCCACTAGGAATGCTCATGGTTTCATCAGCATTACTCATGTTTCCACCAATAATACTCATCATTCCATAAGCATTACTCATGGTTCCACTAATCATGCTCATGGTTCCATAAGCATTACTCATGGTTCCACTAATCATTCTCATGGTTCCATAAACATTACTCATGGTTCCACCAACAATGCTCATGGTTCCATAAGCATTACTCATGGTTTCGTAAATAACTCTCATGGTTTCGTAAAGAGTGGTCATGGTTCCATTAACTTTGTTGAAGATTTCACCACCATATTTCCAAGATTCCACTACCAAGTATGTTCATGTTTCCATTAACGCTAAGTTTTCTCAAGTTGGTTCCACCGGGAAATTCATTGTTCTGTGTACTAATTTGTTCAAGGTTCCATATGCATTGCTCATGGTTCTTCCATAAAATTCATTGTTCCACGTACTAATTTGTTCAAGCTTCCATATGCATTGCTCATGGTTCCACGAAATGGATCATGGTCCATAAATAATGTTCATGATATTCACAGTTCCACCAACATTGTTCAAGGCCCCTTAATTGCACATGGTTTTTTATGCATTGTACACAGTTCCACCCACAATGTCCATGGTTTCATAAATTTTGTTCATGGTTCCATAAGAATCGATCATGGTTCCACCCCTGACATTCATTCATTCATTCATTATTATTTATATTATATTATATTATATTATATTATTTATTAACACTAGTGCAAAACAATGCTTCCCTTTCATAACGCGTTAGTTGTAATGAAAATATTTTAATCCAACATAAGTTATGAATCCATTAAATAATGGCATTATTAGCCCCTGCCAAGGTAGGGATATACTTTCCGTTGGAAAGTCAAAGGCCTTTGACTTGCATTAGTTTGTAAATTTTTTGCAATTCATAATGTTATTTTCATAATGTTTCAATAAAAAAGTATTAATTTGATTTTTTATAAAATAAAAATTATTTATTTTAATTTTTGAAAAATGAAATTCTGATTTTTTGATTGGTGAAGGACATGTCTGAAAAGACATAAATCCCTGCAAGAGATGGCTTTATTTTCGGAATTTAAAATGAAATTAAAATAATTTAAAATTAAAAAAATTCAGAATTTTACACCTGTCCTAGAATTTAAATAGAAATTTTAATAATAATAATTTTATATCAATTATTACATAATTTGTTTTGGTTAACTTGTTTACAATGTAATAAAAAAAAACGAATATAATAATAATAATAATTATATATAATAATAATAATTATTACATAATTTGTTTTGGTTAATTTGTTTACAATGTAATAAAAAAAAAAACGAAAAAAAAACTTTTGTTAATTAATTTCCTACGTTGGTTTTTGGATCACATACTTGCTCGTAGTGCGGGAATTCTTCTCAGACCTACTTGTGGTGGCCGCGTGTCTGGGCATTATGCTGGACATTAAGTTTGAAGGCATTTAGTACTGATGTTTTGTGTGTGCCCTAACTAGGTTATACATGGGAAATGTACTATGTGAGAGCTGCATTGAAGCGATGAGCTCTCATGTTCTAGCCATGACCTGTAAGATGACTCCCTTCTACCATGCTGGCCGGGAGCTGTAATGAGGGTTTTCCGGCAAATTAAGTTTTCGTGCATTTGGCTAATTATTGAAGCAGCGATGGCGTTTAATGCGAGTTTCTACTGTGTGTGCTGGAGAGTTTTTTATTTAAAGGGGGCTGGTAGTTATCTTGTTGTTCTTCTTTGTTGGTTTCATTGTCTGTTGCCTGGTGTGAATGGTGGTTTGCGGGGACGAGTTTCTGTAGCAGAAGCTGAAATTTGTTGCAATTTGGGAAAATACGTTGTTCCAGCAGTGGTGAGGCATTGTCCAGGTATGCGCATGTTCAATTGCTTGAGGCTTAAAAATCCTGACCTTTGGCAAATTCGTTTCGTGTATTCATGCCCAGAAACCCTTGCGTCTGCTGCATGTGGCTGAATTTTTGCTGTTACGGGCTTCGGAAAAGCTCAAACGTACTCAGAATTTGCTTTTATTACTAGGGCATTGCTTAAGCTTGGTGGTAGATGCTGTCAAATCGGCTTAAAAATCCCTATCTTCGGCAAATTCATTTATATTATGTCCGCACTTCCTGTATTCACGCCTAGCAACCTTGGCTTGACTTCTATTGTGCCTGGTCTGAGGTGGATTGTTAAAAAATAGACGACCTATATTTCCACCGGTCGCAGAAACCCTTGCCTTTGCCACATGTGGCTGGATTTTTCTTGTTGCGGGCATTGGAAAAGCTCAAACATACCCAGAATTGGCTTTTATTACTACTGTGGCTTACTTTTTTTAGAAACTGGTCTTTCGAGCTGAGGTTTAGCCATGTTTTTTAGTCTGTTACGCAGGGAGTGAGAGAGAAGTAACATTTTCTTTTCCATTGCCTTCTTTTTTTTATTCGCCTCTTTGTTAGACTCTGTATGTAGACATACTTTGTTCTCTACATTGTAATAAGTCGGTGTCAATATCTGTATCTCATTTCGATTTAGGTATATTCTGTCTAAAATGTCATTGCCTGAACCATTTCCTAAGACATATTCTTTTCTCATTGCTTTGTTTGTTTTTATGGGCCTCTTTGTTAGAGTATGTATGTAGACATACTTTGTTCTCTGCATTGTAATAAATTTGCATGGACCCAAATGCTCTGCAGAATGAAACGATTGTTTCTGTCATAAGTCGGTGTCAATACCTATATCTCATGTCAATTTAGGTATATTTTGTCTAAAATGTCATTGCCTGAACTGTTTCCTAAGACATATTCTCATTCTCTTGCCTTAGGATTTATTAGTCATTAACGATCAACAATTATAAATTTTGTTCTATCTAGAATGTGTGTGACTTTATAATATAGTTGCATGGAAGTATTTGAATCTAGAGGGATGGAAGTTTTTGTTTGAGCTTGTCATTGCCTGAACCATTTCCTAAGGCATATTCTTTTCCCATTGCCTTGTTTGTTTTTATGGGCCTCTTTGTTAGAGTCTGTATGTAGACATACTTTGTTCTCTGCATTGTAATAAATTTGCATGGACCCAAATGCTCTGCAGAATGAAACGATTGTTTCTGTCATAAGTCGGTGTCAATACCTATATCCCATGTCAATTTAGGTATATTCTGTCTAAAATGTCATTGCCTGGACTGTTTCCTAAGCCATATTCTCATTCTCTTGCCTTAGGATTTATTAGTCATCAACGATCAACAATTATAATTTTTGCTCCATCTAGAATGTGTGTGACTTTATAATATAGTTGCATGGAAGTATTTGAATCCAGAGGGATGGAAGTTTTTGTTTGAGCTTGTCATTGCCTGAACCATTTCGTAAGACATATTCTTTTCCCATTGCCTTGTTTGTTTTTATCGGCCTCTTTGTTAGAGCCTATATGTAGACATACTTTGTTCTTTGCATTGTAATAAATTGGCATGAACCCAAATGCTCTGCAGAATGAAACGATTGTTTCTGGAATAAGTTGGTGTCAATACCTATATCTCATGTCAATTTAGCTTAGGATTGATTAGTCATCAACGATCAACAATTATAATTTTTGCTCCATCTAGAATGTGTGTGACTTTATAATATAGTTGCATGGAAGTATTTGAATCCAGAGGGATGGAAGTTTTTGTTTGAGCTTGTCATTGCCTGAACCATTTAGGTATATAGTTGCGTATGGAGCCAGTTTCAACTTTCTGAATTCCATGGTTCGGCTACTTATCCTATTAGTAAACAAATCCAACAAGGCAATGGGAAAAGAATATGTCTTAGGTCATCATTTGTTTGGTATTATTCTAGAGACAACAAATGGTGAGCATGTGAACATACATGGTTACACCCCAAACATTTGATAAATTCAGGAGATTGACGTAAATAAGTGTCTATGACATATTTATATTGACAAGAAATGTTGTCTATTGCAAAAAAAACATTGTAGCTGATTTAATGGTGCAGAAATGCTTGTAGTGTTGGATAAGTGAATTAAATTATTTCAATTTTCAATTTAGGTATATTCTATCTAAAATGTCATTGCCTGAATTGTTTGCTAAGACATATTCCCATTCTCTTGCCTTAGGATTTATTAGTCATCAACAATCAACAATTATAATTTTTGCTCCATCTAGAATGTGTGGGAATTCATCTTGCAAGATGTCATAAAGATGTGCTTGGAAGCTACGTGTGTTCAAAGTTGCAATTGACAATGTAGATGCACTTGATGGGAACCAGTCAAAATGATCTAGTTTCCATGTGGCACTACTCAATAAGCGTGCCATCTCATTTGTCACTTTCTTTGTAACACGGAAATTCTTTTGCTCTAGTTTGTTGACAAGAAACAGTGAATCAATTGTTTTCACATGCGATAGTGCTATGTATACTAGCCCATGTGTTGCTATTTAGAATATAATAAATATTTTTGCAGTACAGGTATCTTATAAAGGGTGTAAAATTGTGTATGAGTGAATTAAATCATTTCAATTTCCAATTTAGGTATATTCTGTCTAAAATGTCATTGCGTGAACTGTTTGCTAAGACATATTCCCATTCTCTTTCCTTAGGATTTATTGGTCATCAACAATCAACAATTATAATTTTTGCTCCATCTAGAATGTGTGGGACTTTATAGTATAGTTGCATGGAAGTATTTGAATCTAGAGGGATCAAAGTTTTTGTTTGAGCTTGTTGGATTTGTTTACTAATAGGCTAAGTAGCCGAGTCATGGAATATGCAATACAACACACAACTCTTTTTATTGATACATTCGGCTGGTGGGTAATCATTTGTTTGGTATTCTTCTAGAGACAACATATGGTGAGCATGTGAGCATACATGGTTACACCCAAAACATTTAATAAATTCAGGAGATTGATATAAATAAGTGTCTATGACAGATTTATATTGACAGGAAATGTTGTCTATTGCAAAAAAAACATTGTAGCTTATTTAATTGTGCAGACTTGTTATTGACCATATTTGGACAAATTTTCCTTCTATGCATTGTAGCATAAGTACACTTGATGCATATTGGACTGATCATGATGCAGTCTATGCACCTTTATAATTTAATATGCATATATCTGTTTGTTGACATCTTCCTATGCTTGGAAGTTGCAAATTCAAAGTTCCAAAATATAGTTCGATTGCATAGTGTCAGTTTATGGAATCTCTTGCTTTTGTATAGCATGAGAGATGAATTGAATTTTGACACAGTTATTTCCCATGCAAGGTGAATGTTAATGAAATATCTTTTGTTCGGCTAGGCTCTACTTCAACATTTAAGACTGGCTTTTAACTCACATGCTATTGTTTTTTGCCTTGATTGACCAAGGAACATATTTGAATTTTTTTTATCAAATAAGTTGATGCTTGTTTAGAAGTAGAAATAAATATTAATTTAATATTAGCAACTCATAATATTCCTTGATATCTAGATTCTTCTAAACAATTAAAACTTTTTGGCAACAATAGACATGAAAAATTCATAGGGAAAAGCTTTGCAAAATTGGAAACAAGGTAAAATGTTTTTTTTAGCTTTCCAAAGATAGAGTTGTATTAAATACAAATTGCTCAACTATTCATAGTACTATATAAGAAATAATATGAAAATGAGTAAATATATAGACATACAATTAAAAATATTATAGAAAATAATGATATTGATAAAAATATACAAAGCAATTTCTATGGAATACAAAATATACAAGATTGTACCTCTTTTAATTCATACATAATACATTTGAGAATCTGATTAGCATTTTTCACATCGAGCTATGCAAATATTTTATCATTGCTGGCATCCCACTTTTAAACTAGTGACTTATACTATCAATGCTATTGTGCAAATGCTATATCTGCTTGAAAACATACTTTTACTGTTTTGTTGCAAAGCGTAGCTTATATAGATTTTTTCCCATGTTTAGTAATCATTGATACAATGTCTTGCAGATGGACTTGATTTAGATGAGATGCAAGAATCAAAGGCAATTTTTCCTTTGAGTGCTACTACTAATGCTGACAATGAAACTAAACAAACAGAGTGCTGTGCTTCTGCCCAAAAAGATTAGTTTTAATCAATTTTTTTGTTGAACATTTTTAAATGTTGTCATTCATATCGGAGAATGCTTTTGCCATTTTTATATATTCTCTCTTAACGAAATTCTTCTTGCTTACAACCAACAGTGCAAATTCTGCTTTTGTTGTTGCTGAAGCTGCTAGCTTACATTTGGATAGTGAAAATACAGCTGAGCAAATAAGGTATTGTGCTTTTATGCAACAATGTTAACTTCAATAAACTGTTCCATTATTTTTTTTTAAACATTTTTATGCATATTTCAGATTGCTTTTTGTCATTCAGCATATAGACATGTTATAATTAGATTCTTTGTTGACTTGAAACCAATAGTGCACAATCTATTCCAAAATCTGTTGGACATGCTGGATTGCATGAAGAAAGCCAGAATACACCTCAACAAACAGAGTATTATGCTTTTTCCCCAAAAAGACTAGCTTGAGCCAATTGTTCTCATAAACTTTTTTGAACATTTTGATTTTTCTATATGCTGTGTGAACAAAATTACTTTTTGCACATGGGATGAATAGTGCACATTCTATTTATGTTGGAGATGTTAAGTTGCATGTTGATAGTCAAAATAGAGACAAGTGGCACTACTTATTTTTTTAATACAATCATATTTCAGACTGTTTTTTCCATTTTCTATATGCCTTGTTTAACCAAATTCTTGCTGATTGCAATCAACAGTGCAAATTCTGCTTTTGCTAGCGCTGAAGCTGCCGATTTACATGCAAATAGTGAAAATATAGCTCAACAAATTTGGTAGTGTGCTTTCTCCAGAAAGATTGAGTTGAATCAACTGTTCTATTGACTTTAGTTAAACATTCTATGAACATTTCATAGTGCTTTTGTCATCCATTATATATAATATATATGTTATATTCAGTCTCTTTTTTTACTTCAAATCAACAGTGCAAAATCTGTAATAACATCTGGTGAAGATGTTGCTTCTGTCTCTGCTGAAGATGTTGAGTTGCATGCTGACAGTCAAAATAGGGAGAAGCGGTACTGTTCTTTTTAATATAACTATTTGAAACAAATACTTGGAGATGTCAATTATGCAATGTCTTCTTGGCATCCCATGTCTTCTAGTTTTCTTATTTCTTTTACAATTGACTTTTGCAGTCTTAAGCTTACTGCACAACAACCATGTTCAGTAATTGACTTCTCACAACAAAGTTACACAAACTTGTTTGAGGGTGACATCTTGTCTATGTACGGGCCAGGCTACAGCAAGGATCCACATTCACCCTGCAAGGCACAATTGATACACGCTGATTTGGTTGACAGAGATGGTCAGCTAACCATCACCATGAATATTGGTAACAATCTCATACCAGTGTATCAGTCTCATTTTCAAGTTGGCTCAGGTGTTCGAATAATAGACTTTCTGCTCAAGCGAAAAACAACATATGAGAGAGGAGACTCAGAATACTGTTTGCAAATCACTCCAAATAGCAGCGTCGAGACCATACCTATAGTTTGCAAAGAAAGAAGATTAGCACCAAGTGTCAATATGCAGGGCTTGGTAGAATCAAAAAATGCTTATTCTGTTGGCAGTGTTGCTGCAATTGTCACTGTTAAATTTTCAGAATTTACTTCAATTTGATCTAGGATCTTAACTGAGAGAACAACATGTACAACATATCTACAGCATATCAATCATGGAGACAATAATGCAAGCACACAAGAGACACAAAGATTTACTTGGGGAAAACCATAAAGGTGAAAAACCCCAATAACTTCCTCAGAGATAGATAGAGCAATGATACAACCCAAACATGAGAGATATAACCTAGCAGCAAATCCTCCTCCTCCATAAGTGCGCCACTCCTCCTTGAGTGCATGAGTGAGAAGTGAGTAATCAAATAGAGTGCCTCCCGCACTCTATTTATACTTGACTTGACTTGCCTTTTACATAACTCATGTAGGCTCGAACTTAACCACATAACATAATGCTGACTGGGCCGACCCCCAATAGGGTGGTCTAATAACCCTTTGACCCACATGACTTATACAGGGCCGAACCCAACAAGGTGGTCTAATAACCCATCAAGTATAAGTTACGACATTTACAATATAAATGATGACACTTCCATATAGAGGAATAATACCATCTCTATAGGAATACAATATACATATATGTGAAATACATTCCAAAATTACATATACATCAACACTCCCTCTTAACTAGGAAGGTATTTCTCGACACATGTCTTCTAGCACAAGTCATCTTCTCTGGATCATCGTCACTGGATAATCGTCATCGAGTCATCATCATCGTCACTGCTCCTGCTATCTCAATCAATCTCTGAATCTACTCGTCATATGAAGTTCTACAGAGCCAGTCCTTTTTCATACTGGATGTAGGCCCACCACCTGCAAGTCTTCGTCATCACTGGCCATACTGTGGAATTCTCAGGACTTATTACATGCGTCACAAAACCTGGCTGCAACATCCCAGGTTATTACGAGCACACAGCTCTACCTGTAGGATCTCCCAGGAGCACATTACATGTGACCCATCACAAAACCTGGCTGAAGCATCCCAGGCTGTTACGAGCACACGACTCTACTTGTCGGATCTCCCAGGAGCACATTACATGTGATCTCACTACAAAACCTGGCTGAAGCATCCCAGGATGTTACGAGCACACAAATCTACTTGTTGGATCTCCCAGGAGCACATTACATGTGGTCCACCACAAAACCTGGCTGAAGCATCTGAGGCCTTTTTCATCCTATCCAGATCTCCCAGGAGAAAATTACATGCCATAGGACAAAACCTCGAAAGAGCATCTTCCAGATATCCCAGGGCAACGAATTACATGCCATAGGAAAAACCTCAAAAGACTATCTGCAGATCTCCCAGGGCACAAATTATATGTCCTCCCAAGCAAAACTTCAAAGGAGCATTTGCCAGATGTCCCAAGGCACCGAATTACATGCCATAGGCAAAACCTCGAAAGACCATATGCAAATCTCCCAGGGCACAAATTACATGCTTACCTGCACAACCTGATCCACGGCCACAAAGTATCATCTGATACTCATCATACATCATCCTGATCATACAATGCATCCATCTGATGCACACCAAGTATCTACCTGATACTTATCATTATACATAGTGTATCCACCTGATACATAGATACATGATCCACACAATGTATCCATCAACATACATGATCTACCTGATCATATCTGATACATATCAATATACATGATCTACCTTATCATACAATGTATCCACCTGATACATATATAGATACATGGTCCAAGCATCCAACATGATGCATATACAAAATACATACACATGATCCAACAGATCATATCCAGCATCCAACATGATGCGTACATACATATAAATGATCCTACTGATCATATCCAGCATCCAACATGATGCGTACATACATACATAAAAATGATCCAACTGATCATATCCAACAGAAACCAGAACATCATCTTAATGCTCATCATCCAGTGCTTACATCCACAGCCATGTGAAGGATCCTCCTTCCAACATGCTTGGAATGGCTTCAGCAAATGTGTCCATCACTTCTTCCTCAAAGTGTCCTCGATCTGAAGAACGCCAAGCCTCTCTCTGAAGTACTCGAACTTCACCCTGGCTAGTGGCTTCGTCAGCACATCTGCAATCTGCTCGTCCGTCTCAACATATAGGAGCTTCATAGCTCCTCTCTGCACCATATCCCTGATATAGTGATATTTGATCTCTATGTGTTTCAACCTGTCATGAAACACTGGGTTCTCAGGAAGCTTCACACAACTCTGGTTATCACAGAAGATACCAGTAGCATCCAACGAGAGATCAAATAACTCAGACAGTAGCTTCCGTAGCCATACTGCCTCACAACTAGCTGAACAGGCTGCAACATACTCTGCCTCAGCTGTACTCAGTGCCACACAGTACTGCTTCCTGCTAAACCATGAGATCACACCTGATCCCATACTGAAGCAGCACCCAGATGTGCTCTTCCTATCTGCAACACTTCCAGCTCAATCTGAATCGACATAACCCTGTAGGTTAAACTTTTGATTCACCTCATACTTGAGCCCATAATCCACTGTACCCTTCAGGTACCTCAGAACATGCTTTATAGAAACCAGGTGAACACTCCTCGGATCTGTCAGGAACTGACTCAATGTGTTCACAGCAAAGCAAATGTCTGGTCTCGTGTTCATCAGGTACATCAAGGACCCAATCATCTAACGATACATAGAGACATCAACCAGCTCAGATGAAGCATCACATAGAAGCTTCAGATTCGATGCCATAGGTGTGGCCATGGCCTTGCAGTCCATCATCCCGAACCTCTTCAGGATCTCTACTGCATACTTCCCTTGTCCAAGGAAGATTCCATCACTCTGCCACACCTCCATTCCAAAAACAAATAGCGCATCATCCCCAAGTTCCTCAACTCGAAATCGACAGCAAGCTTCCGCTGTGTGTCGGAAATCAATCTATCCTCTCCTGATACAAACAGGTCATCCACATAGTAGTATCACTGGATTGCCTTCCTCAACCTTGTAGTAAAGGTTGGAACCCGCTTTACTCTTGGTAAAGACCAAACTGGATAGAAAGCTGCCTATCCTACCATACCAAGTTCTGCACATATATGATTTCCTGTCATGTGTCTCAGAACCAAGTGGTTGCTCCACATACACTTCTTCTTCAACTACACCATTCAAGAAAGTTGTCTTGAAATCCATCTGGTGTATCTTATATTTCATCACTTTTATATTTCTCTATGCTGTCGTCTGCAGCATGCTTGATCTTGATAGATCCATATGGAAGTCACAAAAGACTTCCCTTCAGCTCTTGGGACTGCATCCCAAACATCGTTCTTCATGATCGATGGATCATGGCATTCTTCCCATATCCTGGGAACTTCAATATCTTCAATAGATAATTTTGTTGCTGAACAAATGTTGTAGTTCTTCTTTTGTAGGAGATGGCATATGATCTTTCCTACACAACAAGTTAAATTGCATGATTAGAAAACATCTCATAGTTTTTAGAACAAATTCTTACACATAAAGAAATATGTCATACAATCATGCAATTATCTTAGCCAATGCTTCAATACAACATTTATCCATATTCCGTAACTTTCTAGATGCCTTCCAATCTCTACCAGAACATTGTTAAGAGTGTGCACAACTCCCAACATGTCAGCAAAGAGGTTTCATTATAGATAAGTAGCAATGGAATGTTGTACAGTGCCATAGGCCACTTACCCATGCATATTAGTAGTATACTGTTCATCAATGCAACTATTCTAATATGCATAATACACAACCTAATTCTAGGAACATCAGTATATACATTATTGAACAGTATTATTTAAACAATAAAATATGCAAGTAATGATAATTCAAATACTTATCTTTGTTTGTTCGTTGGGTTGACTCCCTCTCAGTCTCTACAACTCCATTCTTATGTGGATTGTGAGAAGTGGTCAACACCCTCTAAATATCTACATCCTTGCAGAAACTACTGGAGTGTGCTCCCTCTTGATCTTTGCTTCCTGGATTACCTGTCCTTGAATTTATATACAATCCCTATGCATGCTTGTTAGTATCATCATTGTGTTATCCTCTAGGTCTCATGCATAATCAAACATTCATTAGTATAATATTAATATTATCAAAACACAATAATCTCAAGCATGTATAGTCAGGATCAGTTCAAACACAGATAATAAACATTAGTATTCAAGGTTTCAAGGAAGTCTTCTTTTATTCATACATATTATTATTTGATCATAGGACTCTTTTGGTTAGTTAAATCATTAATCAAGAGAAGAGATATAATATGCATAAAACCTGTGATTATTCAAACCTATGACTTCATGAATAATCATTATCAACAACACAACAGTATAAGATCCTAACACAAGGTAGGATTCTAGCTTGATATAGGAAAAACATACATGGATTAGCATGCTAGCTAGTTATGTCTAACATACTCACATGATGTCTTCTTGTTCTTCTTCAATGACTTGTGCTAGTAACCTGTATATCTCATAGGTTAACCATTATAAGACCAAGTTATACATACCTTGTAAATGGATCTTCTATGAGATCCATGACAATGGATGAATCTTTGTCCTCATGTCATCATGATCATATGTTCTTGAACCAGAACATGATTTGTCTTTCTTGGTGTACCTTTCATGTTAGTAGACAACATAAACCTCATACAACACCACAATGCATTAGTACAATCATAGGTGTCAACACCCTAATCAATGAATATTTTCTATCGTGCATTCATAATTTTATTAAGGTGATATGACAAGTCTAAAATCAAGATTGTACTAACCGTAATAACATGAAGACAAACATACCATAAACTTAATCATGAACAAATCTCAAAACATACCTCGATGAGTCATACCTGTCAAGATCGCTTGTAATCTTCTTATGTCAGGCCTTAGCCTCATCTCCCTCTGAAAAAGGAACTTCTTCACTTATGTAGGTGACCAATCCATATTCTTCTAGGATTAACCCAATCCACTTGATTTGCAAGAACTGGACCTGGAGCTGGATATGGGTTTGTCAGAGAAACCCCAAAAATTCAAACTTTGAATTTCAAACTTCCGAAAGGATAGAAATATGTTCCTTGATGAGCTGATCAAACTGGTATATTCAGAATTTGAAAACTGCAAAGTTTCACTCCTCAATTTTTCCTTTGAAACTTCTGGATTCACTAAACGTGACCCTAAACTAGGGTTTGATGAAGCCCACTCTTCTGCCCAATCAAAAGGTTTGATCCAAAGCTCTAAGCTTCTATTTTTCTGAGGAGCTTCCAGCCGTGGTCACAGATTTCAAAAATTCCCATTTTTACAGAAGCCCTAATTTTCCATTTTCTGATCAAAGTCCCGAACTAGGGTCTGATCAAGCCCGGCCTTCTGCCCAACCAAAAATTCTGATCTTGGTCTCTAAATTTTTATTTTGATGAGTAGCATTCAGCCGTGGTCTCCTATTACAAAAATTCCAACTTTCTCGAAAGCCCTAAATTCCGGAATCCATGAATGAAGGTACTCAAAAATAATTTTGTTTTGATAGAAATATGTACCTGATTGTTTCTGGTGTAACTCCTAACTTTTCGATCCACAGGGTCTGAAAATGTTTCCTGAGATAGCCTGACCTGTTATATTTCCATCCTGATAGGTCTGACCTCAATTGGATTCTTTGAGAGAGAGTTATGCCAAATGTCGCAACGTGACCTGTTTTGGGATAATACAGGAGAGCGAACTTGTACGGCGTGCCACGTATCACTGTTTGAAATTCGGCCTTTGAAATTTTTTTTTGAGATATCTAGCCCTATTATATTTCCATCTTGATAGGTTTGACCTCAATTGGACTCTCTGAGAGAGAGTTATGCCAAGTGTCGTAACGTGACCTGTTTATGGGATAATACAGGAGAGAGAACTTGTATAGCGTTCTACGTGTCACTGGTTCAACTTCGGCCTCTGAAAAAGTTTCCTGAGATAGTACAGTCTATGTACTACCTGTCACTCTTTACAAAATTTCATTTGGATCTTCCTAGCCCAAGTTATGACCTTTTTCCCAAGGTCACCTGATTTTGACTCAGATCTGGAAGAGGCAGAAACCCTATATTGTACAGATCATAAATCACAAAGTACAACGAATTAGAGGTTGTCCTTTGGATACAAGGTACATGGGGATTTAAGCTTCGACCTGTAAAGATTTCAGATCTGAAAACTTCGACAAAACAGATTTATAGAGAAAGTTCTACGATGACTGGTTTTTGCTATATCAAGCCCTAGCATCGTAAGTGCAACAAGTGTCATACATGCCATATCATGCCTTCTTTTAGGCTAGCTCTGATACCATGTTAAATTTTCAGAATTTACTTCAATTTGATCTAGGATCTTAACTGAGAGAACAACATGTACAGCATATCTACAGCATATCAATCATGGAGACAATAATGCAAGCACACAAGAGACACAAAGATTTACTTGGGGAAAACCATAAAGGTGAAAAACCCCAATAACTTCCTCAGAGATAGATAGAGCAATGATACAACCCAAACATGAGAGATATAACCTAGCAGCAAATCCTCCTCCTCCATAAGTGCGCCACTCCTCCTTGAGTGCATGAGTGAGAAGTGAGTAATCAAATAGAGTGCCTCCCGCACTCTATTTATACTTGACTTGACTTGCCTTTTACATAACTCATGTAGGCTCGAACTTAACCACATAACATAATGCTGACTGGGCCGACCCCCAATAGGGTGGTCTAATAACCCTTTGACCCACATGACTTATACAGGGCCGACCCCAACAAGGTGGTCTAATAACCCATCAAGTATAAGTTACGACATTTACAATATAAATGACGACACTTCCATATAGAGGAATAATACCATCTCTATAGGAATACAATATACATATATGTGAAATACATTCCGAAGTTACATATACATCAACAGTCACAAGATGTGAAGAGATTAGAAACCAATTCCTCTTATACATAAAGGATGGAGAAGCAATGGACAACATTGCAATAGTAAGCACTGTCTGTTTTTCCTGCCTGTGTTGTTCTTTCATTGTTTTGAAAGAACTCAATGCCTGATACATAGTGTTTACATTGGCTAAAAAACTTCTCATGTTGCATATAGAGCAATAAGATCTATTCACTCTTCTTGTTGCAGCTACAGCTAAATGAAGGCTTCAAAGATTGTTTTTTGGAATCACAAGCAAAACTAGCTACTCAATGCATCCAATGTTCTTGTTCAAGAACATTGTTCGACATGGACCTAGGGGATCACACACTCTACATTTTGAAATGTCAACTTATGTTGAGGTGCTAAACGATGAATGTGCAAAAAAATAGCTATAACTTCTTGTGTGCTTAAACATCCAGGTATGTATGCATATATTCTAACAATCAATGAAATACTTCTTGAAAACAATATCATGCATTCACTAGTTCAGTGATAGCCTCGCATTGCAATAGAAAATTACAATAACATATTTCATGTTGCAGGTTCAAGGTGTTCTGAGAGCAAAGAATACATATGCACCACCTTTTGCACATTTTTGTAGCAAGTGTCACCAGCTGGTGACAGGAACATGCCTTGATCACAATGGTCTGTGCTTTTGTGCAAATTGCCAAGCAAATACAGCATTCAGCTATGAGCATTGTTTGTAGTGTATACTTGAGAATGACAACATAGCGGTTGATTGTGTTTTGAGAAAACCACTACTTGAGGAGACTTTCCCAGCACTTTCTGGAATTAGTTACCAGGAATACAGAGCAGGTGTTTCCTTGAATTTACGGTTGCTACATACATTTGAAAGAAAGGGATATTTCTCAATGACAATGGACAACATACTAACAGAAATTCGACTACAGGACTAGTACAGACACTATAGAAATTTGGCGGAATGCACTAAGAAATATGTCCAGTTTTTTGCTCTCTACATAAAAGCCAAATTTCATCATTGCTGAAATGTTTTTTGTTTTTTTTGTGTCTATCAGCTGATATTATTTGGAAATGCATATGCAGTTAGCTGGTGGTAATCTAGCTGCAGTAGTGGTTTGACTATTCAGAGTTGGATACACAATGCTAACAAATGTCAACTACATTTTGCTCTATATGAAATCAGCAAATAGCATGATTGTCAATCTATTTTTTTGTGCAATTACTGAGCAATCTATTTTGCAATTAAGCATCATATCCTATTGACTCTTACAACATGTATTAAGTCTTTTTGCGAATATGTACATCACATTTTGCTATAAGAAACCACTTAATGCCTTGATCTTGTCTATATGTATGTGGATACAACTTACCATATAAATATATATCCAATTTGCAAGTGAATATTGCTATTGCCTTCTGTGTTTATTGTTTTCTTCTTTTTGGGCAAAGAATTGCTTGCACGTTTAAAATCAGTTTCCTATTTCTTTCAACATCATAGATTTATGTTTTTTAACTAATGGACATAGTATCATGTGCACATGCAATATGCTGATATTTGTAGGCTGTTGGAATGGCACTTGAACTGATGATTTCCAAATTCCTATTTCATATAAAATCAAATGTGTAAGCAGAACAGGCTAGTGTAGATAGATATGTACTAGCCAATGTGTTATGAAGAATCTATTGCTGAAAAGACAAAGATAACTTGTGTGTATATTAGCCATAATTCATGTGTGAACCTTTTGTACATTTTATAATATAATCTCTTTTTTGTTTCTTTGGAGCATTCAACCCTAGTTCTTTTTAAGTTTTGAAAGAGGCTTAAGCCATCTTCATGGTGCTAAAAACTGAGCCCTTTCTCCTGGATTCCAGATTATGATTTGTGTTAGAACTACAAATTAATATCCATTAACAAAAGTCAAAAATGTTGTAAGGCAGACTGTCTAATGAATTTATAGATGAATGATAAAGTAATTTAACAAGAGAACTCTCTCTTGTATCAAATCTAAATAACATAATTTATTTCTATTATAGTACCATTGCCAACAACAATTGCATCAGTACACCTATATAGGATGATACATTTATCATACATGCTGGAAATATGCACAAATATCACTATCGCTGCAGCTTCATTAAGATATGTCCATAGTTACTGTTGTTTGTATGACTGCAATTAGAATAGAACTATGTTTTCTAGTGAATCCACTCTACCATTTTAACATAAGATAAGAAGCTTAATTACCTCATGGATTCCTGTAATATATAGTAGAATTATTAAGACAAATAAGGTAACAATCTCCGTCCAAAGGAGAAATAAGAAAGAATTTTCCTAAAATCCTATTTCATCATAAAGCTTTAATGTGGGCATTTCAACAGCGAATGGGATGGCCAGGATATCTAAATGTAAAATCACTCTATGATTTTAACAAAACATATAGAATCCAATGCATTTACAAATTCCCGTAGAATATAATAAAATAAACCTATCGAGACAATTGACGTAAAATTATAGATTCCAAGGAACAATAGGAAAGTATTTACATACCAATTGTAATGTTGGTGGGATTAAGAAAAACATTAGCCCTTAAACTATAGTTTTGTTTCTTGCTTCCAATAGGTCAAATTTCCACATTGTAAGATGAGTAGGATTTTCATATTTATCACATGCCCATTACCTTGCAGAAAAACTTTTCCAAGAAGAGAAATAATTTCATAATAACAAAATAAACTGTCCAAATAATAGACTTACTGAACATAGATTTATTTAAAATGAATATCTATCCAAAGGTGGGGAATTTGAGAACCATGCCTGCAACGTTCTAATCAATGAAACTTAAATTGTTGCCAAGATAAATTTCTTAGGAAATCCAGTCTGTAAATGTATTTATTGATGTCAACATTATCTTGTGGGCTCCATGTTTTATGGTTAGAAAATTTGTTTCTTTTACCAAGAACCGGTAAAATAAAACCAATGGTATTTAATATCAATTCAACAAACTTCCAGGCAGAGCCTTCAATGGTTATAATGGAATATATCAAAGATTACCATATAATTTCAAACGTCCAGGAAAAACCTTCATTTGCTAGAATGGAGCACATCACAGATGACCACATATTTAAAAAATGTACACATATACAAATAGGTATCAAACGATTGGAAAAAAATATCAATCACAGATGAACATATAATTTCACAATGTAGGCATATATCAAATGTAGGAATATGCAACTAAGTACCAAAAGACTAGACAAAATATCATAAGATTAGGTCTCCAAAATTTCAGGTAACCCTACAACCTTATAGGGTTTTTCCCAAACCGGAAAACAACACTATCTGAATGATCTATTCAATAGAGCTCCAGGTTATCGATAGCAGGATTTTAAAAATATTCGCTACTAAAACAAAAGGCTTGAAAGACTAAAGTTATTGATTCCATCTATGCTAATATACAATATACCCTCCTAGAAATAATTATGATAGATAACAACATCCACCTAATCAGAGTGATGCAAGAAGTGAAGCATGTCCCCATCCCTTCTAAGAATCAAGTACAATCACCATCTTCTGAAAGTCTCTATTCCAACATTAAAGTTTGTAATAGCCACTGTCTTATATGAAGAGAGAAAAACATTTCCTTCTTCTAACTTGATGCAAGCCCAGGGAGGTCTTTCACCCTTGGATCTAGAGGCTTACAATAAAGTAAACAATGAAACCAATCTTCCTAAGATTCTCCACATCAATAATGTTCCTGCCATAAAAAATGAATGCAGGTTTCTACATATTGTCATAGATTTTCTGATAGTCCAGAGTATTGAGCTCATCCCACTCTATTAAAATGCACACTCCATGAGCATCCTTGGTTGCTTCATAAGCATCCCCAACAACACTGACTCGTTTGATCGCTGAAGGGATTATAGGCTGCAAATGAGGAGGATGGTCCCAACCAAATTTGTTCATGGATAGGTCCCTCTAAATTTGATCCTCTGTTACTTGTGGGTCATAAATGTTGATATTCGCTTTGTCTCCAAGAAGTCCTTTGCATACATCAATGGCAGGAGTTTCCCGAGTATCGTCAATATCTTTCTTGAATGCAAAACCAAGAACTGTAATTTTCTTTCCTGAAACAGTGTTGAACATTAACGAGGAAACCACGTGGTTTAAAAACCTTGACATCTAATAGTAATTGATTTAAATTACTCCTTTCTAGTAGTTTGCCACTTCCATAAGTCCATTGCACTCATAGATGTAAATCAAGTTCAAAATATCCTTCTAAAAACAAGACCCACCAAAACCAACACTAGCATTCAAGAACTTTGGACCAATTATCAAATCTTTACCAACAACGTCAGCAACTTCTGTAACATCTGCCCCAGTTACTTCAAAGAGGGTTGGCATTGCATTCAACAATGAGATTCTCTGGGCCAAAAGTGCATTTGCAGCAAGCTTTGAAAGCTCTGTAGACCAAGAATATGTAGCAATAATCATTTCTGCAGGAACCCAGTTAGCATAAACTGCCTTCAAATATTCCACTGCTTTTTATCCTTCCAGAGTCTCCCGCCCTCCAATAAGGACACAACCAGGGTTCATAAGGTCTTGAGCTATAGTTACTTCAGTTAGAAACTCTAGATTCAAGAGAATTTGGAAATTTATTTCCTTGGTATTGTGTGAGGATTTTCTCAATTGCCTCCTACTATTTTTACTGGAATTGTACAGTGTAGACTTCTCCACAACAATTTTGTCAGACTTTGAAACGTATGCAATCCATTTTTTTGTAATATGCTTGAGATTCATTTCTTTTGTTCAATAGAATTATGAAGCATATTTCAAAAATAAAATCCTAGTTATGAAATTTATAGACTTACTTATGTTATGATGGTTTGAAATCTCTTATATGTATGGGGTCTAACAGGATTTTTGAATGCTCAACAACCTTCTTACTATTTTTTGGATGGTTCATAGGATCAAATCCTTGCTTGCAATGATTGTGCCATATAAGAATGTGGGGAAATTATATGTGTTAGCACTATTCATGGGGGTAGCAACAATATATGCTTTTGTCCCAACATAGAAGATAGGGGTTTGGTGAAGGAGGGTTCAAAACCCCTTAATCAATGACCCTATATATTACAGTGCATCTGCGGTAGAATGCGATCTGGGTGCAGAGTTAAACACCTATGCTTGGCCAATCGCTCATGCTCAATAAACTGCCCCCGCAATGACATTCTATCCAACATGTGATATCCAATCTACAAGATAGGAAGTTGGAAGTATGGATTTTATGTCTTGGGATTGATACCTAAGAAGGACCAACACCCAAACTTGCAAGCTTCATGTTAGACCCTAGTTTTATGCTCTATAATCAAAGATTCATACCTCTGGTCTTGTGCTTTGAAATCATTGATTGCAAGAAAACTTAAAATCTCGAGCCTAGCAAGCCGCAACTCCCGAAATTCCAGAACAACCTTTGAAATTGAAATTTGAAACCTGATTTTTACAAAATTCATGAACATAAGAGGTTTGAAACCTATTAACCTTTGGAACCTGATTCTGTAATTATATCTAGGGACATAATTGTTACTATCTACCCCGATTCCATGATATATGGACGAATTTATGTTAAAAAAAAATCTCCAAACAGATAATCCAAGGGCGATGACAATTGTATCCTAGATTTACAAGCAAAATCTAGAGCGAAACTACTATTATTAACCTCCATGTCCATAAACCAGGGGTGATTGAGGCATCCAAGACAAATTTCATTGATTTCCATGGGCGAGTGAAGGATTTTACAATGATTTCTGGGGGCGAAATCCATTTTTGAGCGCCCACCCTCGTGAAAATGGAAGGGCGAGTTGAATGTTAAATATTATTTTTTTAATAAAAAGAGGACGAAAATTTTAAATTTTAAATTTTTTTTGCACATAAAAATTTGCCCAATAAATTTTGGAAACTCTTTTAATTTCGCCCATGGGATAATATTCGCCCTTAAAATCATCCATGATCCGCAAACAGATGGGTAGACAGAAAGAACTAACCAAATACTTGAAGACATGTAAAGAATGTACGTGATGAACAAACCCGGTAAGTGGGAAGAATATCTGCATTTAGTCAAGTTTGCATACAACAATGGCTATCAAACATCGACAAAAATGACACCATTTGAAATACTATATGGCAGAAGGTGTCACACACCTATAACATGGGATAGCCCCGTGGATAGGATTGTGTTGTGACCCGACTTGTTGAGAGACATGCAACAAATTGTTAAGCAGGTATAGAAAAATCTAAAATGTGCACAGGATCGTCAAAAAAGCTATGCAGATCTCAAAAGAACTCAGAGAGAGTTCAATGTTGGAGACCATGTCCACCTAAAGGTAAAAGCAAAAAGAAGTTCCTTAAGGTTGGGTAATTGTTCGAAGCTGGCTCCCAAGTATTGTGGGTCGTTCGAGGCACTGGAAAAGGTAGGTTCAGTAGCCTACGAACTTGCACTTCTTCCTTCTATTAAAGTTCATAATGTATTTCTTGTATCTTTATTGAAAAAGTATGTTCATGATGCCACTCACATACTTGATTGGGATATGATTTAGGTAGATCCCGAGGGAGAGTTCCAAATCGAGCCTATGCGTATCCTTGAGAGGAAGGAGCTAACGCTACGGAAGTGAGCTATCGCTCAAATTAAAGGGCAATGGAAGCACTTTAGCCCAGAAGAGGCTACAGGAGAAATGGAGGATAAAATGCGAGAGACATACCCTTCATTTCTCCGGCAAGAGCAGGAAGGCTCTGATTGAAAACTAAGACCGAGGATGGTGTTAAGAATAAGGGGGGGAGAAATGTGACACCCCTTTAGAAACAATTTCAAATTTTATTTAAAAAAAATATTTATTATTATTTTTAATTTTGGAGTTATTAAAACTCAGAATAATTGTAACTCCCATTTATGTGAGAGTCAAGTTGCACCAAAAATATTTTTATTTTATTATTATTTTTAATAAAGAAAATCATTGGAGAGGATCAGTTAAATGAGGGGACACCACCTACAACTGGGAACAAGAGATAGCACACCGATTTGGTAAATAAATCAAATCCAAGTGGAGACCTCAACACTCCAACATGATCCACAAAGATAGGGATCCCATATTTACTTAAGATTTGGTTGGTGATGGCACAAGACCTAGGCAGATACTGTAAAGAGGGGCACTGAGAGAGCATCAGGGATCTTGTGCAAAAAGGAGAACCATTGTGCTGGAGCATTTTTGTTGAGACCTCTTATTTGATAAGTCCATCGATTTTAACTGTTAAAGACTTCAAGGTAGGAGTGATGCGTTGTAGTGGTGTTAGTTCGCCAGTTGTGGTGGTGATCCAGCTCGGGGGTGAGGATTGGTGAGTGCCAATTTCTGTACGGTTAGGAGGATCTGATACCTCTCCAGTAGATTTCAGTTACTCTTCTTAATTTTAGTTCCAAGTAAGTATGATTCTATTTATTTTAGCTCTGAAATAGACTGGCTAGCATCACCATATGATCGTATTATGTTGTGTAATAATTTTTATTTTCCTTTCTTGTGGATGAATGGAAATATGCACAGCTCGGTATTTGATTTAAATTACTATTGTGTAGCTGTCAAATTAAATCGGTAGTATTTAGAATGAATCGAAATCCTTGTTCTCTGTTCACTGTTTGTCCTTTTGATTAATGTCGACCAACCCGGATACGCTCAGTAGGTTTTTAGATACTTTTTGTTTTGAAATCCGTCTGCTATCTTTTTGAAAGGGTCTCGGTAAACATAGAAGCAGGATCTCTGCGATCCAGAAAGCCTTCACTGCGTGAGCCATGTGAGATCTCTGCGATCCACTTCTTAACCGTGATACCTTCTACGTGATACGTGATCCCTGTGTGCCCCCCTATGCAGAGTATGAGAGTCGGCCCAGCCTTAGATCTTGAGTTGGTGTGTGTAATGGTATAAGTCTTTTAAATCATTTGTTTAGATCTATCTCTTCTCAAATTTTTGTGACGGTGGAAGGTAAGATCATGGCGGTCTTATAAAAAAATTTGTACACCCCTGGTTTTACGTTCTACACCCGAGATCCCCAAAATCGGTGCCTACGTCTTACGATAGAGTGTAGTATCCAACTAGATTTGCGGTGGTATCACTGCGACTAGTTTGGTTAAGAGATAGACCACCGATGTGTTCTTACCTCATCGTTTTTTTATGATACTTGATCTGTTTATGAAATCCATGAAAGGAGTTGAGTTTGTTTTATGATAAAATGTATATTAATTTTGGAGAATGTTCACATTGAATTAAAGAATGGGTTAATAGGAATATTATGCTATAGGGTTTGTTTTTTTATAATATGTATGTTTGGTATATATACATATATCATTTAATATTTATGATCATCAAAGACATATGGACTATGGAATTAATTAAAAAGAGAATGTAGGCTTTAAGGATCTTTATAATATGTATAGTTTATATGCATAGCATTGGATATAATTACATGGAAGATATGGTAGCTTTCGAAAGAAATATATATGTGTACATGTACGTTTTGAATTGTAAAAATCTCCATGGATAAATGATTGGGAATTTAATCAATTGATAATTAATAGTTTTAAAAATGTTATATTTTCACTCATTTATGTAATATCACGAAATTAATAGAAGTGAATAGATAATTTCTTTCTATATACTTTATTTTCTGGTAATTTTTTTTTGGGAGTATGATAGATGTAAAATAACTACAGCAAGCAAAATTAATGTATTCTGAGGATCCATCAAAGGATTTTACATTCAAAATGATTGAAAACTCCCAAGGGGATGAGTATTTTACAAATGAGAAGAAGAAATAGATAGAAGGAGAGAAGGGATGGATTCGTCAACCCCGTAGCAGATTCATGAATAGAAGTAGAACCTTCTGAAGCTTATTGGGTGCACCACAGTCACTGGATATTCATAGAGTGTGCACTGTTTCAAGGGTTTTCTTGACTAGCTGAGATTTTGGTGCTGGAGCATTATTTCGCTATGCTCCTTCTTCCTTAAATGAACTTGTCCAAGATGCAATGGATTGCAGATCAGACTTGCAATATCATTGATTTGGATACAATAAACTCACTGAAGAGGACTGGATATCCTCTTCCTCAATCACCAATAGCTAGATTTCACAATCCTTCACTAGTTCAATGGTGCAATGGGGCACATCACCCAAGCTAAGAGAGGCGCATAGCTCTCAGGAATCAAATCACAAAGTAGCAAAATATGTTAATGTGTGTGTTCATTATTTTTTTATGGAACTTGTTAGCTTTTCTACCTACCTTCTAGGACTCGCCATCTATGAAATTCGAATTTGTGACAAGTGGAGGCTTCTTTGGCAAGTTGCTTTCGCATTTTGGACCCACTTGCCTCATGAATTTGCCCTCACTCGCTAAATTTAGCCCTTGAAGCTTTTTTGAGGCCTTTTAGTTGATTTCTTCTTTTGCTAAGCTCGGCCTTATCTTCAAAATCAAGAACCTCCTGCTTTGTTGATTTATTTTGCTTTTACTATTTTCCTGCTTTTGCATGCTTTTTGCTTTTGGGGATGCTTTCCTTCTAGATTTTTTTGAGGACAACTCATATGAGTTATACTTATCCAATGTGTCGTCCTTGAGCCACATAATCTCATGAAAACTCATAAACAATTATTAATTAAATTAAATTAAATAAAAATGGAAGCCCACCATAGTTTATTAATTCCCTAAGTGACTATGGTCAAAATTGACCTCTTTATTCACTAATGCAAGTATTCCACTAGGATCCATGGGGATTCTAATAGTCCTAGTGATGAACTGTGATGTATCTAAAATGGGGACATTACAGTCCTCCCCTCCCAAAATTTGCTTGTCCTAGCTAAAACCCTAGCTTTTCCCAACCAACATGAAACTATCAAGGAGGCTAAAAACCTAGCATTTCCCAACCAGGACAATCTCAACCTATGGAATTCAAATTTTTCCCAAACCACTTAACCCAGATCTGTAGTCTTCCCTGAATTTGTAACCCGGTGCTCAAAGCAATACTCTCCCACCAAGTGAGCAATTCTTTCCTCCGATATGTCAAAAAACCTCTGTTACATCACTCGAGATGCACTCAAGCGGATGGTCTGCATTCCTGAGTCATTAGCCCTTATTTATTAAATGAGAAAACCCTAGCTATTTCCTTTCACGGTCTAAGGCCGTATAGAAATCAACAATTTTTGTCCATACACCTAGAGCCACCACCCCACCTCCTTATGATACCACAATCTTTTTTGCAAGTTCTAGGAAGGCCATTTCCATTATTCGTACAATTGTGGGTTTGGAAGATGATAAGTCTGTGTATGAAGTGATCCTAGGGATTTGTTGGCTGGGAAAAGTGTACTCCGACCATCTAAGGAAAAATAGCTCAAACAAGGTTCTTACTGCAGTCCCTTGTCTGTTTGGGATGGCTACTTTTCACAGGATTAAAGCCTTGTTACCTTTGGGGTTTGCTCTCAACAAGAGAGTCTCAGATTTGTTTATGTTAGATGTGATGTAGTTCCTATCTATTCAAATTAAATGAAAATGAACTAAACTAGATTATTATCAAAGATATATTCTAATCTAATCAAACAAGGAAATTTAGTAGCTACTAAAATGTAAACAATAGTTTAGTAGCTGCTAAATTACCTATAGGTTTCCACTATGGAATAAAATCATAATTCTAAAATTAAAACTAAATTCTAATTAGTCTATTTTCTAATCTATCCCATGGGAGTAGTGATAAAATTAACAGTTTAAACTAATTTGAATTTAAAGGTAAATTCCATCTTGATAAGAACCAGAAACAAATCTAAATTACAAACCAAAATACATTATATAATTTGCCATATTCTCAGAATTGGTAATCAAAATAATAATGCTATTTTGAAATGAAGGGGAAGTTGTTGGGGTGCCAACAAGATTCTGCTCAAGTTAACCACAAAAGTTGGTAGAAATTCTCCCCATTTTGACATGTGTAGTCACGTAACAGAAATGATCAATGAGTAATTGGAGGGTTGAAGAACATACTGTCAACTTCAAAGAATTTGGGAATTTGAACAAATTGGACTTCTATAAACAGGCCGGTGACATGATTTGTACAGAGATAGTCAAATCTGATAAAGAAGAGAAAAAAATCAGATTAGCCCTAGATAAGTTTGAGAAACTATACAAAATGGAGAAATGGACAACTAGGGTTTAAAAAATCACTATTAATTCACTAGAGGCAAAATTGGTGTCATTATCAAGTGATCCATCAGATGGACATCAAATCAAATCACTTATTAAAAATAAATATAATGAAATAGCCACTCTAAGGAAAAATTTGAAAATACCTACCATAGACCTAGTCCAGACTAAAGAGCTAAAGCAGGTGCAGGCAGAGAAAGAACAAATCTATGACTATATGATAAAATACCAGAAACTATCTGAAGAAAGAAGGATAAATATTGATGACCTCCATTGGAAAATAGCCAACATGAAATTAGAAAAGACCAAAATATCTACTGGAACATCAACCCCTGTAGAGAGTCACCCTACAACAATAAATACAACAGAACCAACAAATGAGCATCTAGCTATTCCTCCGGAGGCCATAGATGTAGATGCTATGGAAGAAGAGTAAGAAAATCAGAGGTCAATTCCTCAACCCATTCAGGAGGAAAATGACCTAAGTGGCAATTTAGATGAAGTTGAAAAGGAACTCGAGATAAAAGATAGAAGAATCCTAGAACTAGAGAATGAAGTTAGCAAAAAGGAAGATGTTATAATTGATTTGGAGAAAGAAATAGGAGAATTAAAAATCCAAATAACCTCCCTGCAAATGAATGTCCAAGGAGAGCATCTTTTAAGGAGGATAACACAGAATTTTTGGGAGAAAATCATTGAGTGTTTCATACAAAAATGAGATTATTTTGAGGTCATACATGATCAATTAGAAATGGAAATATGAGCTAATACATAGGTGAAATCATTAGAAAGACAACTAGGAGGCATGCCCAAACAAGCAACTAAAGTAATAGATTATTTGAACAGTCGAACTAAAAGGAAGTTGGCTGAGAAAGGAATTGATAACATAACACAAATCATCAAGATAGTTAGGTCCATGATTATGAAGCAAACATATCTGCACAAAATAAAAGATAGTGTTAAACAAATGACAAATGAGATAAGCAGCTTCAAAGCCTTGTTCAGAGACGTGTTGAGTCTAAGAATTCCTTCCCCATGGGATGGAAATGTGGAGTCTTATCCCAAGGATACTTATAAAGAGAATATGTACCAGAATAAGGAAGAGATTCTTCCAGAAACCTTGGAAGGAGAAGTTGAAGGAGAGCAAGCAATGGAAAGACTCAAGAATTGTTTTGAAATCTAGGTGGGATTAATAAATATTGGCAAGAGATTGGGACCAATCTCTTATGAAAAACAACAAATGCAAAAATCTATTTGGAATCCCTAAGGGATCATAGGAACCCATTGGGTAGGGAATAGCAGATGGTGATACAATATCACAAATATGTACTACCACCTAGAACAACAATAGGGAAACCTTCAGGCCAATATTCAGGCCAACAATGAAGCCAATTAACAGGTCAACCATCAGTACATGCTAGGAAAAATTGCTAATCAACCACCACCAATTTCTTTCATGCGACCTTCAATACAAGCTAATGTACAAATGATGTACCAAATGAATCAAGCATGTATCCGTCAAGTAAGGCCAATGGGGCAGTCTCCTCATCAGCCGAATATATACATGAGAGGGAAAAAGAAGACTCCCAACAAAAGAAGTTGAAGATGTTAGCTTCAATGAGGAATATTTGTTTTGAAAATGAAAATGTAAAAGTCAAATTTGTAAAAGTAAATCAAGTCTTTTTACAATTCAGTTACACATATACTCTATATAATGTGACTCAAACTCAGTCTAAAGGGATGACAATTTTAGAATAGAGTATCTCTCTCTAGTGTTGAAATATTGTAACTTCTAAGAATATTCTATTTGTACTTTATCCGGAGATGTTTCATTCCTCCACCATGACCTTATTGTATATACAGAGATGTTTATTCCTCCGTCGGAATGTGGTAACTTGGGTTATTAGACTTCCCTAGTGGGGCCGACCTAGTTAGGGTTAAAAGTCAAGTAAGGTAGTGTATAAATAGAGGAGGTGTGTTCCTCATTTAACACCCACTCACTTGTGAACTCGCATAGGAGAGAGAGAGAGAGAGATCTACAATGGAGGATAAGGAGCTCTTATTTGGGGATTACATCTTTTTATTTGTTGGTCATCTCTATTGAGGAAGCTTTGCTGGGTTTTCTACCCCATGAGGGTTTCCTAGGATAAATTGTGTCTCTTGTGTTTATGCTATGCTTGTTGTTCTTTCAGTGATCCTGTATATGCTATTGTTGTGAAATGTAATGGAATATTGATGTTATCTATCTTAGCATATTGAACCTTAACATCGAGTTTTGTAGAGTCAAAGGTCATAATTTTTCTTGTAAATTTTTTAATGAGATTAAAGATACAACATTGTTTAGGAGAAGAGTTCCATATGTTATGTAAATCCATTGTTACCTCATCTATGCTTGTATGCAAAGATTCATGAGATGAATATAATCTTAATGCAACAGTTTTGGTCCCATTATGGTGTCGATGATACTTGTGATGATTGAAATTTAAAATTTGTATCAGAGATTCTTAAATCGTGTTTTCCTTTGTTATCACTTTTAAATTCTTTGTCTTTGTTTAAGAAGTACAAGGAGTTTCCTGTCCATATTAAACACATTAATGTCTTGTTGCAGTCCTTTATTACTCATGGTTTACTTTTCAATTGTGTAAGAATTAGTCAATTCCTCATCCCGAGGGTCAGTACGTTCATGTCAGCTTAGATTTAAGAAATTTGTCGCTGCAGACACTTCTTGAAGCACTTCATTTGTTAAATTCGCCATCATCATTTCCTATATTTTGTGAAATGCTGTAAATTTCCTTTGCAATTTCATCTTTATATTTGAAAAAGTTGTCCATATCCTTTGTCATTAAAAGAAATCTCAAGAATGAAATCAAAATACATTTTACACTAGATATAGCTCTAATATCTATAAAAATTGAGCTCCTATCATGCGTGAGCGTACTCTATTTCAACCTAGTATACCTCTAGGACTAACATAATGTTTCAAATAAGATATAAAATAACAACATCAAGAAAAATTAATGTATTATGAGGATCCATCAAAGGATTTTACATTCAAATTGCTTGAAAACCCCCGATGGGTTGAGGATTTTACAAATGAGAAGAAGAGATAGATAAAAGGAGAGCATGAATGGATTCTTCACCCCTGTAGTAGCTTCATGAATAGAAGTAGAACCTTCTGAAGCTTATTGGGTGCACCATAGTCACTTGATCTTTATAGAGTGCACATTGCTTCAAGGGTTCTGCTGACTAGTTGAGGTTCTGGTGTTGGAGCATTGCTTCACTATAGTCCTTCTTCCTCAAATGAACTTGTCCAAGCTGCAATGGATGAAATCTACAACCTCATTCCCTGTTCCTCTACAACACTTTGTTTTTTCCAACCACCTTTGATAACAAATCCTTCACTTATTTGGAGCAATCAATTGATCAAGGAGACCATTGTGTTGGGTGGTTGTGATTATGGGAATTGGTTCATTGTTAAGGATCCCCTGGAGGGAAACCCTATCAGGGATGAAATCATGGATATCTATGTTTAGACACTAACCCACATCATTGGAAGTGAGGGTTTTCCACTCGCTCAGGCACAAATGGTTATAATAGTCATCTGGACTCCATCTCTATGACCTTTGAATGCAGATAAAAAAATATTGTTTGGGATGTAGATGGGAAATGCTGCACTTAAGTATTCACTTCATGAACACTGAATATTTGCAATTATGGTCATTAATCGTCCAAATTCCCATTGGATTTTGTTATTTTTTGGAAGTGATGATGTGATTGTTTGAGTTTATGGGTAATCTATAGATTCTGAGGGTAAATGCAATAATGGGTTGTTCATGATTATCCTCCATCAATAATGTGCTTCCAACATAGAAGACCAACATTCTGAGAGAGCACGAAGAAAAGTGTGTGCATGTACATCATTGCTAGTGATACAACTTTTGAGCTTGGCTTTGCATACAATGAAAACATTCGCTTTACCTATGAGCTATGAATTAGAAAAGGAATTTAGGAGAGTTTCTATGAATGAGGAGTAAAATTCTTTCATCTTAGCTGAAATAATACTTGTTGTTGAATCTAGAAGAATTTACTCTTCCTAAGAGTGTAAAACTTTATAAATTTAACAAGCAACATTGCATCCTTAATAGTTATACACATTCAAGGAGTCTTCCTTCATATTGTGTTTTAAGAATGTTTGAATTTAGAGATTTCAATGCAAGAGAACCACTTACTTCCAGCTACTTTTCAAAACATCATGAGTAATTTTGCAATGCATCCAACTAATTTTCAACGTATTATTAGTGTTGTTGTAATGCATCTCGTGGCATTTTCTTTTGGAAACTAACATTTATGAGATAGATTAATAGTATTTGTTCTTTTGAGCAATTGGTTAATCTAAAAAAATCCTCATATAAAAATAAATATAAACAATTCAAGATAGTTTTGACACTTTATTGATATAAACTTGCTTCCCATATTTAAACTAAAATAAATTGGTACAAAGTTAATGGATATGTTCAATTAAGTTTTTAATTTTTTGTATTTATAAAAAACAAAAAAGTAATGATGTTGAATCTTAAAAATGCTAACTTGATATTAATATAACGATATAAAAGATAATTTGTATTAATAAATAATTATTTTATGATGAAGATCAAAGAATTTTTGATAGTATTAAAAACTTAAAAACTTTCATCGCCAAATATATGGAATTCCTAAAAGAAATTAACTTTGGGGTTTCTAATAATTAGTTAATCATCTGTGTAAATAGTGGAAAACATTACGTTAATGCTTTTGTCTTTCAAAATCTCTTAACCCAACCCTAGGAAACCTCTATACAGTGAAAAATCATTGAGGTTCATAAAACTTCTCAGAAAAGCAAACTATAACGTCCATGCCAATAGGTTGAAGATCTTACAAAAATACAACCATGTCAATAGGTTGAAGACCTTACAAAGATACAAAAGTGAAATGAAAGAATGAGGGTTGTATAAGGACAACATAAAGGAAATGAAAGATTCACAAATGCATGATTCAGTAACATTTCCTTCTTATGCATATGCTTTGCTTTTGAACTCCTTGAAGTTCACAATTACTAGTGACACAATCAAATCCTCGACTATAAAATATGTCTTAATTTATAATGTTAATAAAAAATTTATGGTCGACCTACATTGAATATCATACATTGTCATGATTATAATAGTTTTAATGACAAATTCTCATAATTCTTTGAACCGTGTATCGACATATCTATGTAAATTTCAAATATAGTCATGATATAAGCATAATCCACTAATGTAAAATTAGAGGATAGTGTATTAATATCACCTTAAGCGTTTCACAAATTACAATTTAATAGCTTAAATCACAAATTTTACTATAAATTCTTTACAAAAATGCAAGACGATATACTTACAATTACAACCAAAATCACTGAATATATTATGAAAAGAGGTTGAAATAGTCTGTGAAGTAATAGGAATTGTGTGGAGGGATGAAGTTTCAAATTGTTATCTAAACACCACACATACTTGGAATCAATGCCACATAAAAATTTAGTGGATATTTGTAGAGGCAGTAGGGCCCCTAAGGGTTGGCCTAATTTATTGAGAAAGTGAAGCAACTAGATCGGTTGGCCTAATTTATTGAGAAAGTGAAGCAACTAGATCCCAAATGGGCATTTGAATTTTTTATGAACAAGGGTTTTTCCAAGTGGATTAGTCACACCTTTTATAGAACTTGTCTATTTATGTTTTAGTATATCTTTGTCTTTTATAGCTCTTTTCGCTCTTCTCATGCTACAGTGTATTCAACAGCTTTATCTAGTATTCATAATCATTATAGAAACAAGTTTTTGGTTCAAACTCTCTATCCTAGTTGTAGCTAGGGTTTTACCCCTAGCTTGTGCAAATGAGCACCTACTAAGGAGAATGGACTCCTTAGTAGCAGTTCAGTAAATGTAAATAATTAAGCTAAAACAGAAATGTAAACTAATCTAAAACACATGCATGAAACATAAAGAACAAAATATAAATAATGGTTTTGTATTGATATTACCTCCAATGTGGAGGTTGAATGAAGCTCTTGCAATGTCCAAGAGGGTTGCTCCCAGCTCCAATGTGCTCCTTCTCTTTCTCCAATGGTGGGAATGGGCCAAAAGGGGCTCTCAAGGTGAAAGTGGCTCAATGGTGAGCTAGGGTTTCGAGAGAGATTTTGGCAGAGTAAGGGTATACTTGATTGTGGATGTGAAATAAGGGATCTCCATCACCTATTTATAGTTTTTTGGTGGTGGAGTGCTAACCCATGGTTTTGGGAACCACGTGGTTTAGGGCAGCTGTATAGGGTTTTTTCCTCATTTTCCTCATTATTTTATATTTTTTATTCCCTTTTTAGGGGATTTTTGCTATTTTAGAGGAATTTTGGATATTTTTTGGAGGAAAAGGGGGTTTTTTAGCCTTTTTGAGGCTATTTTGATGGTTTTGTGGCCTTTTGGAGGCATTTTAGGCCTTTTGGAGGCTTTTTAGTGGGATTTTTAGGGTTTTTAAGGGAAATATGGTAGGAAAATGGACAAATGAGCCATATAATGTGGTAGATGAGGTAGTGAACACTTTTTGGGTGTTAACAGATTGCCCCCTGATGTGCGAGGGCAGGAGCTCATCGTATGGCCGATGGACATCATAAGTCATGAATGGTTTTCCTGGGGTGTGGAGAGAAGAGAAGAAACAAACTGAAGCCCGAAAAAACGATCCCGAACAAAATGCAAGAACTAAAAGTACATAACCTCAATAATGGATGAGGAATCATCTGATCATATGGACGAGGCGGGCATACCCATGCTCGTATCAGAATATAACATAATAATAACAATGGGGTCCAAAAAATGGGGACCTGAAATACACATAACCTCAAATACTGACTGAGGAATAATCTCAATATATGGACAAGGCGGGCATACCCATGCTCGTATCAAGATACAGAAACAGAACTGTGAGGCCCGAAAAGGGGGACCTGTAAGATACATAACCACTGTGTACATCATAAGAGTCCAGAGGGGACACAAATCTGGGACATACTGCTGGGCGGACCATGTCTGAGCTGAAGAACTGATACACTGGAACAATCAACAGTGCTACTGAGTGTGGTACCAAAAGAACGGATGAGCTGCTGGATCACAGTGACAAGGGTCACACTCACAATGGTACACTGAACCGGAACTGATCTGGGACTGAACTGGGTACTCAAGGAAGCATGTAACTGGATGGCTTCCGAATACAAACGCCAACGCAGCCCGGACATCCACGGGAACATATAACTGGTCGTTCCGAAGTGACTCACCAATGTGCTAGAGTCGGGGGAAATCCGGGGTCTTCGACAAATAATGTAAAGGATGTAACCCTACGCGATTCTCGACAATGCGATCAAGGTGCTGAAGTCGAGCATGTGAGAAACAACCACTCGAAGAGGCAATGATGACTCCTCTCAGAATGGTCCGTAGGCACTTACCACAGATGGTGATAAGTCCAAGGCGTAGGGACCTCTGGGCCTATCCTCTGGAATGGAAGGGCTGTCGTCGACAGAGGGAGACCTGCAACTATCAAGGCAATGATGTTTCCTTGATAGGAGCGCGAGGTGGAGAACCGAAATGTGATAGTACTGATGGCAGGACTGACTAAACTGGGAGGGAATAACTGGGCAAGTAGAGTGGGTGGACTCAAACTTCCTTTGTTCTGAGTATGATAATGGGAATGATCTGGCAGCATATGAAACTGACTGAGGGGAAAGGGATCATAGCTGTATTGGATAGGGGAGGGTGACTGGTCTGAGGGAGACTCAAGCTGGTGTAAAATGGCAGGATACTGCAGAATACTCTGAACAAAGGCGACCTGATTGGGGGTGCTGCCGAGATGATCGATCGTAGTGCCAGGAGGCACGGGTGGGGACTTCTTCATGGGTTAAGGAACTAGAAGAAGTGTGTGTAAAATGATACTGTCGTGTGGATTTATACGAGCCCAGGACAGTTCATGCTCGTGGTTGCTTTCAATTTTAAGGAGTCTGAAAGCGATAAGAAGACTCTGAAGTAATGGATTGGTACTGTCGTGTGGATTTTACGAGCCCAGGACAGTTCGTGCTCGTGGTTGCTTTCAACTTTAGAGAGTCTGAAAGCAAATAAGAAGACTCCAGGGGGTTGCTTTTTCGTAGATTTAGTCTCCAAGGCCCAAAGAAGCATAAAAGGATGCAATGAAGAACTATTCTAGCCGGTGTGACTAGAGTATTCCTTTTTCGTAATTAGTCTACCAGGTCCGGAAAAGGGTTAAACTTATACCAGATAGATGCCCTTTCAGGTACTTTAACGAGCATGAAAGGAAGCAAGATTGCTCGGCAATCTTTTCATTCTTTTAGGAGTCAGAAAAGAGCTTAACGGAAACTCCCTAAGTGCCTTTTTCGTAAAGGACTTGTCCGGCCCGAAAAAGGGATAAAATTATACCGAACAAAAGGAATGGCCAGGCAAGGAGGAAGTGTTCAATCAAGGATCAGTAATGATGACCAAGAATGAGGGTAGGGGGGAACACTGGTGGGCCTCCTTGCGGGGTGAATGAAATGGTGGCAAAATAACAAAACATTTGCAGTATGACAGGAGTGAAGGGCTCATGTAACAATGTGGAACAATCCGATGGCAGCCGATGTGGCATGCAAACCGAGGCAGCAAGGTGTCGGGACATAATGTTGAAACTGTACTAGGTGAGAGCGAGAAATGATCTCAAGCATCATCACGAGCTCGGAAAAATGAATCCGACAATATAAAGAGGGTCGAAAATGGATAATGGCCGATGTGGCATGCAAACCGAGGTGACTGGGGGTGTTTTGGAAAAAGACCCGAAAAATATGGGGGTGAGAGCGATAAATGATCTCAAGCATCATCACCAGCTCAGAAAAATGAATCCGATGATATAAAATATGTGAAAAATGGATAACGGCCGATGTGGCACGCAAACCGAGGAGACAAATGGTGTCTGAAAAATGGGCAAAAAATGACAGGGAAAAAATAATGCAACGAGATGACCATCATGACGGTCTCGTCGTGCTGATTCCGGCGGTGGAAACGGTTCGGGAAACGGACTCCGTATGGGGTCAGAATGGCCAAAATAAGAAAAAGTCAACTGACGATAAATAGTGAGTGGGTCCAACATGACATGTGTCATTTGTACTATTTGACTTTGACTTGTGATCAGAGTGGCCCAGAGCTGAGGTGGCATTTCTGGACGATCTGACCGGCCGATTTCAGATCCGGGAGATACAGGTATTCCTTCAAACTCATACCTGCATGTTTTTTAGGGTCGGAGTTTGGGTAGTGGGTCCCAGGGTTATGTGTACGGTCCACATGGGGTGGACCGCGGGTTAGGGGGACGAAACTGCAATTGGAGGCCGCGAGTTTCGGGGTGAACCACGCGGTTGGGGACCGCGGGTTTCTCGGCTGGATACGCGGTCTAGTACCGCGTGTTCCAAGGAGGAACACGCGGTTCCAAACCACGGGATTAGGTCAAACAGTCGCGGTTAAGGACCGCGAGTGTAGGCCTAACAGCCGCGGCCGGAAACCGCGGTAGGAAGCCCTAAAGCCGCGGTTTTGGGCCGAGCTATGGGGGTCTTCCGGGGGGAGGGGAAGGACTTATTGAGTTGACATGAGTCTGATGAGTCTACTTTTGTGTGATTGACAGGATGCCGCAGGTGCTCTGGAGAGAGCGGGAGATCCCCGATGAGATCATGGCCGTGGTCAGAGGGGAGCGCCATGTGCGGTCTGTGCTGGGAATGTGCGGACTACTGAAGTTCGCACAGATACCTATGATACGGTCAGCAGCGTTGCTGCTGAACCGATTGATCAGCTTCTGGGAGCCGGATATACAGGCTTTCCGAGTACAAGGTGAGAGGGTGGACCTCACCCTGACCGATGTATACTTTCTGACGGGGTTGCCCTGCTTGGGCAGTGTGGCAGATACACAGCCGCGGGTCGCCGCGGACGTAGACATGGAGGACATGCTGGAGAGACACTGTGGTCCAGAGGCTAGAGTGCATAGGAATGCACTCCTGGTGAGGGACCTACAGGAGCCAGCAGTGCAGGCCATGGCGGCTTGCGTAGTTTGGGTATTGGGGTCTCAGTCACCTGAGAAGGTGTCTAGGGGCCAGATGCAGATGATAGAGCGCATACTGGATGGGGTGTACTACGCGTGGGGCCAGATGTACCTGAACTGCGTTCAGCGGCAGCTGATAGTAGCGAAGGAAGCTAGAAAGGGCTTTTGTTATGGTTCCTTCTTGTGTGCCTTCTTTATGGAGAGGGTACCCACACTGCGACCACGGGTGCCGATCAGGGCAGGAGGCTTGAGGGAGCCGCGGATGGTACGATGGGGAGAGATGATGCGTCGCCCTGGTGGCGGCGATGTTGGCAGGTATTTTACACAGGAGTTGTACCTGCAGTGGCTTGAGATACCATTGACACTGGACGACTTCCCATATAGGGACATGGACTACACGGGAGATCCAGAGGCGCCACGGGCGCCAGGACAGGCATGGGGTCCCGACGGTACGTATGGTTTTGCTTGCATGTTATGGATGTCAAGTGTTATATATATTATAGTAGATTGATATACTGTGTCTGACATATGGGTGATGTGCAGATGTGGGTCCGAGGCCGTCGCCGGGACATGTGGCACGGAGGGGGATTGTGGTCGTTCCAGCTCTACCTGGACGAGGAGAGGTCCGTCGCCGCGATGCGGAGGGAACACTGGAGACGGTACGGGCACTACTAGACCGTTTGCTGATAGGGGTGACCGACGAGGGATGGCGGGATGTCGATCCGGATGTGGTGCAGGATTGCATGACGGCACCCCGAGAGTTCAGATCCATAGCGATCCGGGTGGCGATCTTGGTGGACCGGGCACGGGCACAGGAGCCCGTAGGAGATGAGGACTTGCCGGAGGAGGAGAGAGGGGAGGACTCAGAGGCAGCCGATGTAGGCAGTGATGCAGGATACGACTCTCATTAGGGAGTACAGGGGACTCCCCCCGAGTTTTGTAGCTACGGCATGTATTTTGATGAGGCTTTAGGGATGTATAGCCATTTTTTGTATGGCTGAGTACAGGGGTACTCAGGACATGTATAGCACTGAACATGTATTTCTTGATATATATATATATGCACGTGGATGCATCTTTTTGTATGAGGTTGTTTTATTTGTACGCACGTGGATGTGCTTTATGATTTGTGATATGTTTTACATTGCACGTGGATGCAAGTAGTATAGGATGTTGGGCACATGGATTCCCCTTGTGTATGTTATGTGATGTATTGCACGTGGATGCAACATTATGTATGTAGGACTAGGCACGTGGATGCCCGTGTATGTATTTGTTATTGCACATGGATGCAAATGTTTATGGGATGATAGGCACGTGGATGCCCCTTGCAATCTTTTTGGGTTTTTATATATTTTTATGAGATGCTATGCAGGATGGAGATTTTACATGGTGTGATTGATGTGCCAATCTAGGATGTTGTTGGCCATTTGATCTGCGACACTGTTTTGAGCTCTTGGGACATGGGTGAATGTTATGGATTCAAACTGTCGGCTGAGTTGTTTTGTGCCCAGGAATTTTCTAAAGAGGCAGGGATCACGCACCTGGTAGTAGTTGTTGAGCTAGGGGACATGCAGCTGGGAGTCAAGGAACACATGGAGGTGACGTATGCCCATCTGGAGGGTAGCAGTCAGGAGACCGGTCGCAACATCATACTCCGCTTGGTTATTGGTAGCAGCGCCGATACAGATTCCGTCGAGGTGAATCATTTCATGGGAAGGGGAATATAGGACCCACGCTGCAGAAGCCAGGTTGGGAGACCAGCGGCTTGCTCCATCGGCGAAGCCAGTATAGTGAGGTGGAAGATGGTCCATCTGTGGTCATGCAAAAATGAGGAATGTAAGAGTGCGGTAAAAAATGTGAAAAACAAAAAAGAGAGCAAACTGTACAATGCGGACCAATGGGGCCGCGAGTTATTTAGGGATAAAAGCGTTTAAGGTACAACCCATTACGAGGGTTGCGCAAAGGGTGACCTTCGGAGTCAGCTAAAATGTATGCCCCCTTACCGAGACAAGTCTGCACGATGTAAGGGCCTTGCCACATGGATTCGAACTTCCCTTTGTCGGTTTTGTCATGGGCTTGGTCATAGGCGAGGACGAGGTCCCCTTCGTGGAAAGTTCGAGGGTGTACATGTTTGTCGTAACCAGCTTTGGAGCGGTTCTTGGCAGCTTCAATGGTCTGGAGAGTGGCACGACGGTCTTCATCGGCTTGTTCGAGGGATAGCAGACGTTGCTCGAGTGGGGAGGTAAAGATATCACTGAACTCTTGGAAGAGTTGTTTGTAGTCCTCAATCTCCTGCTCGCTGCAGGAGGCTCCTAAAGTGATGAGTTCAGGGGTCTCAATCTTAGCTTTAAGAGCTGGGAACGTTGAGGGATGGATAGAACGCTGTTTCTGACGGACGGGGGGTACATCAGGCCATGTGTCAATGTGGTGTTCTATAATGGCGGGGTCAAGACCATGCATTTCGGTATAGGACCAGGCAAAGACATCACGGAATTCTCTGAAGAGGTTAGTGTATTCCTCAATCTCTTGCTTCTTGCAGAAGGCTCCTAAAGTGATGAGTTCAGGGGCACTCCCAGGGGCAGCGATATCAATTTGGATGACAGGTGAGATGTTAGCCATGTTACCTTCCTCGAAGGCATCAGGAGCAGGAATAGGGTCCTTGAAGCAGTCGACCTTGGTGGGAAGGAAATCTTTGGATTCAACCGCAAATTGGGTAGCGGTGCTAGAGGAAGATGCTTCTGGGAGGCAATACGAACGATGGTGCATATCATCCCAGGGATACTCCGGGGCAGTGAGTGCCTCAAGAATCTCCTCATCGGTATGGAAAGTTTGGGCCGTCAAGTCGGTTGACGTGGGAATGGAAGTGGAAGAGATCATGTAAATGGTGTTGACCTCCCCGGATGGGGGTGAGATCGGAGGGTGAATTTCCTCAATAGTGGTTGGTGCCGTCTCAAGGTCCAGATTGTTCATCTCATAAAGAGTTGCTCTGTAATCTGGGAGATCGGGACAATGATGGGAGTAGTGCCCGTAAACACCGCATATAGCACAAGGGTGGTTGGTACGCAGGGATTTATCTTTAGGCTTGGGGGTGGGGTTTAGTTCAACAATCAGGATGTTGGGGTCGTCGTCGAGCATCTGCATGTGCTTCTGTAATGCTGGTAACTGTGGACACTGATGAGTCGCATGGCCTAACTCGTCACACAATGAGCATTTGGGAGGAGCGCGAAATACTGGGGGGTTTTTTACTGTCTTGGGAGGTGGTACAGCAGTGTAAGGTTGGGGACCTCTGCCCCCAGTGGGTTTGGGAGTAGGGGGAGGAGTTGTGGAGGATGAAGGGGTAGAGACACCGGGGGGTGGCTGAGTGGTAGTAGCCATGGGTTGCACCGGTTGGAGGACGACGTCAGGTGTCGGCGGGCGAACGGGAGGTGAAAGATACCATACGGGTAATCCCAAGGTTAACCCAGGGAGGCTAAGGGTAGCCATAACCAGGGCGCTTACTACTCCCGAAGGAGGGACTAGGAAGGGGATAGTATGGATAGGTGTAACACCAATGTGGCTAGGTACCAGTGGTGGTTTAGGCAACAAGGGTGGCTGATTGGTAGTTGGTTGGTTATCGTGGGAGAGGGTACATAGGTCAGACACTTCGGGCGTAGATGACGGGGGAGGGATGGATTGGAAAGTGGACGTCATCGGCGGGTCTGAGTAAACTCCAAGTCCCAAAGAGGAAACAAATGAGGTAGCAGCACTACTGACCGGTTGTTCCACCATGGGGAGAACATTTTCGGGTGCAGCGGGAGCATTTGGATCATAGTAAGTAAGTTGGTCGATCTTAACCACGCGTCCATCATGGGGGAACATCATGGTACGAAAGACAGAGGAAGCGACCGCCCGCATAGCATACATGTAGCTGCGACCGAGTAAGAGGTTGTAATCAAGCTGGGCGTTGATGACCTCGATATCGATGAGGATGGTTTTACCACCTAACTGGACAGGGACGTTGGCTAGGAGACCTTGGGGCTGAGCCGAACGGCCGTCGTAGGCGCGTAACGCAGTGGTGGACTGCTGGAGGGTAGGGGATCCCAACTTCTGCCATACGAATGTAGACATAACACATGTGGAGGCACCCTCATCGATGATGCATCGATGGATGACAAGATTCCGAACGGAAACAGAAACTTGGAACGCTAAGGTGGAAGGCAGGCGTGGTTCGGACTGGTCCAAATCAAATGCCATTAAATTCGAATCATTTGGGTCAATAGCCCCAATGGCTGAGAGTAAAGTCTTGCACTGGGAAGTGCAGTTCTTCAAGACTTCTAACGCAGACATGGCTGCGGGAGATTGGGCTAGGTTGTCTACAATGTTGTAGTTTGACGCAGCGCACGCATTGGGATTGTTGTTGATACGGCGAAGTGGGAAACGAGCTGCTTTGGAAGCGCCATCTACCGGAGGGGGAGGGATACGTAACGCTTGATCAGTGCGATGAGCGTTGGGGTTTTTATCAACGGGATGTGCTTCAGAGGTGGAGCCATATTGGTTCCGACGGGTCTGGAGGTTGACATCAGCGGAAGACATCATCAATAAGTGGTGGGTACCTAATTCAAACATGGGTTGATCAGGAGCGGCGTATGTGATCTGTTGTTGTTGGGGTTGCACGTTGGCTTGAGGGGGGGCCAACGGCTGAGTGTTCACCACGCCTTGGGTTGGTAAGGGGTTTTGCAACACCATAGGTGGCTGCTGAGGTTGTGGGGGGTTGGGCTGCGCTTGAGGAGCTGCCTGCCCTTGGCGATGGGCATCATCAACCCAAAGTTGCCGAGCTCGCTCCAAATGTGGGCAAGTATGTGTGTAGTGGCCATAGACCCCGCAGATAGAACAAGGATGGTTCGTTCTCAAATTAGGGTTTTTAGCCTGCTTGGGCGGGCGATCAGGGTTTTGGTTAGCGGGGGCCGCGTTGTTGTTGTCTGGGGGATTAGCCGGTTGACCACCTTGGTCTGTAGGTTGGTTGTTACCACGATTACGGCCCTTGCCGCGATTTTTTTGGCCCTGGTTGCGTTGGTTATTTTGGTTTTGCTGCGGGTTGTTTTGGGCGTAAACTTGCCCTTGAGCAGCAGGTGGGTTTTGAGGTTGTGCAGGTGCGGGAGCAGGCTGCGGTGGATGGTATGTAGGTGGAGGCTGCACAGGTGCAGCACCTTGAGGAGGTTGCTGATATGTCTGCGGAGCAGGTTGTGGGTTGGCCGCAGGGGCTGCCTGTGGCGGGTAATAAGCTGGTTGGGCTTGGGAAGGCGCAGGAGCTGGTGTAGCCTGCTGGTGGTAATAAGTGGGTTGGGCCTGAGAAGGCGCAGGAGCTGGTGCATCCTGCTGGTGGTAATAGGATTGAGGTGCGACCGGGGGGGTTATAAGCAGGGGGCGCATGCCCGAAGCACTGAGGTGGACAGCTGGGTCCATGGGAATGATGGTGATGTGTCATAGGAGCATATGAGTTGGTGGCCCCAGACTGTGAGGTGGCCCGCGAAAGGTCGGGGCCCGGGGTAGGTCGTGGTATGGAAAAGGGTTGGGGATGCGAGGAAACACGACCAATGATGCCGTCTGCAGCGTGGGATGCCCCCGGTGCATCGTGATGGGAGGACTCACCGCGAGGGGCGTCAGGTATAATGGTATAGAGGTAACCCGACTGGGCGTAAATGAGGTCGAACTGTTGTGCCTTAAGGATGGCCTCTTCTTCAGACTGGGGTCTTTCTGATGCCACATCCTTAGCAATAACAGGGAGAAGGGATTTGAGGAACCAATCTAGGAAGATACGGTCGTCTAGTTTGATCTTGCATAAGCTACGGCGTCTACGCCACTCATGAATGTGGTCCGTGATATGGGTAGCCGTGTTTTGTCTGCAGGATAGGAGGATCTCGACGCCTGCGTCATAGCGGACAGGCAACTAGAAGAACTGTAGGAAGGTCGAGGCAAGGGAAGCAAAGGTGGCATGGGTCCCATGAGGTTGCTCGATATACCACTTGGCTGCAGAGCCAGTGAAGGTGCGCTGTAAGAGACGGAGGCGAACAGAGTCGTCCACTATGGAGTTAGAGGAACACCATAGGTGGAAAGACATGATATGGTTTTGTGGGTCCTCACCCGCCTTGCCCTCGAATTTAGGAATGTCAGAGGGGAGCTTGGTAGGCATGTGAGGCCATGTAGGGTCGTGTCGGATAGGGTTGTTGGTCAGTCTGGCTAGGTCAGGTAGGTTGAGGCTAGCCATGAAAGGCAGACTGGAAGAAGGATTTGACACAGGAGTGGGTTGGACCAAGTTGGGGCCCATGCCCCCAAGTAGAGGGGCAGGGTTGGGAATGTTGCCCCCAAGTGGGGGAACTAAAGTGGAATAGGATGGGCCCGCACCACCATGGGTAGTGTGAGTCACTGGTGGAGTGGTGGTATGGATGCCAGCTACGTGAATAGGAATGGTGACCGGGATGGTGGATGTGGCCCCCATCGAGGGCATTCCTAGAGCAGGTGTGGTAACTGGTGTAGTGGTGGATGTGCCACCAATGGTCCCTACAACGAAAGGAGTGGAAGTCGCGTCAGCCATGGGGCTAGTAGGGGCAGTGTAAATGGGGTTCTCAGACTCTTCTTCAGAATCGGAGGTAAAGTAAGGGGCGTCAATATCTGGTGACGGAGTCCTATGCTGTTGACGAGTGGAGTCAAGTGACAAGGCTCTAGATCTGTGATAAGTGGTATCAACAGATGATGATCTGTGGCGATGACGTGCGGTGTCAAGTGAACCATGCTGTGGGGGCTCGCCCCTGAGGCGCCGAGAATGTCTCGGGGACTCAATGGTGACAGATGGTGTCGACACTCTGTGGGTTGAGGTGAGTAAAGAACAGCTCAAAAACCCTAATGCAACCGAGTGTGCAGAAGGAGAGCTCAAAAACAAGGCACTCATGCCAACAACCAACTCAAAACACTCACTGTAACAGCTGTGCTACAATAGGTGGAGTACCAACAAAAATGGTCAGAATACCAACAAGCAGCAGGTTTCCTAAAAATGAAAAATGGTGGACTCACTAGACCAAAGGGAGGTAAAGGAGCATGCAAACAGCTAACTAAAAGTATTCTGACTCAACTAAACATATCCTCTGCAAGGTGATGAAATCCAAGTCAGACAATATGAGTAGGAAAGCCAAGTGGCTATGATATCCCCCTACCGGGAGGGACACCGGGTAGTCAATCCTAGAAGAATGGCAACTAAGATACCCCGTTCATGACACGTCCAGAAAGGTGAATCTGCCGTTTAGTCCATTTACCGCAATACCCCTATACAGGGATATCCCACGAACCGCGAAAGGTAGCCCTTCGGTTACTGAATGGAGTGCGGTATTCCACTCAGGCCTCCGGAACCAGTCTCCCGACTTCAACCCTCCTAAGGGAGAGGCCCTCTGATAAAATGGTCGTGACCGTGCCAAAAATTACTAGGGGATTTTGGTTCCCTATTTGGACAACAACTATGTCTCAAGTGTAAGTAACCGAGGGGTGTTATTGGAAGCCTATCCCCCCGATCCTACCTAACTACAAAGATTCTTTTGTGTTCCCCAAGTGGGGTTAGAATATTGGTTGAGTTAGGTACTTTTTAAGGCTCACTTGAATTATGTGACAGAGTTTGTGCTCGTGAGGTTATGAACCCAAAATAGAAGTGCCACAAGGGGGGGCAAATTCTAACTATCAATAATGCTGGAATTGAAACTTGCAAAATTTTCTGAATTAAAAATACTAAAATTTTAAAAAGATTCTGTAAAGGGAACAGAAATTATGTTGCAGAAACACTGTAAGGAAGTGGGGCTGCAGGTAGGACAGAGGGTTGTTCAGATGCAGAAAATATTGTAGCAAAAGGGGCTAGGCTCAAATTAGGGAAAATGCAGAAATCAGACCGCGGGTCTGTAGCGAATCAGAACAGGCGGACCACGGGTTTGAGGGAAACAGACACGGTCAGGTCGCGGCTTTCGGGAAAACAGATGCAGTCGGGCCGCAAGAAACAGGGAAAAAGACGCAGTTGGGTCGCGGCAAAAAGGCTAACAGACGCAGTCCGGACGCCGGAAACGGGCTGAAAGCCGCAGTCAGGACGCTGGAAAATCGCCGACAGGCGCAGTCAGATCGCAGCAAACAGGCTGATTAGCCGCGGTCAGATCGCAGGTAACAGACTTGAATCCGCCGGCAGGGCGTCGGAAACCGTCTGAGAGCCGCGGTCTGGTCGCAGGTAAAGGCCTGAAAGACGCGGTCGGGACGCGACTGCAGACGGAAAAGACGCGATGTACGACGGCCGAAATGGACAGCCGAAAGGAAAATTTTTTTAAAACGGAAACCAGAAATTCAAAATCTAGGGGAGTCGCCAAAACTGTAGCTAGGGTTTTACCCCTAGCTTGTGCAAATGAGCATCTACTAAGGAGAATGGACTCCTTAGTAGCAGTTCAGTAAATGTAAATAATTAAGCTAAAACAGAAATGTAAACTAATCTAAAACACATGAATGAAACATAAAGAACAAAATATAAATAATGGTTTTGTATTGATATTACCTCCAATGTGGAGGTTGAATGAAGCTCTTGCAATGTCCAAGAGGGTTGCTCCCAGCTCCAATGTGCTCCTTCTCTTTCTCCAATGGTGGGAATGGGCCAAAAGGGGCTCTCAAGGTGAAAGTGGCTCAATGGTGAGCTAGGGTTTCGAGAGAGATTTTGGCAGAGTAAGGGTATACTTGATTGTGGATGTGAAATAAGGGATCTCCATCACCTATTTATAGTTTTTTGGTGGTGGAGTGCTGACCCATGGTTTTGGGAACCACATGGTTTAGGGCAGCTGTATAGGGTTTTTTCCTCCTTTTCCTCATTATTTTATATTTTTTATTCCCTTTTTAGGGGATTTTTGCTATTTTAGAGGAATTTTGGATATTTTTTGGAGGAAAAGGGGGTTTTTTTAGCCTTTTTGAGGCTATTTTGATGGTTTTGTGGCCTTTTGGAGGCATTTTAGGCCTTTTGGAGGCTTTTTAGTGGGATTTTTAGGGTTTTTAAGGGAAATATGGTAGGAAAATGGACAAATGAGCCATATAATGTGGTAGATGAGGTAGTGAACACTTTTTGGGTGTTAACACTAGTTGTTGACTTTGTATAAACTTGGAACATTTATATGCAATCTCAGATATCACCAAGTTGTACTAGAAATTGGTTCATTATGTCTCATAATCTAGAATGCATACAAACAATGAAATTATAATCCTAACAACATTATGAAGAACAAGAAGTAAAGGAAGAAAAACAAAAAGAATCAAATATGGTAGTGCCAATTTGACTCAGATGCCCATGACACACCAAGAGAATGGTTAGAATATTAAACCTTTAAATCCCTAGAAAGAAGAAGATGTGCATTTTATAATATCATTGATGGTGGAAGAAAAGTTACATAATATCTTCCTATTCTGGTGAATATCATGATCTATAAAAACCCTTTTTTTGGTTGTTTGATCAACTTTGACAATTTCATTGTCGCAAAATTATCTTCCTTCACAATAAATTTTAGGATCTTGTATAACCAGAAATGAAAATGGAAAAGAAAAACATTGGAATTATTATAACCATTTGTGCTTATATAATTTGTCCAGTTTATTAAAACAACTGTCCTTTTAAAAACATAATTTCATGAATTTTGTTAAAACGTATAGAAGGTATATACAGCCTTCTCATCCTTTCACAACAAATTCATTACAAATTATTTTTTTGAAGTATAAATTATACTTTTTTTTATAAGCTAGTTTCAGGTCCTTATATTATCATTTCCAAAATGTACAGAGTTTCAGAGTGTATAGGCCCTCTCAAAGAAGAAAAAACAGACCTCAAAAATAACAAGTAAGTTCTATAGGCCTTCTCATAACAGAGAAAACAGACCTCAGAAGTAGGGATGGCATCTAAAAACTGGTAAGTCAAGTAGCAGTAGCTATGTCTATCAATACTGTAAAACTTATATGACAAAAACAATAGTAAAAGCATGCAGAGATAAAACTAAGAGCCCAGAAGTCCGTCAAGACTTAGCTACTGGTGTGGTCCGGCTGCACCGGTTGAGTAGTGGGATCCTTGGCGAGAGTGATCCCCAAACGACGGGCGAATTGCTACTGGTTGTACAGGAGCTGCTTCATCATGTCTTGCAGCTCATCAAGCTGAAGGAGAATTTCTACCTGAGCTTCGTTCCTGTCAGTGAGGGCCTTGCCTAAGACCTGTTTATGATTCCAGTGCAGGTCCAGGGTTTTTTAATAGAGGGTGGCTCTGCCTCTAGTATTTCCTGGATCTGGGATAAGAGCTTCGAATTCTTCTCTTATTTCCTCATCTGTCATGTAGTCGCACGCAACCCTGGTATCATCTTCGGCTTCTGTAATTTCGGCTTCTGTAATTTCAGCTTGGGCTTGAATCGGAATTTGCGAATGAAACTTATAGGCTTTGTCCACCACCCCCCGCATGAGTCTCATGGGCGGTGAGGTAGAAGACCCACTGGGTTCGGTGCACTGGTTCGGCTTTGCAGAAGCCGGTATGGGGTCCTTAGTGCGAACTTTTTTGGGCGGCATGTTTGCGAACAAGGAGAGCAGCATGGGAAGCGATTTATGCTCAAGTCAGGGAGCTTGGGGGTGGTCAGAACAAAGGTAGGAGGCCAGGGATACCACACAAAAGGAGCCGGGAGAGGTCGAGCGTCAGGGGGATAAGAACTAAAAGACTGTGAATTGAGAGTCCAGGCAACAGCAAAAGAGAAAGAACCAGAGTGGGAGCTTCTGTGGGTGCAAACTAGTTCCCCAAAAATAAAGGTCGAATCCTTTCGCAGCAGAGCAAATTTCCGAGCATCAATGGAAGAGAGGAGCATCGGGGCTGAGAAGTTATCAAGCTGAGGTCCATTACTGGTCATAATAGCCATAAGACGACTAATATCATTCCTTTGCATGGGAGTAATGAGGGATAATACTCCCAGCAGCTGAACAACAATAGACAGGACCTTGTGCACGCAGGAGTAGTCAAGTGACAGGAGCGAAGCAAGGTTTCAAGCTGAGGAGCCACCGGTGTAATTAAACAAGTGCATGGGAGGATACTTGGGTGGTAGAGGGCGTCCCGGGGATGATGCCAGCAACCCGGTGGGTGAGCTCATTTGCTACGTCGTGTCTAGCCGTGGTGTGCACGTGGCCGGGGGAGGAGCAATGGAGCGCTCTTGTCATGCAGCTGGCAGGAGGGTGGCAGGACATATGACAGGGATGGCAGGCAAGACAGGGGAAGTGTCAGTGCCATGATGCACCCGCAGTGGGGAAGTATAAATTATACTTTTAAAACATTCAACAACTAGAGTTAGTTGAAAATTTGAATGAAAATGATTGGTTTAATTGCTGTGAACTAAGTACATAGCTAACAGTTGCATTACTAATATCACATATGTTCTACTCACCAATATTTAACTAAGGTATTTTATCTTAGTTATCTGCTACAATAGTTACAAATCTCATAAATAAAAATTTTATGTGATCCATCCCTATCCTTTATCCTATGTGCCTTCTTTGTGCTTCCTCGATTTTTTTTAAAACTCCAACATAATGATTCGTAGTCACCAAGATTTCATCTTTAGCTTTTTTTAGGAAGAAATGCATTGTGCCTTGTATGCTCTTTTTTCCTTCTATAGAAGGATGCACTATCCTTTAAAATTAGACACTGGTTGTGCAAGTGGATATTGATGCCATTGAAACTTATCAATGCACCCGCAACATTCCAGACACGAATGAATAAAACACTTAAACTGTGTACTTGGGAACCTTCTTGGTTGTGCATATTGATGGAATTTTGCATATGTAAGTTTATCTAGCATTGCTCCAACATTACTTTACCTTTGGATTCTCTAAGATAAATGGTAACCAATATAGCGATAGCATTCCTTTAAAATATAGGTACCATTCTAGTTAGAGACTTTATGATGTAATTGTCAAGTATCCTACCTAATACAAGAAGATGGACACAATTTTATTAGTTTTCAAGAATGGTGATACTATCTATTAGTAGGGAGATAGTATCTATATTGACCAGAAACCATTATAGACATTTAAATATGCAGTCTAACTTGTTGAAATGTTAATTCTTGAAATTAGTTACATACATAGAATAATTAAACTTAGTGAATCCATACAAGAAGGGCAGGTTAGCACCGTTTCAATTGAAGGAGGTATGACATGCTACAAGCATAAACATAAACCTATGAGATTACTTGGTGTCTAAGAGCTCTCTTTCACCCGTTCTTTGTAAATAAGTTGACCCAAAACAACACATAATACAATAAAATACAATTAGAAAATAAATATAAATTCTTAACAAAAATACCAAGTCAAAACATTTGACTGACATACAGGTAGAAATTCTAACTTGTGAGAAGAAACAACAACAAGAAGATAACCGTATCCACAATTTACAAGTACAATACCTCAAGAAGAAGTTAAACCCATATCTACAAAGAAGAAGTTAAACCCATATCTCAAATTTAGGAGTACAATACCTTTTCCCGCCTCAGTTTGACCCAGTCATTAGTGTGGGACCCTATTTCCAAGCATAAATATTTTTAACAAAAACACTATAAATGATGAATCATAATTTAAAAATAGAGAATTGTATGCCATGTATTCCAAATGCACTATACGGCCATATATAGGGTTCGAACGTTGTTAGAGAAGTTGACTGCACTTCACCTCAAAATCAACATGTTGAACTTCCCTTTGTTTATTTCTGTAGTTTTCTTGGAGTTTCAGTTCAAGGTTGTAGCACTTCCTAACTTATTTTAGTGGCATTCTTTTTCAACTTGGTAAGACAAAACCTCCATAGGAAGGATCAAAGAAGTTGTGTATTATTCCATTATTTTCAACTGAAAATCCATGTCTTAGAAAATGCTATAGGAAATCCACAAATCCTTTGTAGATAAAATGCAATAATTTTTTTTAATGTTACAATGCACTGTTAAACTATAAGCCTTTCATATATTTTAAAAAACTCACCATGTAGGCCTTTGTCCATGCCAGTAAAATGCTATATATGGGTGTTCTAGGGTTTCATGTTCATTTATTATAATTTAGGAATTTTTTTTGCACTGGACAAAATGTTAGTAATGTAAATAAAATAAATGGAAAATTTTACCCAATAACAAAAACAAAATAACAATTTGGAAAATGTGAAAAATATAAAATAAAATAAAATAAAATGGAAAAATTGCTTAAAGAAAATATTAAAAACCAAATTAGCACAAATCCATTTCCATTTAAACCCAAAACTTTTAATTACAGAGAGACTTACACAACATCAAGACTTTGAAGCTCTATCTGTATTGATCACACATGGCTGCATGGCATGCACACTGATGAAAAAAAACCTCAATGTCTAACACAATGGGCTCTAATTGTCTATGTCTCATTTTATCTGGTCTGCTTGGTGCTTGGCACTACTGACACAGTGAAACTATTATTTCTCATCGAGTCCAGCAACATGCTTCAGTTCTATATCCTCTTTAAGAGGTAAAACATGAAATCCAATAACATCTTGGATTTGAGGAGTAACAACATTTGAGTCACCTCCAATTCCAAGCTCCATGCCAAAGCACTTTGCTCTACATCAATTTTATAATATTTATAAATCCATTATTCCTAGTTAAGACCCAACATTTTACTAAAATCCCGTGTCAGACTTAGGATTTAAACAGGTGATCACCGTGTCAATTGAAGGAGGTGTTATCACCAGAAATAACCTTCCGGAAACATATTCAAAACACTGATGAAATATTTGTTGCAGGAAGTTTTCTACTTCCGGCATCGCCTTACATACAAGATTGATTTTGTTTGGTCTTCAGGCATGCTCAAGTTATTATTGTTTTTTATTTTAAAAACCTACTTCCAGAATGCGGCCATTTAGCCTATTTAGAAGTGGTTTTCGAAATTTTCAAATTCGAGTCTGTTCATAACGAAATTTTCAAGAAAATAATTGTGACCGGTTTTCAAATGCTCAGTGATCACCCAATCGACTTCAGATCACAGATTTGAAGGAATTCGACTTCAACTGCCCCAGATTTCCAGCAAGAGATAATTTCTTGTTCCTATATTTAGTTTGTTGTTAAAATTTTGTTCCAAAAAAAACTTGTATCAACTTCTATTTTGTAATCTCTATTAATTTCCTGATTTGAAATGTAAAGAGGGCGGTTCTAAGGCCCGAGAGAGAGTTCCAGGGGCAGAAAGACCTGCATGCATTATTGTAAGCCATCTAGGTTGTTGTCACTATAATGTTTTGTAATCAAAGATTCCTGAGAGCTTAATACCAAAGTGTGAGTCTCTTGTTCTTCATTGTCTTATTATCTTACTTTGAATGAATGTTAATTATTGAGCATCAATGATTTCTCACAGGTTATGGATTCTTGAGTAGCAAAGTATATGCTGCAATTGTCCATTAATCAATGTGTTTCTTTCAAGTATATTTCCATTCATTCTCGAAAAGTATTTATGTTTATTGAATGTTCCATCTCATGAATATTCAGGTTTGATCTATTAGTGATACTTATTTGTTCATGTTTGTTTTCTTTTCTTCCATCTTCATCATGCCTCTGTATGATGTCTAGTTTGATTGCCTTTGATTCATATATTATTAGTATAAAGACTCCATGCCCAATTATCTCTGCCTCTTCTCTTTTCTCATCCATCCAGTCTACTTGATCCGCCATCACAACCCAACAACAAACCTTCTTTAAGATGTGCTAAATGTTGTTCTTCTATAGTCAAAGAGCAAACTTTAGAACTAACAGGAGGTCTGGCTAGCTACGTGCATAAATGTAAATCTGTGTGATTACCTTGGTGTCTACAAAAATGCAAATGGATTGAAAACTAAGAATGAGATGTCAAATTAGTTTTAAGATGTAAAATTGGTTTTAAATATTTGTGGACAACTAACTAGAAATCTTAGACAATATCAAATCACTAAAATATTTACATGAAATTGGTAAGCATTATAATGTATTGTATTTTTATTTTAAAATTTTAAACAATTAGATCAATGATAAAAAAAACGTCTAATCAATGATTATTTCCAAATGGAAATTAAAAAAAAATTAATAAAAAGAAATAGATAATCATATTATTGTTGTTTACCTTAGTATATATATAATGTTTTTCACTTTAATGATGTCCAAACTAATATGAAAAAGTAGAATATATAATCTATGTCGTAGGCAAGTACTAATAATATGTTTGATATAGGTCGATGGACATTATTATTTAAAGTAGGGAAAAGAATAATAATGCCATCAATCGGTGTATATCAAATATATTATTAATTAATATGTTGTGCTAGTTGGCATCCGCCTTTGGAACAATACAACTATTATTTAAAAATTTTAATATAATTACAAATATTAAATGAATTATATTAATTATATAATAATATTGAAATACAAAAATTAATAAACAAAAGAATTATGGAAAATATATTACTTATTTATTAATATATAAAATTAACAATATTTAAAATTATGTTAATTGTGCAATATGTGTGTGTGTGAGAGAGAGAAATAATGTTTCTACAAGAAAAATCATATACAAGGAGTGCTTTAACAATACACACACTCATCGTCTATTCTATGCCCCATTGGCATTAACAATCTTAAAATTAATGTGAACCATAATGCTATATTATTAATCAATATTAATGTTTGTTGAATAATATAATAATATTAAGTTTAAGGTGAAATGTTAAGGTTGTAACATAATAATGTTAAGGTTAATGTTAATATGTTAATAATAAAGTTATAGTTAAGCTTAAGGTAAATGATAGTATAATAATGTTAAGGTTAAAGTTACTTTTAATATTAGGGTTTTAATATAGTAATAATAAATTAATGTAGAGGTTTTTTTAAGAATATATTAATGTTAAGGCTTTTTAGATAATATAATAATATTTGCGTTATTAATTAATAGTGAAAACATTAATATTAGATAATATTGTTATCTCATTATTAAAAATGTTTAATAATGATAATATTATAAATTTTAATATGAATATTAAGAAATATTATTAATATTAATATTAATGTTGTTAATATTGATAATGTGAATATTATTCTTAATATTCATATTAAAATTCTTATTACTAACCATATAATGTTGTTGTTAACCATTTAATGTTAATATATTTGTTGTTGTTGTTTTTGTTATTATTATTATTAATAGTAATAGTAATGTTAATCGTAATATTAATGTAAATAACAATAATCTTTAATATAAATAGTAATAAAACTTAACATTACAATTATATACATCAAACAATATTCTTTATAATAAATTAGTAATATTAATTTTTAGTAAATATGTTACAACTAATATTAAAATTCAAATTAGTTGACTTCTATAAAATAGTGACATTCATGATTATATAAAATAGTGACATTAACATTAAATTTATAACATTATGTTATGTTTGAGGTTGATATTAATTTTGATTTAAGGTAATGTTGTATTATGTTATGGTTTAATTATGGTATATGTCACATTGATATAATCGTAAATGATTATGTTGCATTGGAATGTCAGCCATGATTGGTTATGTTGGATTGCAATGATTGTTATATGTTATGTCAAATTGCGACGTTCACATTGATGTTTACGAAATATTAATTTAATATTAATATTGTTGGAAATACTGAGAGGGAGGGAGGTTGAATCGCTACTTAACATTTTTTACAATTTCAACCATGGATTAAAACATATAAAAATTAACCATTCATCATCACATAAATCATACACAGTACAGAAGATATTTTTCTTGGAAACCCAAATGGGAAAAAAAACCGGAATTCTTTTCTTATATTTAAAGATTACATTCAATGTGTTTACGAGCACCAACTGGAAGGAAGCTCCAACTCCCCAATTTTTCTAGCACCAACAAGATGGAGGTTCCAAACCCCTGGTTTATCAGCTCCAACTGAAAGGAGGCTACAACCCTTGAGATCACAAGCTCCAACCTATCATTTCCCTGTCCCGCTGCCCTCATATGAATAAGAGAATCAATCTATCACTTTCATCGTCTCTGTCTCTGTCTTTGTCTTTGGTTTTGTCCCTGTCACTATCACAATCATTGTATCACTTCCTCTGACAACCTGTCCCTATTCCTATATCACAATCCCTATATTTATCACTGTATCATGTTGTGCATGCCTCAAGTCCAATTTTCAATATTGCCCAGAAACAAACATCCAAATATTTCATTTCCATATTCAATCTTTTACGTCAAATCAAGTCATAGATCTTACAATAATACCATGATTTATTCAAAGATAATCATCAATATCTATGCCAAGATAACATCAAGATATATTCCAAGATAACACCAAGATCTATGCCAATATAACCATCATCATAACCTATATAACATATTTAATGGCTTCACATACCATACCAAGATCAAAGATGAACTCTATCCATGAGAGGCATGTGCCATCACAAGAGAAACCAACAAGCATGAACCATACCTTTGACAATATCAAAAGGTTAATAAACAATAGACAAACCAAAAGAAACTCTAGATCATGTCATTACACAACCCTCACAACAAGATTTCCAATGAGCTAAGAATTTTGTAATTCCGATACCATATCCGAAAGTTATGTTAGTTTTCATAATTCCTCAATCTTCAAAGATGCCCAAAAATTTCTCCTCCACAAAGTTTCGCACTTTTCTCTAAGAGGTGCGCAATACAAAAGAGATACTTGATGGATAATCAGATGAAATGTTTGATCTTCTATTTATACATTTCATCGTACCTTGTAGATTCTTTTAGGGTCTCCTTAAATTCATCCTTAATCTGTGGATCTCCATATTTTAAAGGGGTCTCAATGGTTAGTGCCCCACTTCAAGGATGCATCATGACACTTTGTGCCAAAAATTCAAGATTACTCTATATATTCTCAAAGGGGCCTTAGGGATTGTCCACATCATCATACTTGATGGACACATTATTATTTCATGTGGGGATCCTTGCCACTTCACGTGGTCCAATGGGACAAAGTACCACAACGTTTGAGGTCATGTGGACCAAACATCATTAGGGGTTACTTAAGGCTTCACACCAACTTGCTTTAGACCAACTTTGGGGACTCTATAGGGCCTTCTCTGCCATGGGTCATGTAACCCCAAAATCTTGGTAAAGTGGACCAAATTACACCATTGTTTAGGGATTTCTTCTCCTTTTATTTCAAAAATTCTTAGAGGAAACCTTAGGGACTTTTTTCCTTCACTGTTGATCCATATGTGCACATCATAAAGAGTCTTCCCGTGAGGGCCATGCGTAACTGCTACGCCATAAGGATACCACTTTAAAGGAAATATACATACAAAGTTTGACATCAATGACAACTTTATTCAACAATCTCCCCCTTTGTCATTGATGGAAACCATTATACTCCCCATGTGACCATGCTCCCCCTTTTTTCATGCTTCTAATATTTCTCTTCCCTTTTGACATCAATGGAAAAGAGTAACCCCCCCTTACAATATCTCTCCCCTTTGATAATGCTTGTTCAATTTGGAGCAGAAATTACTCCCAATCCTTGTCGAAGATACTCAATTGTTTCTCTTGGGAGAGGCTTTGTAAATATATCTACAATCTGTTCCTTTGTATTGATATATTCCATCTTAATGTTCTTTTTTGCAACATGTTCTCGTAGAAAGTGGTACTTGATAGGAATGTGTGTTGTCATGCAATGCGTAATTGGATTCTTTGAAATACTTATAGCACTTGTGTTGTCACATAGGACCAGAATAAGATCATCATATGTCACTTGAATGTATTGTAGAGTTTGCTTCATCCAGAGAATCTAAGAACAACATGATGCAACTGCAATATATTCCACTTTTTCTGTGGATAAAGATACTAAAGATTGCTTCTTACTTAACCAAGACACTAAACAATCACCTAGGAATAAAGTTGCTCCATTTGTGTTTCTTCTATCATCAATGCTTCATATCCAGTCAACATCTGTGTAGGAAACCAATGTCAACTTGTTTCCTTTTGGATACCATAGTCCAAAGTCTTTTATCCTTGAAGATATATAAAGATCCTTTTCACTAATAAAATATGTGTTTCCTTTGGAGTTACCTGAAATCATGCAACTTGTCCAACTACTTGCATAACATCTAGTCTTGAAGCTATCACATAGAGAACATTACCAATCATCAATTTGTAACACCTTTGATCCACTTCCTTGGATTCATAATCTTTGCTTAATGTGCATCCAATAACCATAGGAGCACTTACAGGTTTGCAGTATTCCATTCTAAATTTCTTCAACATTTCCTTGATGTACTTGGTTTGAGAAATGAAAATGCCATCGTCTAGCTGAGATATTTGGAGTCCTAAGAAGAATGTTAACTCTCCAAGCAAGGACATTTCAAATTCACTTTGCATATCCTTGGAAAAATTTTGATTCATCCTATCATCATCACTTCCAAAGATGATGTCATCAACATACACTTCAATAATGATCATATTGTCTTGATCCATCTTTTTGTAGAGATTTCTATCTGTATTTCCCCTCTTGAATTCCTATTGTTGTAAGTATCGGTCCAATATTGAGTACCAATATCGAGTAGCTTTCTTGAGTCCAAACAGAGCTTTCTTTAACTTGCATACATAGTCTTCATTTTCTAATGGTAGGAACCCCTCTGGTTGTTCGAAGTAGAATTATTCTTCTAACACTCCATTTAGAAAAGATGATTTTATATCAATCTGATATACTTTAATTCTTTTACAACATGCATAAGCTAAGATCATTCTGATTGCTTTCATTCTAGCCACAAGAGCAAATGTTTCATCAAAATCTATTCTTTCAACTTGGGCATATCCTTTTCATAGTAGTCTTGCTTTGTTTTTGGTTACCTGTCCATCTTCATTGAGCTTGTTTTTTAGAACCCATTTTGTGCTAATTACAAAGTGTCTTCCCATGAGGGCCATGGGTAACTGCTATGCATAAGAGGACCACTTTGGAGGACATAGACATACTGAGTTTGACATCAATGACAACTTTATTCAACAAATATGTTATATGTTATCATCAAATTGCGACATTCACATTAATGTTTACGAAACATTAATTTAAAATTAATGTTAAATTAATAGTGTTGCATTATGTTTGAGGTTGATATTAACTTTGGTTTAAGGTAATGTTATTTTATGTTATGGTTTAATTATGATATATGTTATATTGCTACAATCGTAAATGATTATGTTGCATTGGAATATCAACCATGAGTGCTCATGTTGGGTTGCAATGATCATTATATGTTATGTGAGATTGCAACGTTCACATTGATGCTTAAGAAATATTAATTTTAACATTAACGTTAAATTAATAGGGTTACATTATGTTTGAGGTTGACATTAACTTTGGTTTAAGGTAATGCTATATTATGATATGGTTTAATTATGATATTTATGATTGCTACAATCATAAATGATTATGTGGCATTGAAATGTCAACCATGATTGGGCATGTTGGATTGCAATGATCGTTACATGTTATGTCAGATTGCGGCGCTCACATACATGATTAAGAAATATTAATGTTAACATTAAATTTAAATTAATAGGGTTACGTTATATTTGAGGTTGACATTAACTTTGGTTTAAGATGATGCAATATTATGTTATGGTTTAATTATGGTATGTGTCAGATTGCTACAATCATAAATGATTATGTTGCATTGAATGGTCAACCATGATTGGTCATGTTGGAATGCAATGATCGTTATATGTTATGTTATATTGCGATGTTCACATTGATGTTTATGAAACATTAATTTAATATTAATTTTAACATTAATGTTAAATTAATAGGGTTATGATATGTTTGAGGTTGATATTAACTTTGGTTTAAGGTAATGTTATGTTAAGTTATGGTTTAATTATGATATATATTAGATTGCTACAAACATAAATGATTATGTTGCATTGGAATATCAACCATGAGTGCTCATGTTGGGTTGCAATGATCATTATATGTTATGTCAAATAACGATGTTCACATTGATGTTTATGAAACATTAGTTATTAATTAATATTAACATTAACATTAAATTTATAACGTACATTATGTTTGAGGTTGATATTAATTATGGTTTAAGACAAGTTATGATGTAATTAAAATATTATGTTATGATATAATTATGTTTTAAAATTTTAGACAGTAAATATTTAAGTATTTAGAGGGTTATGTTTAAATATTAAAATATTTAAGGTTTATATTTAAATATTTGAGATTCATATTAATTATGGTTGAAGGTTATGCTATGTTATGTGATGATAACACATGGTTTAATTCTTCTTTATGTTAGATTGCTACATTTGTAAATGATTATGTTGCATTAGAACTTTATGTGAGATTCTGGCGTTCTTACGTTTGAGGCTGATATTAATGTTTCATAATATTAATGTTAATGGTATTATTAAATATTTCCTAATATTAGCATTATTGTTAATATTAGGTAACATTAATCATTCCTACCATCAATGTAAATGTTGATATTATTGTTAATATAAATGTTAACATTAATGTTATTGATATTAATAGTAATGTGATTAATATTAATATTATTAATTTGATAAGGTTATGTGATTAATGTTCATACTATTAATGTGATTATTGTTAATATTATTAATGTGATTGATGTTAATATTATTAATTTGATAAGGTTATGTTTAATGTGGATAATATAGTTTGTTATAAAATAGTTGCAACGCCATTAACATTAATATGATAAATGAAAACATGGATAGTGGAGAAAAGAGCATGACAAAAGACAATAGCATGGATAGTGAAAGAACTAATATGGGAAATTTGGGACATTGGAACAAAGTAAAAAATGCATAATATTAACATGAAAGATGAGACAACATTGTTGTAGTATGTGAAAATACCAATAATGTTTTTTACAATGATAGATCTTTTAAGTGTTTCTCTTATTTACTTATAATTGTAACATATGCACTATTCTTCATTTTCACATAACGTTCAAAAGTAAAAGGTGCCAATCTTCGCAAGCCATACATTGATTTCACACGTGAAATGGTTGTGAATGTCAATCCTTTCCACTTAGTTTTTACATTATCAATTGTTGCCCTTTATAATGTCAATTCTTATGATTTATGTACAATGAGGACCCATACCATCTTTAGTGGAATTTGATTATGATTTCCTCTAACGATAGGTGATATTGGTATAAGGTTTGGATTACGTGAGTCCCGTGGACAACCAATGTACCTGTAGAAAAGAACCGTACCATATAATGGAAGTTGAGGAGGTTTTGAACTAGCCAAGTGCACCATTCACTAAACTGACTTCAACCCACAAGTTGCATGTTAGCATGACATGTTGTCCAGGACATAGAAGAACTTTAGCTTCCAAATGTTCATCATCAACAACAGAAATTTCAGATCATCTCATATGTTTAGCAACACATCGTGTGATGGGAGAATTTAAAGCTTTTAGCATGCATTGATTATGTAGAATCACCAACTCATTTGTTGGAAAAAAGTGGATCCCTGAATCAAACTGTCTCCTTTCCAAAGGTTGCAAAGTCACGTCTTCCCATTCCATAAGAAGATTCCAATCATCAAAAAGTGGTTTAGCATTTATGATGTTTGTTACTAGTTTCTGGAACGCAGATTGTTTTCTATCATTACCATATTTCCAAAGGTATTGAATCCAAAGTTACCACAATGTTGAAACTTTTCCAGCTGTGTTCCTTGCATATATAAGATTATCCCTCACAGGAGGTAATTGACCAAGGTCTCCAACAAGAATGATGGATCTCCCACTAAAAGGAATTGTTTTATTCTCAGGAAATGCCTCTCGTAATTGAGAAATAATCCGAGTGAACAACCTTGGACCTATGAAGCTTATTTCATCAATCAAAATATATTTAATATGTCTAATTTCCTCTTGAAATACTTCTATATCTTGGCCATGAAGTGGTTGCATATTTTTAAGTGGTATTTTCAAAGTTGAATGTATTGTCCTTATATTAAAAGAAACTATATCAGTTGGAGCAAGTAAAAGCAATGGACTCTCTTGAATGAGAAAGGATGAAGAAAGAGCATGTGAAATACAACGAATAAGATAAGACTTCCCTGTCCCCGCAGTTCCTTGAATAACCATTTTAAGAGGTTGTTGACTTTCATATTGAATAAAATGGTGGAGAATGATGTGAAAAGATATTTTTTGTTTCTTTGATAAGGAAGATGGAGATGTCAATGTGTTTTGACAATTGTTATTGATTTCACCTCTTGAACGGGAAGTGTTTATAAATGTTGTAGCCTCGTCTTGAAGACCATCTGAATCAATGTTTTGCTCCCAATTGAAGTTAAAATCAAAGTCCCTTCAACCAAGTGTGTGAATATATTAAATTGAACATAATTATGAGGAATTAAACGAGACAAATGTTGGATTTCATCGAAATTCACACCCACATTATGTGCCTCATCATGGAAATCTTGACATTATTCAACATCATCAACTAATAAATGGAAACGATCTACATGCCATGGTTGATATTGAAAATTTCTCCAATTTCCAATCATTATTTCACTTGAAAGGACTATATATGTTGGAATGTTCTAAAAAGGTTTGTATAAAAGTAATTCACTGAAGAAAAAACCCTCAAAATCATTAGAATCTTCTTTTGAAATGGAAGATAGTGTGGATAGACTTGAACAATTGCTGGGATATCTCTATGTTTGCATGGCTCTTTCTTACGGTTAGGATTATAGCTCCAAGACCTTGCAGTATCTATCATAGACAAATGTTGGAGAAAATTTGGTCGATTTATATATATGTAAATGAAAATGGAAGCTAATACAAATTCATGGGGATCACCATATAACTTGTAGAGAACCTTTTTTCCAACATTCAAAGAAATGAATTTACAGTTGCAAACAACGAGTGGGATCTTTAACTACATATGGCATTTTTCGTGCGCTCCAATATCCTGATCAAATATTGTTTTAGTAAGAAACCTTATATATGCAAATAAGGATGGATCATTTGAATCACCTGCATTTGATATTCTTGTTAACATATCCTAATAGCTTTTAGACCTAGGAAAAAATATGAATTAGGATATTTTTGAAACATATATTATGGGAATCCAAACATCCCCATAAATCTACATGAAAATCTTATGAAAAATAAGTGAAACACTATTGCATCCTATATGTCCTTGTGCATGGTAAAAAAAAATGTAAAAATTGAATAGTTAACCAAGATTCATGTTTCTACTTATCTGTATTGTGCTTTTACAACACACTTTGCAATGTACTTGAGGATTGCATGTTGAGAAAGAACTGGTTGACAGTCAACATAAGCACGCCACATTCTAGAAGAGCATCATTATGAACATCTAGCCTATCATAATTACATGAAGGATCATATTTATTTTCTCCTTTATCATTTATTAATATTCTAGAGTCATCATGAAGCTCCCATGGATTATTTTAACAACATGTGAGAATAGACCCCTTCTTTCATATCAAGAATCCACACTACATTTTGTGTGTCTTTGAACATGATTCTACCGTTGTTCATAATCTTGAATGGGATCATAAACAAAAATATACGTTGTGTCTAATAAGCATGGATCATCATTAATACCATGACGAATCATTATGTTTGTATGATGACTATCACATGGATTCCATACTATTACGTATCTATAAAAAAATTCCTTGTTGTATGAACATTGGAAGGGTTTTCCCAATCTAGCATTTCCATGTTTGGAGCACCTTCCAACCATAAGAAACCATGAATATGTGTCGATCCTCTATGTTGCCACTCATCTCTATTTGAGATCAAGAAATAGTGAAAATGAAGACATTGTTGAAATAGAAAGAAAAAAAATGTAAAGATGTAAAGAAAAAGATAATGCGTATATCATAAATGAAAAACAACTAACCTGTACCAAAAGTCTTTTTCTCTAAGATATTTTAGAGTACTTCCTCATGAAAGATAGTGAACAATTAATGCATATACATGGAAACAATGTGTGGATATTTTGATAACATTTCTATTTTTTTACGATACTCATTTGATGGACGATGTTGTACAACACCCAAAATTAGCTTATGTAAGTCATGCCACTTCGTGTCTATAATTTTGGACAACCCAACTATGTAATCATGTCAGTGAGTTCACTATGACACTTTGTCTAGTATTCCCTTGTACCTCTAAGAGATGAACCAAAACGCATTGAAATCTCTTCCAACTTATTGTCAAGCAATTGAAGATGTCGTTGTAAGTCTTAAATTGTTGTAGGTGCATCATCATTTATGTTCTTTTGTACAAATACTGAAGCAGTTGATTGGCTACGATGATGGAAAATTATGTTCAACAAAAAATATCGAAAGCAGGGATGGCTTCCAAACCTATTGTCATAATACCTTAGTAGATGTAATCCATATTCATGCAGTTGGATGTCGCAAATTCATGGTTACAACCAATCCGCAACAACAATTGGGAATAATGTGGGGAATGCCATATCAAATAATCCTTCCGTATTATATTCATTGATAGGTGAGAAACCAATATTTGGCCGTTGCATTATTTCAATAGGTGTATATTGCATATTTTGAACAAATGCTCTTATTTATTCTTGTTAGAGATAGTGGTTTCTCGGGATGTCCTCCATGATTCAAATGCCTTACATGGAGGTACATCAGCAGCATAGAAATCAATATGGAGTAGAGGGTGATATGCACTCTACTCGGTGGCATGAATCCATTGGTGTATGCACGCGTACCTTTCGGGGTGTTTTGACTCATGCATGCATGATATTTGCATGTACAGTTGTTAATTAAAAGATGCATGCAAAAGTGACTTTTGCATGCATAAATATTAGGTTTTTGGTAAACCTAATTGATCAGTGAGATGATATAAGGAGGTAGGAGGTCCCCGAATGAGGTTAATCAGTTCGCTTATCAGAGAGATATCAGTCAGAGTGAGGAGGGTGCATTTGATCTAAGATGGATCAGACACCACTTGATCAGAGGCACTTGGAACCCAGTTCCGTGGACATAGAGAGTTCACCAGATTGGTTTCTACAGATATTGAGATAGGGAAACTTCTAGAGGAGAGAGGAGCTCGTTCTGGATATGATTGATCGATTGAGCAGCTGATACTTTTGGATTATCCTCTCCTCAGTGTTTGAGGAAGGATTGCAACGATCAGAGCTCAGATCTATTGAGATCTGATTCCGTATGTGCATCTGACATCTTGAGGGAGGGTGCACTTTTCCATGCAGAGGAAGGGTGCATTCATCATATCTAGCAGTTGGCCTTCTTCCTTGGCTGAGCAGATCAGAGCAATGTTGTGAGAGAGATAGTACCAACAAATTGTTACCTGTAGATAGATCATATCCAATTTATAGTTAGGGCACATTTCCTCAGTGCATGCATAATTTGTTGCATGCAGATCTAGGGTTTTGAACCTATTAGGTTTTGTTGTTCCATCTGAGGTAATTTTTGTATGTACTTGTATTCTGCTTACTTTGCTCTGGGCTCAAGATAGAAGAAAGCCCCACAGATAGCTAGTTTTCCTCGTTTGGGGTTTCCAGGGTAAATACTGAGTTGTGTGATTGTTGTGTTTCTCATTGTGGAAGTGTTAAGAGATCTATAGTGTTTGTATCTTAATTCATTATTGTATTTCTTATTTATAGAGACTCAAACCGCTTGAGATCTCAGGGAATCCAGAGGGAGTAGTGATCTATGGACAAATTAACAATTCCACTTCTCTTCGGGGAAAAGAAGATTGAGCATGCAAATGGTCATGCTCGAATCCTTCAATGTTTTCATTGTATCTTTGTATTTCTTGAATATCATAATCAAAAAAATTAAGCTTATTGGATACATTTGTTGCCATTTCAGGAAGTGCATCAATATAATCTATGTCAATCTCAACATCCTTATAATATTTATCCATACGAATCTTGTAAATTAATGCATCCATCACTCATGACCTCTTCACATAACAATCATAATAGGTAGATTGTGGGCCACGTCTCTTGACAATTAAAATGTCTAAATATTCAACAGGATGTGGAAGGTTTTCGGCAATAACAGAAATATCTTATGGGAAGCTAATAGTGTGGCCACTATATTTATATTGTCCACCATGAGCATGCGCCACTTGTAAAATATGATTAACTCATGCAATTAACATATTTTTAACTTGGGTGAGAACTGTAAGAATATGAGGTTGCTCAGCAGAGTCCATGTTATTCCAATGAGATAAACAATGGCATCCTTTCTTAGTCTTACATCTTTGACAAATAGGGCCTTCAAGGCCTATGATAAATTTGATACTGGGATAGGATTCACGACAAACATGACACATTTGGACTAGTAACAACTTATCAATCTTGTCATGAAAATATTTATGAAAAGGAATCATTCCTATGTCAAGAATATGTTGATTTTTTGTATGATCATGAACTGTAACATTTGGAGCAGGAAGGGATGGTTCAATGCTTTGAACATTGCTTCCTCTAGAATTTGTGCACTACAATTGGCTGAATTGATTGCATTGTATAGTGTCCTAATGAGAGAAATAACACAGTATGAAATCAAATGGTAAGCAATGCAAAGAAATAGAACCAAGAAAGCATATGTAAGACATTTACATTTTCTTGCGAGTTCAATGGTCTTGGCTCAGTTGGAGGATATTGTTTTTGAATAGTTTCCTATAAAAAAGGGGAAATGGAATGACAGGTAAAAAAGAAGTACCATTGAAGAAGTAAAAGTTGGAATATATATTGAAGCATTTATAAAAGATTTACTATAAAAGAAAGTTGGAATTGAATGAAGTAATTCCTTTGTTGTCCCAAGTGAAATAGTATGTGGGATAAATGATTTTGTGGGTGGAAGGAAATTCTCTTGACATGGAGATATCTTGAAAGTAGATCCAACACTACAATCAACTGATGCCACATTATTAATCATGCATGCAAGAATATTACTATCACCCACCACTTCATGAGATGTCATTTCTTGGACAACATTAGTATATTCTCTATTTTCCATCCTCACTCCATCCTCCAAACTTGGAATAAAATTCGAAGTATACTTGATGCAAGGGCATTGGGTCCTAGCCGAAACAGTCGAATTTAATCGACAGAAGAAGGCCGGCCAGGGGGATTGCTGACGACCACTGGTGCGAAGAATACTGGTAGTCGAAGCAAGGCAGTCGAGCATTAAGCTGTCGAATTATGGTCGACATGATGCAGAAGTCGAAAGTTGACAGGATGGTTGAGATGTGACAGAAGCCAAGCGTGGAGGACGGGGCAGAATGGTAGCCATGGCGATTAAGTCGAAGACCAATGAGGTAAAAATGGTCTACGCTGTGTAGTGCAGATCAGTCGGGGAAGGACAGTGATAATACCAACAACTGTAGCACAGTCAAAAAAGTGATACATTCGAGGAGATCGACCTGCAACCATTGTGGGTTGTTGGGGAAGTTAAACGCAGTTAAGAAGGTTGTGCACGCACGGAGGGGCGCTGACAACTGTAGGTCTGTAGGATCAGGGAGAATTTGGCAGATAGAGTAAGGACATCTCGGGGAGACCGATAGGGTGGACCTCAGGAACAATGATAGAGTAGAGTAGAAGATGGGTGCGAAGGCACAAAGAGGAGAGATCATTTTTTCTTTCATTATTCAGAGGATCGAAAGACTGAGAGGATCACACACAGAGGGGAGAAACAAACCGACATAGTAGAGATTTATGTTTGTAGATTGTAACAGGATAAGGCCAACTTGTTTTATTTTTCTTTGTATGTAACATTGAAATTGATTCAAGTAATAGAAGCCCACTTCTTAGCATTTCCAGTTCACACCTAGTCTATGTGAGTGAATTGTGTGTTTACTGTGTGTTATTGTTAAGCAAGAGGGTCCAAACGACCCGCCCTTGTGCCAGGTGGTATCAGAGAAAGCAACATCCTGAAGATAGGAGGAATCCCAATACCGGCTTGCATAGCGTCAAGTGGTAGTTGAGTAGAAGAATCCTGAGAATATGAAGAATCTGTGTAGGCACGAACGACTCTAGCTGCGGTTGGGTAGAGTTGTGCACGTGTGGTGAAAGTCCGGTTGCGATTGGACGAGAGGATATTTCATCTGCGGTTGAAAGAATGAAACAAAGAGGTGTGAATTTTCATGGTGTAGGATGAAGAGTGCGAGGCGCAGGAGTTACAGTTGATCACAAAATGTTCGACGAGTGCATGCGAACAATGAGGTCACAGTGATCAAATAAATCCAGAGGCGTGGATGCATTCTCGATGAACTTGATCATAGCGATGAGGAAGTCAAGGAAATGGAAGCTCAGGAAGCAATGGAAGAAGAACCAGAAGATAAATTCATCAAGCTACTGATAGAGATGAGGGGTAAGGAAAAAATGGACGTACCTACCTACTGAGGAAGTTTGGATCCAAACGACTGGATAGACTGGTTCAGAGAAATGGAGAAATACTTCGACATGGAGAAGATAGACATGGAGAAGATAGAGGATCCTAAGAGGGTTAATACTGCATGTCTGAAGTTGAAGGGTAATGCCTCGGCCCTCATTATGGTGGGACAATGTACAGGAAGACAGAGTCAAGAAAGGCAAGGAGAAAATCAAGTCTTGGGATAGAATGGTTGCCAAGTTGAAAGGGAAGTTCTTGCCTAGCGACTATGTGATTTCTTTGTTTAGGAAGTTACAAAACTTTCGATAGAAAGAGATGACCGTGAAGGAATACACGGAAGAGTTCTACAGACTATCGATAAGATCCAATCAAACCGATGAAGGCGAAGAAGCAGTCGCAAGATATGTGAACAACTTGAAGTATGTCATAAAGGCCGAGTTGAACCTGTCGAAGTTCAAAATGGTTGGATAATCCTACCAACTATATCTGAAGGTAGAAGAAAATCTTTCGAGAAGAACCGCATCGACCAGAGGAAGGATGACGGTTCGAGGTGAAAATACAATTTTCATGAAGGGACAAAGTAGCGGACCAGGGCAGAAGCTGTCGAAGACAACCGACGTGCGAAAGGGACAACGACTAGAGACAAAGCACAAGGAAACCAATAGGATGGTCGAGAGACCTGTGGTCAGGGTGCGTTTGGTCGAAATGGTCCTACAGAAAAGAGAGGAGCTAAAATACCAACGATTGTCTATTATAAGTGTCGCAGAGTGGGACACAAATCCTATGAATGCCTAGAGAATCTACACGTGGCAGAAGAGTCGAAACCCAGACATCGACGAGGTGATCAAGGCGATGAGAAAATGGATTCGACATCCGAAAGTGGCGAAGAGGGTAGAGAAAAAGGTAGAAACATGACGACTAGGAGAACATTGGTTCAGAATGACCATCGCAAAGAGAAGGATTTGGCAGAGCGAAAGGCCATCTTTCGTACCAAAGTGTTGATCGACGACAAATACTACAAGACCATTGTCGATGGTGGCAATATAGAGAATTTAGTGTTGATGGAGGTCATCAACAAGTTGGGTTTGAGATGTCAGCAACACCCAAATCCATACAAGATATCTTGGTTACAGAAAGGACATCATGTGAAGGTAACCAGATAGTGCATGATCAACTTTAAAGTTGGAAAGATCGAAGACAGTGTACTGTGCGATGTAATCCCAATGGACGCTTGTCGTCCATTCTTAGGGAGGACATGGCAATATGTTTGGAAGATGATTTATGATGGTCGATCCAACATGGTCACAGTGTGGAAAAATGGCACGCAGAGGATGTTGAAGCCAAAGCAGGAGGATCACAGCGACTGCAAGCTAGGCGAAAGAAACTATTGGGAGTTTAAGTGGACAAAAGCTTCCTATAAATCCTTCGACAAGTTGAAGTAGAGGTGAATTAGAGCCCATTGTTAGCTCTCCCAGATTTTGAAAAAAAATTCCAAGTCGATTGTGATGCGAGTGGAATAGAAATTGGCACAGTGTTGAGCCAGGAGGGCCGGCCAATTGCATTCTTCAGTGAAAATTTGGGCGAAGCGAAGCGGAAATATTCGGTCTACGACCAGGAGTTCTATGCTATCGTTCAAGCATTGAATAAGTGGAGGCATTATTTGCTTCCCAAGGATTTTGTGTTATATACAGACCACCAAGCACTGAGGTACTTGAATACTCAGTCGAAGTTGAATCAGCGGCACATGAAATGGGTTGAATTCTTGCAGGGATACACCTTCATGTTGCGACATAATTCGGGAAAATCGAACAAGGTTTCCGACGCGTTGAGTCAGAGAGTTGCATTGATGAACACGACGAAAATTCAAGCGACAGGAATAGAGTTGGTGAAGACGGAGTATGAGACCGACAAGGATTTTGCGAAAGAATGGAAGGCTAGTCATGAACAATGGAGTGTCGAAAAAACTCCATACTTGGATTATTTTATCCAAGAGGGATACATATTCAAGGGACAACATTTATGTATTCCTAGGGGATCTGTAAGAGAGAGCCTAATCTGAGAACTGCATAGTGGCGGATTAGCAGGTCATTTTGGCATCGACAAGACCAAGGCGTTGGTCGAAGAAAAATACCATTGGTTATCGATGGCGATCGATGTCGGTAAGTGGGTACGGCAGTGTAGAACTTACCAGTTGGCGAAGGTACGAAGTCAGAATACGGGGTTGTATGCACCATTTCCAGTGCCGAATGTCCCATGGGAGCACCTAGGCATGGATTTTGTGCTAAGAATGCCAAAGACACAGCAAGGTAACGACTCCATCTTTGTGGTGGTCGACAAATCTTAAAAAATGGCACACTTTATTCTGTGTTGGAAGACAAGTGAGGCCACAAGAATTGTTGTACTATTCTTCAGGGAAATAGTCAGATTGCATGGGTTAGCGAAGAGTATAACATTGGAAAGGGATACCAAGTTTATGGGTCATTTCTGGAGAACCCTGTGGAAGAAACTGGATATGAAGTTGCAGTTTAGCTCGACATACAATCCACATATTGATGGACAAACTGAGGTAGTAAACAAAAATTTGGGGAGGTGTTTGACGGCCGATAGACCCAAGCAGTGGGAGAATGTGTTGGTGCAAGTAGAATTGACATATAACAACTTTGTGAATCGATCGACAGGTATGATTCCATTCCATATTGTACAAGGTCAAAGCCCGCATGGTGTGATGGATTTGGTTGTGATACCAATGGAAATCAGAAAGAGTGCAGATGCAAAAATATTCACAGAGCATATGAAGGAAGTACATGAATATGTACGCAAATGCATTGAAAAGAGCAACGCGGCATATAAGTTGAGAGCCGGCAGGAAGAAAAGGCTACAGTCAATTAGTGAGGGAGACTTAGTCTATGCACACTTGAGAAAAGAGAGGTTACCGATAGGAACATACAACCAGCTGAAGCTGAAGAAGATTGGACCATGTAAGATTATGAAAAAGATTTCAGACAATGCTTATGCATTGGAGCTACCGAAGGAATTGGACATTTCTCCTACGTTCAATGTATCATATATGTATAGGTATGAAGAAGGTTCAACAAGAAGCAACGCAAAAGTGTCGAATATCGACTGGACAGGGAAAATTCCAGATCGACACGAAGAAGAGATTACCGAAGTAGTGGATGAGCGCAAAGTCGGACACACAAGGAGTTCGCATCGAAAAGAATACTTAGTCTAATGGAGGGATGATGAGTTTAATGAGGCGACATGGATTTCAGAGGAAGAATACAAGATACTGATGGAGCAGCCGAGTTATTTTTCACCTGGGGAGACTAATGCAGGGGCATCGGGGCCTAGGAGAAACAGTCTAAGTTAATCGACAGAAGAAGACCGACCAGGGTGATTGTCGATGACCACTGGTGCGAAGAAGACTAGCAGTCAAGCAGGAAGCTGTCGAAGTATGGTTGACAGGATGCGGAAGTTGAAAGTCGATAGGATGATTGAGATGCGACATCGACCGATGCGGCAGAATCCAAGCATGGAGGAAGGGGTAGAACAACAGTCGTGGAGATTAAGTCGAAGACCGATGAGGTGAAAATGGTCTACGCGGTGGAGTGTAGATCAATCGGGAAAGGACAGTGATAAGACTGACAATTGTAGCAAGGTCAAAAAAGCGTTGCAGTCGAGGAGATCGACCTGCAACTGTTGTCGGTTGTTGGGGAAGTTAATGGAAGTTAAGAAGGTTGTGCAGGCATGGAGGGGCACTGACAACTGCAGGTCTGCATGATCAGGGATAATTCAGAAGACGGAGTAAGGATTTCTCGGGGAGACCGACAGGGTGGACCTCGGGAACAACAACAGAGCATATTAGAAGACTGGTGCGAAGGCACAGAGGGGAGGGATCAATCTTTCTTTCGTTATTCATAGGATCGGGAGACTGAGAGGATCACATGCAAAGGGGAGAAACACACCGACAGAGTAGATATTTATGTATGTAGATTGTAACAGGCTAATGCCGACTTGTTTTATTTTGCTTTGTATGTAACATTGAAATTGATTTAAGTAATAGAAGCCAACTTCTTGGCATTTCCAATTCACATCTAGTCTATGTGAGCGAATTGTGTGTTTACTGTGTGTTATTGTTAAGCAAGAGGGTCCAACCGACCCGCCCTTGCGCCAATACTTTGTAGTCTCATTTGGAGGTAAATAATCTAGTTGATGATCTTGCAAAGAATGAAAAATTAGCCCCAACAAAAAAGTTATTTGTTGGGGTTTGTTGCATATTAGTAACATTGTCATTTTGAAAAGAAACATTGGTAAGAATTGTCCTTTGCATGATAGCAGCCAAACTGTCATACTTACGACTATGAAGGAAGTTAGTTTCAGTAGAAACTCTTGAGGCTCTTCTTCTATTGTATGCTTCTCTTCTATGTTGATTTATAACCTCTTTATTTTGGTGGTACCATAAGCATTGACGTTCATTAGCTTTCTCCTTTGATGTAGGAGATCAAGCACGTTTGCTAGCAAGAACACTATTTATTCACTGCGAAGACATTTCTAGAAATACATAAGAAACATACATATAAATTGTAATTTCATAAGAGATACAAGTGGAAATAAAAGATTACTTAAAATTATTAGTTGGAAAATAAGAATATATATTTTATGTTTACATTAATACTTTTTTTATCTTATAGATTTCATATAAAATGTAATTATAAATATTTAAAAACTCTCTTATATTCATATAAAGTGCACCACTAGCAAAGTGTGGATATTTTATGAAAGTATCAAATTTAAAATTTTAATTTTATATTTCTTAGAGATTGTTTTTTACCATCAATAATCTCTATCCAAAATCATTTATAATTATTATTAATTATTACTATATAGAAAGCTAATAATTACTTATAATTAATATCATTTGAAAAGTTGGTAATCATTTGTAATTATTAGCAATTATTATTACTATATAGAAAGCTAATAATTACTTATAATTAATATCATATGAAAAGTTGGTAATTAATAGTATATGGAAACTATAACATATAATTAAAAATAAGATTTAAATGAAAAACTAAAGGGGGTATTTAATTGAAAAATTAAAGCTTATAATTATTAAATACATATAAATACCTTTCCATAAAATAAAGTTGGTAAATAAGTCTGATAATAAAATGAAAAAAGTAAAGTTCGTAAAAAATTGGAAAAGTAAAATTGGTAAATGAAATTTTATGAAAGGTAGATATTACTGGTAAATAATCAGGGAACTATTATCACTTAAAAAAGTAAAAATATAAAACTATTTAAATATACACCATGCAGGGAAAAAGAATTAAAGAATATAAGTGCGCTGGTTTTTAAAGAATTAAAGACTTTCAGAATAGCAAGCCTTCAAAATAACATCACAAGCAATTTTATTTGTTAGTTAAATAACACCACACTTATAGAAAAAGGAAGGCCACTTCATTCAAATATTAATATTTTTATTAAATAAATTATTTTATATACAATTTTTTGACAATGACGTGATAAAACCTTAAATCTGCCTTGTTTTTCTTTCAACCCAGGCTAAACATTAAATGTGGAGATCACAGTAACGGAACAATTTAGTGGGTTCATTTTGCTGGTGTTATTAATTGGAAACCTCCAACCAATATTTGAAAAAAAAAGTAGCAATAGAAAACTATTTAAATCTATATTGTGAAGGGCAAACAAATTACAAAATTAAAGAATTTAGGTAAATTTGTTTTTTTAAAAATTCATTCAAATATTAAATTTTTTATTAAATAAATTATTTTATATACAATTTTTTATAATGAAATAATAAAACCTTAAATCATTTGAATTTTTTATTAAATAAATTATTTCATATACAATTTTTTATAATGAAATAATAAAACCTTAAATTTATGTGGTTTTTCTTTCAACCCAAGCTATACATTAATGTGAAGATCGTTGTTTTTCTTTCAACCTAAGCCTAGGTTTTTCTTTCCTCAAAATCTAGGGTTTTGCAGTATTGGGATGCCTTTTCCTTCATGCAACATCTAGGTAGTGTTTTTTCTTTCAACCAAAGCCTGATTTTTTCTTTCAACCCAAGTGGTTGTTATTTCCTCAAAATGTGGAGATCACATTGCAATTTTTCTTTCAATCTTTATGGGAAATAGATACATAAGCGAGACTCCTAGATTATGACACGGAGCAAGTTACCAAATGCATTCATTACAAACTAAAACTTTGAATCTGAGGTTTTTATTTCATGGGTGAACGAAATTGAATCTTTGAAATGTAACTTTGGACTGAAATCATCCATTGGTAAATCACGTGGTCTTCAATCAGTGAAACTATGTCATAGCACCTTCGTTCATGGGATATTAAAGAACACCCCTAATTTCAGTAGATATTATAAATACCTATAAAAATCCTTTTGTTGATCCCCCTCCCAATACATATTTCCAATTAAAAAACCCTATTTTTTTTTATATATTCCTTAACATGTAGAGAGGCAATGTGAGTGGATGGGGAGTGGGGTAATTTGGTATTGAAAAGTTGTATAAGTTATAATTTATTGGCATTCATACTATATTTAGCATTATAATTTGTTAACTTCCCTAGTGTAATGGTGGTCGTTACAATTTCCAATATGTGTCCAATTTGAAGGATGCTAGAGATTAATATGTTAATCAAAGTTTTAATCAAATTGTTAATCAGGCATTGAAAAACACTCGACATTTATGTAAGTGAAACTCCATCGTAGATAGTTGTAAGATGAAGGCTAAGAAGAAATAATATCTTTTGATCCCTAATCTCATAATTAAACGACCAAAGAGTTCAACTAGGAACGTCTATCGACGTAAATATATATAAAAAAAAAAGTCTTACTATGATCGAAAAAATCCTTTAAAAATGAAAATGCCCAACAAGAACCTTATACTTTAATTGCTCTTGACCATAGTGGTTGAATTGAACAAAGACAGTCAGCGCCAATCTCAAATGTTAGTTGAGACGAGAAATGCATTTTAACACAACAAATATTATCATAAACTTTCAACCCTTCTTCAAACCATTATGCTTAATATTATGATCACAGGAAATATTCATCCAATTTTGTATTTGTGAAATCTTTTATATCCTTTACTTTTTTGGTGGAAAATACATAGAAAACATTATGGACACTTACATGTATATCAACCTTGAAAAGAGTATAGACTATAAAACATGATAAAAAATCCCACCAAATGTTCACAAAACATCCCACGTAATTCGGTCTTCTGAACAGATTTTTAGATAGAGTAAAAGCATGTCATTCCCACCACTCTATTTTGGTAAACACGCGAGTATTATGTATGTGCGAGGGAAGTGGAGTGAGTGCGAAGTGATAGGATTGTTGAGGGTATACACTTCGCTTGAGTTCAACCCACCTCCAACCGCTTCATCTGTCATCCCTAGCGTATGTATCATTATCAACAATGTGGTAGTTAACCCTAGCGTATATATTATGATGTTAATGTTAACCCATGGTACCAAGA